>ML778657.1:1982013-2010664 GCA_009831015.1 Picea engelmannii | reverse complement strand
CCATCCCTGAACAATAGATACATCTGAAACAATTCATGGAAGAAAATGCTTCCATTGTAGCTAATCTTTCTGAAGAGGTAAGCGAAGAGGATTCTTCTATAAATAAATTCAGATACCCTGTAAAAAATCCCCCTTTTTATATTTCTGTAAAGATCATGGATAAAATCCCCCATTGTTGCCTCATTGATGGTGGTTCAGGCCCAAGTGTTATGTCAAACATTATTATGGAAGAGCTAGGCTTATCTTGTACAAACGAAAATTCCTGAAGCATGATATCCTATAATAGTCTATAAAAAACAAACATAGGTGAGATTAAAGACGTAACCTTGGTATTATGCGCTCACCCTGAGATAAGGACAACTGTCAGCATTCAGGTGATCAATATGCCTGTAAGCAATTATTCAATTATATTGGGAAGATATTGGCAAGCCCTAACGGGTGGATACCTCTCGCTCGATGGGAAACATTTATCCATTCCTAGGAATGGCAAGAAAATTATAGTCCCGAGAGAAGGAAGAATTTCACCCTACATAGAGAGTGTTCTGCAATCTAGCGTAAACTATATCGAAGAAGACGTAGGAGTATATTCCATATTTACTGAAGAGGATAATATTCCTCTGGAAAGAATTGATTCAGATGATGAATTATGGCATATGCACTTTGATGGTTCACGCTCTAATGAAGGTAACTGGGTTGGTATTATCTTGGTCTTCCCTGCAGGAAAAATTCATAATCTGTCATATAGGTTGAAGTTTGCTTGCGCAAACAATGCCACTGAATTTGAATCTTTGTTGTTAGGTATTGAGAACGCCCTTAATCTTGGTTGTGGTCACCTTTCAGTTTTTGGAAATTATGAGCTTGTTGTGAACCTGATACATAAGGCATTCTCTCCTAGCGACAAGATGATGGAACAATACTCCCAAAATGTTTGGGCAGTTTTCTCGAACCTTCTATCTTTTAACATTACCCATGTTAGGAAGGAGTTGAATTTAATAGTTGGTTGGTTAGTTGTCTTTTCAGCCTCTCCTACTCAGCAACTCTTGCCTCACTGGCCTGATTGCGCTTTCCAATCTCGACATCCTCCATATTTTTCTGACCATGTAGGATCTTAGAAGGCCCTCCCTAATGATGGGAGAATTTGTGTTATCATCTAAGATGAACCTCTTAAGACTGAGGAAACTATATCCATGGAAAATAATAAGGTTCCTGAGGGCTTGACTCCTCTTGAGGGTTCATTTTTTTTTAGGTTTGGGGGAAATAAAGAAAAGGAAGAGGAGTTACAACTAAAGTTGGTTGAAGCCATCTCCATGCACATTAGGACACCTAGATCCTCACCGAACGTTAAAATAAATGTCTAGGGTTTGGATAAAGAAGGAATGAAGCCTGTTGAATTACTTGGTGGATTTCAAAAGGTTTTTGCTTCGTGTAATATGGATCTTCGTGGTTTTGATCTAGGTCTTGTTCAACATACTATGAGACCAACTAGGCAAAAACAAATACTTGTTAACTCTGCACTAAAAGCAACCTCTCATAGGGAGCCGAGGAATTTCTCAAGGATTGAAATGTTTTTTTTAGTCCACCCTAGATGGGTTTCCAAATGGGAACCTGCTTCGAATACCATTGACAATATTAGAACCTGCATTAGTCTTCAAACTTTCAAGCAAGAAATTAGGAGAAATCCTTCCCCCCCTCTCAACATGAAAATGCTTCTACAACAGATTGTAGAGTTACAATTGGAGCCCTTACTTGACAGTTTGTTTGGTTACAATAAAATCAAGGTAGAAGGGGAAAATATTCACAAAACCGCTTGTATTACTAATTGCGATACTATGTCTTACAACTACCTACCTTCTGGATTATTTGATACAAGTATTGCCTTAAAAGGGCCTATAAACACAAATTTCGATGAATTGGTCAATCTCCATGTTTATCTTTATGATTTAATCGTATGCATCCAAAGGCTGATAGTTACATCAGAATTTCAAGTGTTGGGTCATTTCTAGATTACTTTTGCCTTGGACACTAACTCATAAACTTTAAAGGAATTACAGAGACGATGGTTTTCTCACAGCACTAACTGTCCTCGCTTGAAGTATTGCGAGGGACCAACGTGAAAGGTTTTTTTTACTGATTGGATTCTTTTGTATACTAGTAGATTAGCTCTGCTTTCAGTTTTTGTGCTTCTTTTCCTACCTTACAAAACTTTAATTTCTACTTTCTAAGTTGAGTTTTTATTTTCCTGCTACGTTTTATTTCTGTCTTTTATTGTTGTTGTTTTAATTTATGCATTATTACTTCTATTACAACTTTTGCCTTTATCATTTTTTGAGTGTTTAGTCAAGATAGAATGTTGGATCAATTCTGCCACAACGACACCCCTACAAAATAATTGTTAGTCAATAGAAATCAAGCTTAAACAGTTGTTATAATATCTCCTCTGAAGGACCTTTGAATTTGTTACATATTTCCGCTGTTGTCTTACAAGGAATTGGTTGTTTCCTGCTTCTTCTTGCTTCTTCTTCATCCATTGAGATCTTAAGACCAAATCTATAAGTTTTCCTCTTTCAAGTCAAGAGCATATTCCAGTCAAATGATTATGCATACAGTGGTAAAACCCCTCATACTTAACAATTTTCATGAGTTATTCCCAAATTCCCGGTCATCTTTCCATTAAATCCGCTCACTTCCCCCTGTTGCAAGATCATTCGAAATACATATCCTTGAGATTACTATTCTTGATATGTGAAACTGAATATTCTGAGTTCTAATCTGTTAAAAACAAATTTCCCCGTGGAGTCGCCAGTTTGTTGACGATTGAAAACGACAACATAGTTTCGCCCGCAAAGTGTTGCTTAAGCCTATTATATTAAAACTAATAATACTAGTAGGTGGGACCCCCTTGAACTATTAAAGATAAGATCTGTGCATTTTTTATGTTGAGACGATGTGTGACACATGGTTGATGAAGATCTTGTGTTATTGGTTATAAAATGAGCTTATGAAAGGTTGGTTTCTTACGGTACTACGACATATGCTACTGATTAATGTCATTTCGGTCTGTTCTTATTACACCTGCATACCAAATATGTTAGTGAAAATTGTAGAAAGGCAATTTTGAGAAAGAGCAAAGTACTATATCTTATGCAAAATAGACCTAGTTCTGAAATACTACATGGATGAAAATACTGTTTGATAATTAAGTCCTAGCTAACAAGAAAAAAAATATGAAATTGTGTTTTAATTACATGATTTATATGCATGTGGTTGAAAAGTTGGTGGCACATTTTGGCAAAGTGATAATGCAAATGGTTATACAATGGTTAATGGAATTAGGTGGCCAATATATATATGATATGGAATGTTAGTGGTATACTTTGGAAAGGTAAAAATGTTAATGGTTATGCAAATCATTACATGGAATTTGGATTATGCTATGGCTTAAGTTAGAAAGGTGGCATGGTTCATTGGTTTTGAATGTGTTGATATTATCGATGCATGGGTTGATTAATGGTGTTAATGGAGGGCTCGTTGGCATGTACCTCTAAGTAACTGAGATGTAGGTGGAGGAAACGTGCATTTACTGCACGTCACCTTTACCCTTCCCATTGGCCGCCACCCTAGTCAGACTATTGTTTGATCTCGCTATTGTGTTCATGCTCCAGATTTTTAGCATGGTGAAACCACTTGGCCTCCTCTCGTCTTAAGGTTTTAGATTAATAGGTATGTCTCCTTTGGACATTATTGACTTCACTGTGGTTATGAAATGTTTTTGGCTCAGTTGTGTGGGTTTTTGTTTGTCCTGAGTGTTGCAACTGTGTGGAATTTTGGTTTTGAATGGAAAATGGATGGTTATGCTTATAATTGTTTTTGAGTTCATTGGAATTGGTGGTATTCCTTTGTGATATGATGCAGACCCCCTTCCCTTAGGCCGATATCCACTTAGGATCTTCATTAAAACCATGCCAAGGGTTAATTAAACCCTTTGTTTAAGCCACAAAGGACATCGGGTTTTGGGAATTGGAGAGTCCCGATGTATTTCCATAGCTCTAGGCAAATGCCGAAATGCGAAACGTCAACGAAGGTTGACTCCTCCAACGCGAAAAGCACATGAGTTTCATCTTTCAGGGCTTTGAGCGAGCAACCAACAGCCGTTCCTCTTCCCATATGATTCCCCGAACTCCGAAATACTGGAATGTCGAAATGGGCTCAACTCCCAAGGAATGTGAGATCGATGGCCTTTCGGGATTTTCGTCGAAGCTTGACCCCTCCTTTTACTTCCACCGCATGTACCTTCTGACTGAGACTTGGGACCCACCTTTTCGGCGTTTCACTTTTTTCGATTTTGGGAGTTGCGTTGACCATCCAACTCTACCTCTTGAGTCCCGAAATCTGATTGGTGTCAACGACTATTGCCCCTCGACTTTTCGGGAATTTTTCCTTTCCCTCTTCAGGATTTCGCGGACCGAGAGTTTGAAACTCTCGATTCCAAAGTCACTGCCTCCTCTACTTCTCGAACTCCGGAAAACCGAAATGCCAAAATCCCACACCAAAGGCACACCGCATTTCGCGACTTCGGGATTTTCAATGCAAAGAGTCTCAGTTCCTTGTCATCGGAATTTCTGGTATGCCAAACCTCGAATTACCGAAATTCCAAAATTCCACACCTCACGATCTAGGAATTTGAGTGACCAAGGATTTTGGCCTGCACTCCAAACTTGTGAATCCCGAATCCCCGAAATGATCTGACGGCTCAAACAGATCACGATCAATGATCCACGTTGATTCTTGATGTCAGGGTGGTGGATTCACCCAACTCCTAACCACCTTACAGCTCCTCTGGATCCTATAGTCCTCGCGACTTCGCGAACTCTCCATGGAGAATTTCGACCACCTGATTCACTACTCAATGAATTATGTCCAATGACTGAGCATTCTCCCTCCTGAACTTGATTTCTATGAAACGGTTTCGATCTCCATCTCCCTTTGAACAATTCAAAGGTGTTATCTGTCATGAGCTTCCACTTGCAAACTCAAGCCTTTTAAAAGAGCCCTGCTCGCACTCCTTGCATAAAACTTTCAAATAACCTCTAGTTATTTGAGGTTTCCGACCCTATGCACTCTTTGCAACAATGGTCCTCTCAATCTTCCTTCTGGATTTATAAAATCCAAGGCTTCGATTGGCCTATGCACACCTTGCACGACTCTGTGCTTCACCTGCACTTCAGCTGGTATGAGAACAACGGTATCTCTCCTGAGCTTTCTGATATGAAACTCAGACCCTCGTCAATGCACACCTTGCGGACATTCACTGCACTCCTTGCAAGAATTCTCAGGAAGAGAAACAATTGAAACTCATTCTTCTCCTCTCTCAGACTTCATACGCTCAAGATGAAATCATACACATAACACAGCATTGAAAACAAATGCATAACAGAGAAACAAATCAACTGTAAACATACCATTCAACAAAGGTAAATAGTAAGAATCATAACACCATGAAAGTTGAGTCAAAGATTCATAAATTAACTCAAGTGCTCCTGTACATGGGTTCTTCTCTACATCTCTCTGCTACATCTCTCCAGCTTATGAATTCTGAATAATCATCTATTGTTACTATGATACAAGGGTGAGGGTGTCTATATCCGTTTTGCCTCCTACACTTCTAAACTATCCAATCTGACATTCATATCTACCTACTTTACATTAATAGACTTAAATGCCTATTACATCCAGCAGATGAGAGTAATTTCTCCAGATATGTTCATATCTCTAAGACATAAATGTAAGTACGCTTCTCCTAGCTATTACATTAATGCTTTAGTTTTCAAAATTCAAAACGTTTTCAATAAAACGTGCCCATTTTTTCATCTGTGTGTCCAGCTGTTCCTTTGGCTAGGCGCATGCTTTGGCTTTGTACAATGCTCTTGCATCATGATAGCTCTTTTTTACCACTGCGTTTGGTTAAAGGTTTTTTAAATCATGGCTGGATGGTTGTCTTCACGATTCTTGGGTTTAACTAGAGCCCTGTTTTCTGTTTTGGCCCGGTCAAGGTACTGCCTCCCGTTCACAAGCGAATCATAGTCCTCCTTGTGCGTACGCCTTTGGCCTCAAATTTTAACTATAGTTGGTGCCTTTCCTCCTGTGACGGCTACCGTGCAAACCATTAACCCTCCAGACTAGAGATGCATAGGGAGACTTTCAATCCTGTTCAGTTGTTCCCGATTATTGTGGTCTATTACTTCGAATGTGGGATCACCCTTTGGTCGTATAATAGTCGTGTTGGTATATCTTTTCCTCATTTCCTCTGTGATAATAATGTGAGCCTTACATTGCCAATTTTCACTTCTAAAAAGTTCACAGTCACCCACCTAATGATAAATAAAAAATTCAGTTGTTTTTAAAATGGAAGGGCCTTTGCCTGTTTCGATTGGATGCATGGGTATGCACAAATACCACGACTTGTTCGATTGATTGATTTTTTTTTACCAAAATGACGAATTTTTGGTTGATGTATAGTCACTAGTTTGGCACTTATGGTGATTTGGTTGATGGCCAACATTGGTAACGAATGCTTAGGGTTACTCACACAGGTCGCGTTTCATGTATGGTGTTTTTTTAATGAAACATTGGGCATGATAACTATGTTTCCCCCTGGGGAAAAATGAAAATCAATTGGATAACTATAGAAGGCATATCCATGACATCCTCGTGTTATTGGTTGAATAGGCCTGGTTGCGCACGGATTTGATTGAATCATGGTGTCACTTAAACGAACAAACCACTTATTTATGCACACAACCCCAACATGATATGTTGAGTTATTGGCACGATTGTGTCTTTGTTGTGACAAGTGGAAATGTTGTAATGTGGAGTTTGGTTGGTTGCACTCTGTGTGTAGTATGTATAGTTTGTTTTATACTTAGTGATACCCTGATAGTTTTTAAGCATGTTATTTGTTGAAATTTACCACTGTTGATGACAATCGTGTCGGGTATTTGGATCCGATTTTAAGTCGCATTGAGATGTTTTGTTTTACAGTGGCATGGCTACATTGCCTTGAAAATTTACTCCTGCATAGCCTGTGTCTAAATGATAATTGTTGGTTGTATAGTCAATTGTCATTTCAGGCGTGGCATGTGAGGTTTTCATTATTTTGTTCTTTCTACTGCTTATATATATGGGAACGGATATCATTATAGATCTTGATTGGCTCTATTACAGAAACAATGATTTCATTATTATTTTGGAAACACTACTTTTAAATATAGATGTGGATTGGGGAAATGTATGGCATTGGTGGATGTTAATGATTACGGATTGGGAATGAGTGTTGTTGTTGACTTTTATAAAATGTAGAGTGTGAGAATAAAGGGAACAATACCTCTTACAAATTGTGTGAAATACTTTTGTTTTGTAATGGCAGTGTTGGATATTAATGGTCAGTGAAATTAGGCAAATACATAGGAATTATGACTCAGACATCTCATTGTTGGTTGATGCATATTTTTCTTACTTCAAAATATGTTATGGATTGCTTGATTAATATCATAAACAATAAACATTTTCCCCCTCTCATTATCTCATTTTCCGTTATTTACAACCCCCTCACATATCCCATATTCATTTTGTTCACTCCCTGTTCTGATATTGATTACAGCCCAGAGAATTTATGTGTTAAGTGGATGAAGTGGCAGTGTCTTGAGAGGATTGCAGTAAGGTTTATTGGGTTGATTTACAGTTGATTGTTGTTTTCATTGAGCAGTGACCATTTCTTCTCCCCTTTCATTACATCATATTTTCGCTCAATACAAACCCCTCATGTATCCCAAAACACTGTTTGACCCCCCTTCTCATTGATTATCATTAGAACAATTTGTATGGATTGGATTTCATGAGCCCGATACATTCTAAGACAAATCTATTTTGTATTTTTAAGGAGTTGTCATGCATGGTTATTTAAAAGACTATTTTCTAATTGTTAACATATGTAGGATGAGTTTTTCCAGTCGGGGAAGTCATGGTCGAGGAAACAGAGGTAGAGGTAACTGGAACCGCGACCCAAGAAGGTCAAGGTTCTCTATACATTTTGATGTTTATTCAAAAGAGCTTGACCAATTGTTTCATGCTGGATTATTTAATTAGATTGGGTAGGGAATAGTCCAACCTAGGCCTGAAAGGCCTCCTTTCCAAGCCCCTCAAGCCCTCGGCATCCCTGTGCGTCCTCATGTCTCTTTACAACCCGAAGTCCCTGAAAATGATGGGTGACATGAGACTTTTCACCCAACAGTCTCCCAACACCGTGGCTAGCCCAACCTGACTTTGCCTGCTCCTCCACCTTTGAATCCCATTGTCCATGCTTCCCCTAACCATTCTCCAGTGAAATTCTCCCATGCCAGCAAGATATTGGAGATTGAATCCCACCATGCATTTGATAAAGGAAAAGCTATTGCTGCCCCTTCCTCACCCTCCAATGACTCCAACAAATTTGTGTCTTCATGGATGCATTTTAGGGACAATTTGCCCCATGTGATCAGTGAGATAAAGCCTAAAGGCTCTGCCCAACCCAAGGCGAATTCAGGAAAATCAAGAGGTGACATCAGCAACCAAGGAAGGGTTGCATCACACACTAGAAAAAATGGATTTTGAATTTTATGTTATCTATTGTTTTATGACAGTTGACTTCATGGATTTTGGACAACATGTTTTATTTTGGATATATGGATATTATTTTGAAATATTTTCAAATTTTATGAGCTAAAATTGCCAAAAGTAAATATGTTGAGGGGAGGCACAAGATGTTTTGTTTTCTTAACAAATGGATTTTGTTATAGTTGTTATGATTGTTATGAACTAAAGGGATTCACAAGGGGTCCCACCTACTAGTTATTATAAATTTATGACCCTATTATGATTATTACTTCCTTCCCCCCCTAACTAAAGTTAGTTGAGTCTTTAGTTAGCTTAACTAATAAGTTGGTTCAACTACTTCAACCAATTCTAATTTGTTAAAAGAAGAAGTAAGGGGAGGAACAAGAGGAGGACAGAAGCAAAAGCATGCCAAGGTTTTCTCTTTGAGTTTGTGTTGAGATAATTTAGTTTTCATTCATTCATATATTCATCATAGCCTAATTCTCTTTTATGATAGCAGGGTCTTAATGTAGACAACAATATTCAGGGCTGAATCAAATCATTCAAACACTTGTTCTTCAGAGATGTTGATCTATCTTTGATAGTTTGTGTAGACATGTTTGTTTTTGAATTAGTTTTCATTACTGACAAAGGCTATTGTGTAGGGTCGAGTGGGAAGCAATCTCTGGCAAGATGATCCAGCTTTTAGAGTTCAGTTTTGGTTTTCTGTCAGAGGTCCTTTTGTATGTTCCATCAGGGATGTCTAAGTTTGAATTTGGTCCAAGATTTCTGTATGAGATTTTGTAAAGAAAATGACTCTTTGGTGAATTGGAATGAAATAAAGGATTGCTTTATGTCTCAATTATCTTGATTATCGTCTTGGTATCTTTACTTCTGTTCTTACATTTATTTAAACAATTGATATCTTCAGAAAAATACATAAAAAGTGAATTTCCAGCAAGCTTTTGTTGATAAAAGACTAGCCTAAGCACTTGTAATTAATACTTGTGAGTTAGGATATATATTTTTGTTGGCTATAGATATAGGGTGATATTCCCGTCTACTTTACTATTAGCCAAGTAATTTCTGAAAATGATTGAGTAAGATCAATCCATATCTTTTCCTCAACACAATGGTGGTGGTAAGGTGAAATTTGTGTGGGGCTGGTCCCAACAACAAGCGTTCGATGATTTCAAGCAACGCTTGTGCTCATCCCAAGTAATTTAACTGTCGGACTTGCAACAACCCTTTGAGATCGAGACAGATGCTTCAGACTATGCTATGGGCGTTGTTCTCACTCAACAAAACCACCTCGTGGACTATCATAGTGAGACACTATGAGATGATGTCCGTAAGTACCCTACTTATGACAAATAAATGTACTCCATTGTGCAAGCTTTCCTCCATTGGAGACATTACATTCTTGGGAAGGAGAGAGTCATCCACACTTATCATAATCAACTACATTTCATGCAGACACAAGGAAAATTACATAATGACTTCCATTAGAAGTGGTCCACATACTTGCAACAATTCCACCACAACATCAAGTATAAAATAGGAAGCACCAACCACGTCATTGATTTCCTTAGTATACCACCAGTCCCGACACTCACCACAATGCTAGACTCGTGCGTCCATGAGACCTATGGATGGCCCCAACTTTATGAGACAGACCTGGACTTTGACACCACCTACCAAATGTCGGGCGTAAACACAATTTTCGCTAATTTCCACCAAGCGAGGCAATGACTCTATTTTTTTGGTTGTGGATCACTTTTCTAAGATGGCGATTCTGGCCACCTGCAAGAAGAGCATCACAGTAGAGGCCACTTCCAATCTCTTCTTTGAACGAGTCTAAGTACATTTTGGAATCCAAAAAACCATTGTATCAAATAGGGACAATCAATATCTCAACACATTTTGATCAACCCTCTGGTCACTGCTCGACACCAAGGTCACCAAATCCACAGCCTTCCACCCCCAGACAGATGGCCAAACTGAGGTCGTAAATCAAATGATTGTGCATATCCTGCACATGTATAATTCCAAGCACCCTCGCACATGGGATGAGAGTCTCCCCTATGTTCAACATAGCTACAACTGAGCCCTGCATATCTCAATCAACCACAACCCCTTTTAGGTGGGGTTGGGATTCCAACCATTGGGTCCCATAGATGTTGCACTACCCCTTGAAGTCACCTAGGCCGACTCATCTCCTTCTCTAACTGAAGTTGACAAAGCCTCCCAGTTCATTGAGTGGATCCAGCACATCCGATAATAGGTTCAGGATATCGCACATAAGTCTAGTGACAAGTACAAGCAATGCCATGATCAACACCGAGTGCCACATAAGTTTCAGTTGGGTGAAAAATTTTGGTTGCACTTGCAGAAAGAGTGCCTTACAGAACCCCATTGGAAGCGTCGACCACTCCGTTATGGGCCATATAGCATCACCAAGGATATGGGTGATAATTATTTTGAGCTCAACATTCCTCCTTTCCTTGGCACCCAATTTTCAATGTGGATATCCTTCGACCGTATTTCCCACCATTATTGGACACCTTAGAGATAGAAGAACAATTGACACCAACGAAGCTCAACATCGACTGCATACAACAGGCATCCAATGATTATATTGTGGAAAAAAATATCAAGCGCACTCGCTAGCAAATGATACAACTTTTTCGAGTTGTCAAAGCAGGGCATCTCCTACACCAAGGAAAGTGGCTCAACCGGGGCCAAATTCAGTAGAAATTTCCTCAAATGATGTGGGAACTCAATGCAATGGAGACCATTTCTTCCTAAGGGGGGAGGATTGATTTATATGGATTTCGGTGGCCTCCCACCTATTCCAATTGGCTCATTTTGGCATTTTTCCAGTTTGATAGTTTTTCCCTAGTTTTCGGGTCCCTGACTTGCGGGGCCGTTTTGAGGCCCTAAACAACATTTTTTAAGGCTCGCCACAATCATAATGACCTTTGTTAGATGGCAATAAAATGTGTAGTTCTAGGATATACCTTTCCAATGGGATGTCATGCGCCTAAAACAAAGATCATATGCAAACGTTACGACCCCGAAAAGTTGATGTACTAACTTATCCAAATGGGGCCCACATGACTTTTGGCGCTTCATATCCTAGGGTTAGGTTTTTTGGATGTCTATGGTTTTTGAAATTCATGTTTATTTTAAAAATTCCTTCAGAGCCTCATTGTAATCATCTTCTTGTGAATGAGTGAAACCATCACATCTCTTCTCAGAGATAAGATGCCACCATTCTAGCAAGCTTGTTTCAACTGCATTTTGCAGTTTCAACTTTCGTCCTTATTGAATAGAAACCAATTTTACTATATATATGTTATTCTGTGTTAAGCATATTTTGATAATAATCTGTATTCATTTCATTTTGAAAATATATTCTGGATCAAAATAGTTTCGAAGGACTTGAATCTGAAAGATTATTTCATCAATGAATCACGACAATTTTGAGAAAGGACTTCAATACCACATGTAGGGCCACTTCTGCCAGCAGGCGTTCATATCCTTGATAGGGTTTCCTTTTGTTGAGATTTGGATACCTTGGAAAGTGGTCCCCTTGTGGTTGTGAGTCTCTAAACACAAAATGGGAGACTATTACCCTTATTAATTTACTTTATGTTCTAATTTCACTTTGACTTAGGCTTTAAGTCAAAAGTGAAATATGTCACTTAAGTCATTAAAGTGACATTTAATTCACTTTGTGGGTGAGTTAAAGGACACAAAACAAACTAAGGAAAGTGGGTTTATTAAGTGAGATTTTTGTATTAAATCTCACCCATTGATTAGACATGGTTAGATTTGATCTAGGCCATTGATATTTTAGGGATTGGCCAAAGAGAGGCTAAAGGAGGCAAAAGGGTAATGAAGAGGATCATTCTTCACTTGAGAGATTTGAGAGGAGAGGAGTAGAAGAAGAGCACTTGGGAACATTGCTTGAGGAGAGGAGGGTGCACAAGGTAGGAGGCATTGCTACTTGAGGGAGGAAGGCACATAACATTTGTGGAGGTGCTTCCATGGAGGTTGGTGCATTCACATGAGGGAGGGAACATTCCAAGCTTAGGGGAACACTTGGAGGAGGACAGGTGAAAAGCTTCAAGGAGGGGGCATCATAAATTCATGAGATATTTCATGGAGGAGGAGGGGCACACTACTTGAAGGGAGCCTTAGTGAGAGGCTAAGGGTGCACACAACCTAGAGGGATGTTTGGCTAGAGGAGGGGCACACTAAGGTTAGGTGTGCACCAAACCAAGGAGGAGGGCACACTTGTGTAGAGGGCACCAATTAAAAGGAAATAAGGCAAGAAATTATCAAGCTTCAAGTGGGAAAAGGAAAATGAAAAGGCGTCTCAAAAGAAAAGTCAAAGGGAAAGGAAAGAGGGCCAAGGGTTAGCAAGAGAGGAAGGGAACACCAAGGAAAAGGGTGACTAGCTTCAAGGGGCTAGCAGGCACATATTCAAGGGAATCTATTGTATGAGGTTCACGTGTATATGTTTTCCTTGTTGTATATTTTTCTTTGAGATCTTCTATATACATTTAATCCAAATTGGTTTTCCCCATGGGGGTTTTTCTAGGGTCATGTTGACCACAAAATTATGTGTCCATTTTCATGCATGCTTAGATGTGTATTTCAACATTTTAGATTTGTAAATATCCAAGGAGTGTTATTTGTTTTGAGTATTATTGCATGTGCTAACCATTGGTATGAAAACACTTGCAAGGGAACCTAAAAGGAACACTTAACCATAAAAATTATGAGCATAAAGTTGCTTGATTGTTTGTTGTCCTAGATAAACAACAAACTACGTTTTTAAGTACAAACTTAGAGCCAAATTTCAGGTCAAAGACATACTTGTTTTTGCATCCTCGTAGTACCTCCATTATCTTCATGGTATCAGAGCCCTTGGTGGAAAAGAGTTGTTGATTTCTAGTGCATTTAGTGGACAGTTTTGTGACAATTTGTTGGCAGATTTTTGGACAACTTGTTGGCATATTTTTAGACAACTTGTTGGAAGAGTTAGCTGATAGATTGTGGGTAGATTTTTTGGACATTTGTAGGACTGTTTTGGACACTTGTTGACAACCTCTTATCACACTTGCGTGGATAGGAGTGAGGATTATTTGGAAAACCTTTTTTCACACCTATTTTGTTAAGAGTGAGGTTGTAGTTTGAGAGCCTCTTTCACACGTATGTTGACACGAGTGAGGAAATTATCTTGTGTAGTTTTAGCATCAATGTGAGATTTAGTGGAAAACCATGTTGGTGTGCCATATGTAGGTATAGGATAGGCTAGACGAAGATAGAAACTAGTCCCCTTAGAATACCAGGATTATCTTTGTCATGGAGGACCTTGAACTATGGGATATAGTTCAGGCTCCCATTGTTATTCCTCCTGTCACTACTCCATTGTTGGTGGAAAATTTCATGAAGAGGAACAATAAGAAAAAGAGGACTATTTGTGATGTGGTGAGGGACCACATCATACCTCATATGACTTGGAAATACTATGCCTTTGAGATATGGTCCTCATTATGCAAGCTTTACCAGAGTCCAAACTAGAAGTAGAAGATGGTTCTGTAGGACAAGCTCATGAGCATTTAGATGCTCGATTCTGAGATGGTCACATCATACCTAGGAATATTTACACATATTCAAGATGATTTTTCCATAGTTGGGGATATTTTGGATCCTAACTTCTTGGTGAGGACAACTTTGAACAACTTTTCCAAACCTTGGGGTTCATTTGTACGAGGCATTGTAGCCTGGGAGGTCATGCGTACCTAGGAGAGACTTTGGGATGACTTTGTACAGGAGGAATTTAAATGAAGCTCAAGATATTTAGGACAACAATGTACTTCAGAGGGTGATGAGGATCTTTCTCTGTGGACTAAGGGAAATAAGAAGACTAACATAAGTGTTAGATAGGGTCCCAAGCAAGGGTACAAAACACAGTAGAGTGGCGGTGGTAAAGAGAGATACATGAGAATAGTGAGATGATTTTCTTGTGGAGAGATGGATCACTATGCAGGACAATGTCCCAAGAAGAACAAGAAGAAGAATCAGTAGGAGGGTACTGCAACGACAACATAGGAGGAAAAATTCACTTCTCAGTTTGAGAGGGAGTGTGATTTCATCAATTGTTGTTCATCAGTTGATACACCATCCAATGGTTGGTGGGAAGACATGGCTGAGGAGGTCCCATTGACTCATATTATTAATTCAGCATAAACTCAACCTTTGAGGAAACCATTTTTAGGGGTGACTAGTCCATCCAGGATAAGTTTAGTTTCAGAGTTGCCGAGCAGATAGAGAGTTAGTGCGATAACTTCAAAGAATCAAATATTAATGAGGAGGAGTAGGGAATCGCATAGGCTTGTGTCCCACTTGGATATGGATATGAGAATATCAGGTTTAGTTTCCACTTCAGGTGGAAGTCACTTGGTGAGAGGCCAAGTTGAGGATCTTAGTGAGATGCCAAGATCCAGATACTCTTGGTGAGATTCCAAGAGGGAGAGACTCTTGGTGAGATTCTAAGAGAGAGACTCTTGGTGAGATTCCAAGAGTAGTGACCGTTGAAAATATTATAGGAGGTAGAAATCCTTGGTGAGAGACCAAGGTTGAGATCTTTGGTGAGATTCCAAGATATAGGTGATCTTGGATAGGTGGAGATTCACTCATCTATAGATCACACAGGTTGAGAAGATCTGTGTCAGAGACCACTTTTGATGATTAGGGTACAACCATACTCACTAATTATTTTCCAGTAGGCAACCATATCCACTATAGGGATGATATTAGGGGTGAATGACACTTTCCTCGGTAAGAGGGAGTGTTGAGATTTGGGTACCTTGGAAAGTGGTCCCCTTGTGTTTGTGAGTCTCTAAACACAAAGGGGGTGACTATTACCCTTATTACTTTACTTTATGTTCTAATTTCACTTTGACTTAGGATTTTAAGTCAAAAGTGAAATATGTCACTTAAGTCATTAAAGTGACATTTAATTCACTTTGTGGGTGAGTTAAAGGACATAAAGCAAACTAAGGAAAGTGGGTTTCCTAAGTGAGATTTTTGGAATAAATCTCACCCATTTATTAGACATGGCTAGATTGGATCTAGGTCACTGATCTTTTAGGGCTTGGAAAAAGAGAGGATAAAGGAAAAATAAGGGTAATGAAGAGGCTCATTCTTCACTTGAGATATTTGAGAGGAGAGGAGGAGAATAAGAGAACTTGGGCACATTTCCTGAGGAAAGGACGGAAAAAAAGGTAGGAGACATTGCTACTTGAGGGAGGACGGCACATAGCATGTGTGAAGGTGCTTCCATGGAGTTGGGGCATTCACATGAGGGAGGCCACATTCCAAGATGAGGGGCACACTTCGAGTAGGAGAGGTGCAAAGCTTCATGGAGGGAACAACATAGCTTCATGAGAGCTTTGATGGAGAAGTATGGGTGAACTAATTGAAGGGAGACTTAGTGAGAGGCTAAGGGCACACACCACCTAGAGGGAGGTTTGGATAGAGGAGGGGTGCACTAAGGTTAGGTGCACACCAAGCTAAGGAGGAGGGTGCACTTGTGTAGAGGGTGCCAATTCCAGGGAAAGAAGGTAAGCTATTAGAAAGGTTCAAGTGGGAAAAGGATAAGGAAAAGGCAAAGGAATCTCAAAGGAAAATTCAAAGGGAAAGGAAAGAGGGCCAAGGGTTAGCAAGAGAGGAATGGCGCACCAAGGAAAAGGGCCCTCTAGCTTCAAGGGGCTAGCAGACACATCTTCAAGGGACTCCAAAGAATCCATGAAGGGTTTCTATTATATCAGGTTCACTAATATATGTTTTCCTTGTTGTACATTTTCCTTTGATATCTTCTATATACATCTACTCCAAACTGGTTTTCCCCATGGGGGTTTTTCCAGGGTCTTGTTGAAAAAAAAGTTATGTGTCCATTTTCATGCATGCTTAGATATGTAGATCAACATTTTAGAGTTGTAAATATCGTAGGAGTGTTATTTTTTTTAGTATTATTGCATATGCTAACCATTGGTACGAAAACACTTGCAAGGGAACCTCAAAAGACAACTTAACCATTAAAATTATGAGCAAAAAGTTACTTGATTGTTTGTTGTCCTAAATAAATAAAAAAAGGATAATTTTGAAGTGTAAACTTAGAGCCAAATTTCACGTCAAAGAAAAACCTATTTTGGCAGCCTTATAGTACCTCATTGTTTTTCACCTTTTAACCTATCTGAATTCTTTAATCCCGTCTAATAGTAGAGAGCACATGATGGATCATTCCTGGAATTATTAAGTTTTATTATTTTGGAAACTTAGGAACTAACTGAAAGACACTACTCTAGATTGGTAACCATTTAAGATCAATGTCATCCACTGTGGTTCATGGAGGTGAACAAGTCGACTCATGATGAGACCTCTTGTCCTTCACTCAGGGGATTGAAGGCCACTACCCTGGCTTGGTGACTAGAAATGGTAATTTCACTTTCGTAAACTTCCAATTTTCATGATGGATCGGCTCATGATGAGACCTTCCCACATTCAGTTAGAAACTTGTTATTTTTTTATTGAAGTACACATGTGATCCAATTATGTGGTTTGATTCAAACTTCTAATAGGAGACTATCTAGAAGTTGGGGAAGTAGTTCCATAAAAGTTCCTTAAGAACCAGGATGGTGTAAGAAGTCTTGAGATTGTCATGGTTAACAAAGACTAATCCAATTTTCAGAAACAATTCCTTAGAAGGATGATGAAGGGAAAGAAAAATGGTAACAATTAGGTTAAAAATTGACTGTCAATGCTAAGATATGTTTTATTTCAAGACCATATTTGAACTATCTCAGGTAGTTTGAAAATCAACATGCAGTACAGTTTTTTAAATAAGATTTCATCAAGATGATCAGTCTCGAACAATAGAATAATGGATCATAAAGATAGATATACCTAACGAAGGGAGAAATTTGTTGAAAAGAAAAAAGAAAGGAAATACCACACAAGTCAAAACTGTTGATTGTGGGGCTTGATTATCTTCCTGATTCATAGGTTTTTGTTTTCAACCGTGTTTATACCCCATGAAGACTTTACACCCTGGAATATTGTACACCCCTCCACGCGGGGGAGTTGCAGGGGGGGCTTGCCCCCCTTGCAGGATTCGGGGGAAAGCAGGCCCCTGAAGGAAAATTTTCCTTGTAAATGTATATTGTAATTTCATAGTAAATTTGGACCGTTCATTATAAGGTCACATATCTGACGGTAGAAGTTATGTTAGGGTTTTTTTCCCTAGAAAGAAACCCTCTTTTATGAGGGAAATTGTATTGTGGCTATGAATCATTGCGAATATTGTATTCTGAGTGAGGAGACTCTGAGATAAATAAGAGGAATTTTCAATGGGTGTGTTGTAGGTTGTGCCCCTTCGTTTGCTGGATACTAAAAGGAAGGACCTGGCAATTTCTCGAGTGGACGTAGCCCACACTAGGTGAACCACACATATCTATGTATCTATTTTATTGTGTATCTTCTATGTTTTATTTCCGCATTTGTTTTATTTTATTGTTCCACGATCTTGTTTTTCTAACAAAAACAAACCAATCAAAATAACATAAAAAAAACTTCAATAAAACAAATTTATAAATCCCAAAACCCAAGCTCCGATCAAACCAACATCTTTGTAAAAATTAGAAGGAAGAACTAAATTGTTTAAAGTCTTATAAATGGGCAGGTTCATTCCTTAGGATGGTGATATATGAGATGTTAATCCAACCAATATTTTTATTAAAATTAAGCCAACTTCAAAAAATAAAAATAAGTGCAATTATGAGCAGTGGTAAGTCATGTTTGTCAGGGTAAAACTAATGTAATTTTTCAGGTTTAGTTCTAAACCTTCTCTTTTATAATATTCATGTTCCATATGAAAATATTTCATCATTTGGATAATTTTTGGAAAAGAAACATTTAATCAGAACATTCACGAAAAGCAAAGAAATAGGAATTAAAAGTAGCCTTCCCTGACAACATTCAGAAGATGGTTCTTCTTTCACATCCATGTTTCTCCACAACTGCATTATTCAAAAGGAAGTGTGAAAATAAATCCAAAATAAATATACTCTTAAACCTACACTAAACTACTTTGTAGATTAAAATACTAAGTGAAATCATATTTCCAATGTATCCACAAAAGCATCTTCAATCCTGCAAGAAACATACAATCAAATATTACAATAATGAGAAGAAATATCCATAGATACAAAATAAATATGTAATTATTACCTCTCAAATATTCATTCAGAAACACAATAAGCATTCCCTTACCATTATTTCAAATTTTTTTATATATGAATCCTTCAGCCAATCTGCAATTCTGTCATAATATAGATCACCAAAGCACAGAAGAATGTGACTGATTTTAGAAAACTTGCCAAAGTTATGAGGACCTAACATAACCATCAACCAAGACCGAAGTGCCCCGTTCTCCTGAAAAGTTTAGACATGTTCATGAGTTTCTTCTCATGGAGGATATGGAACAAACAGGTCATGCTTACCTTCTAGATTTTCATTTAAAAACAAAATGAGCATGACCTTACCATTTCCTTGATTTTTTTTTAGATATGAGTTCTCAAGCTAGTCCAAGGTATTTCCATAAAAATTAGAATACAAACTATGACTTTGAAGAGCTAGATCTGTCAGTGGGGAACACATCATAAGAGGATTCGTTAAAGAAATCAAATCGTTGATTTGGGACCTTCCTTTGATGAGATGGATCATTTCAAAATGTGAATCATAATCGTTAAAGTTTGTACTAATCAAAGAATGAATATGCAATGAAGAATCTTTGATCTCCATACAAATGAGTGCATTGTATTTTTCATAAATAAATCATGTAGAATCATCTTGCGACATATATTTTTCCCATGCGAGTGATGGAAGTGAAAGAGTGTCAAATCTGACTTCATAAATGTTATGTTCAAAATTAATTTCACCAGATCTTAACCTATCGAAAAGATCAGATTGTGATGGAAAAGTGTAAGATAAAGTGGATAAAGTATCATGCACATCAGAATATAATAAGAGATTGGGCTATAAAGAGTAAAATGAATTAGAAATAAGAACATGAAAACATTGTCTTGAGCTATGATAATTAACAATGATATTCTCAAGACTCCTCCAACATACTTTTATCATCTAAATTTGCCTCCTATATGATAGACAAGTCAAAACTTTCATGAGCACTCTCATGGAAAACATCTAGTCTTTCCTATGAATAAGGTATGATTTGTGGATGAAGGTTTAAGTTTTGTTCTTCAAGTGGCAGATCGATATTTCTAATCCGTTCTATTAGAATGCTAGAACACTCAAGATCATTTTCATCACCTGTGTTTTCTTCAATAATTTAATTTAAGGACTGATTAGAGAAAGAGTTAGAAGAGGATGAACATATACCTTGACCCACAATAAAATATCCTTCCACGATAGTCAAGGATTCAAGATGCAATGGTTCGGAGGAAAAACGAGTTTGATTTTTAATAAGAACATTTTCAATAGATTCTACCTCATCTGCTCATTCATGATTTTCTGATGGACTTCTCTCATCCTGCAAACAAAATTCATCTTGCAATTGGGTGTTATGATCTATAACTGATTCATCATTTGCAATTGCATATGGCTGAATGAAAGATGTGTAAGCATCAGAGATGATATTTATTACAAATGACATGTCATCAAGATTAAACTTAGAGAACATGATGGACCTTTTTTTAAAAGTCTTTTGAAGATGAGTCGTCATTGATTAGTAAATCCTGAAATTCTTCACATAATCGATTGTAGTCATAAATTTCAAAGGCATATAAAAATTACTCTACAAATTGAAACCAATAAAAATGGAATAGGTTGGAAAAGACTCAAACCAATGTTTAATTCAACCCCTGAAAGTGAAAGCGAACAATATTCATAGAACCTTTAAATAAGAAATACCATGTTTGGTGCATTTACACCAAAACTTGTTATATGGTATTTTGCAGATACATTCCCCTCACCATCAAAGGTGAGTTTGGACAAGCGAGAAACTATATTACTGGGAATATTAAGTAATGGAAAATTGAAATCATGTTCCCATATAGTGATTAGGGTAGGATCCATGAGAAATTAAATACATTTGAAATAAATACTCCACAAGGCCATCTTGTTAGTCTGGCCCTCCTTCTAGCGCCATTTGTTGACGGGAGAAATTGACCACTCTTCAATTGGAAGGGAGAGTTCGGTTTGAGTTTGTCTATAATAGCCTAAGATGTTTAAGGTAACCCACCCTGAAGGGTTTAACGACTCCATTGGCCGATGAGGGGATCTAACCTTCAATATAAAAAAATAAAAACAAATAACTATTTACTAACTACTCTCTACTATATATATTTCACACTACTAACTACAAAAGTTACAAAATATACAGTTACAAGATTTCAGAGAAGTCTTGTGAAAATAAAGAGTTTGCGAAGGGAACTAAATCCCAAGAAAATTGAAAACATTAAGAGATCAAATATTAATTTACATAATATTATTAATCTAACTTTTAATTCAAACTAAACTTAAAATGAAAGAAAAAAATGTGAATGTAAATGATGATGTTGTATTTATCTTAAATAAATCAAAGTATTTAAGCCATAATAATAAACTACATTCACGGGAAAATAAATAAGAAAAAAAAGAATTCACTAACCTATTATTGGACAACAATCAAAAGAGATGAATTAGTTGTATCTCTGTGTATATGAACTCACCCAACAACCTGTTTGTAAAGAGAAATCTACTACAAACAAGTGTGAAGTACAAAAAATAATAGCAATTCCTGAAGAAAACAATTTTGACAGGTGGTTAAAATCTAAGTGTGAATACAACAAGAACAACTTGATAGATTCAATTCTTAATGAGGATATATGGACTGTTTTACCAATGGAAAGAAATTTCATTGTTAAAATTAATCATGATATGTGTGAAACGAAAAATTTAATATATTCCGACGCATACATTTAAATAATCCTTTCATGAAGAATTGTAATCACTCGAAATAAACTATTGAACATGTATGAATTAGGAAGAATCCATGTAGATGAAATCATAAAAGTAATCATGCATTGAGAAAGTAGACAAAAGTTGAGCTTCGACAATACAAAATTACTGTAAGAAGAACATAAACATGTCATATTAGGAAATATATAATATTAAAAGCATAACAAAATCAAATACAGGGATAAAACCTAAATTCATTCACAGTCACACATTCTTCTTAAAAAGTGTTCAATCGTTCAATATTTCAGAATCCCCCCCCCCCCACTTGTGAGCATTCTGAATCTATTTAAACAAAAATGAGAATCGATCCACTTATCCATTCAATAGAATCGAATCCCTCATAAGATGCCATATTTTAACAAAATATTGTCACTCCTTCTCATAACAAAATAGTGCTAGTTTAAAAAAATTAATTTGTTCAACAACTTTGAAAAAAGTTTGTTGGTGTATCAAAATAGGGCCATACATGAAACTAACCCTATAATATCTAAAAAAAAACGTAATCTCAATGATATCAAATGATCTTCATCACACTATAGATGATATCTTTCCATTGTTTTAAGACCTGAAACAACAAACACAATCCATTAGAATCACATTATAACTTAATAATGATTAGCTACATAATCTATCATTCAATAGTTGGTCTAAAATTGTTACAAAATCAAAACAAAATCAAAGAAAATTTAAAACGTTGACTTTGCATTACCGAAAATGAATGTAAATTGGATTCTATAACAATATTGTCATTGGTGGATTCTTTGACAATGGTGTTTTGAGAATTCTTTGATTTCTTAATAGCCCAGGGAGAAATATGTTCTATAACACTTATTAACAACTAGTTTTACCTCTTTATCTCTTTTCTTTGTCATTGCATTTGATCTACACGCATATGGAGATAGGGAACTTTTGAATAGTACTTCTCATCCCATGACAACTCTTAGTATCTAGATTCTTTTTACAGTGTTGGTGATTCTTTTCTGAGGAGTTTCCTGTAGAGATATCAACCCTTAGAGTAGCCCCAATACCTAGAAATATCTCAGATCACAAAGAAAAGGAGATAATTTATCAACAAAGTCATACGTGGTTTGATCCTCCACTTTAGATTTTTTCATTTATGTTTAAGCAAGATGAATTGTGATCTTATATGATTATAGGTTCCATTGGAGTTTCCTTCTGATTGGATTTGTTTCTGACCATTCTATATATGGGGTTAAGTTAAACTTCTAGCTCAATCTTCTCAGAGATAGTCTGAGGAAGATCTTACTCCTCTACAATATTAGGTACCTGAGAAATTTTAGAGGGGATTGGAATAGGATTGGTCTCAAAAAATGAGGGTTTCATTTTGATTAATGTATCCTTTAAACCAAGGCCAAATGCCTGAGAACTAATCAGAGCCTAAACCACCACAAAATTTCTGATAAAATCCTCTTTAAAAACTGAGGCATATCTTTGAGATAATTTCGTTTATGAGGAAACTTTCCACGCGGAAAGTAAATGAGCCTATTCTAAAGATGAGGTTTTGAAGGTTTTGTCAAAATGATCACCGTTTACTCATAATCCATCCCGCAAAATTATCTCTCAGTTCTAGCACAAGTTTCAACTCTTATCACAAGAACCAAAATCTCTGTGACTGGGTTAAAACTTAATAGGTAGGGTAAAATGAATAGAGAACAAAATAACCTCATCGAAGAGAATACATGCGACTTGTAATAATACAAATCCATCATATCCAAATGAAAATAGATTATCATACCTCATCCCAACTATAGTGGCTAAAAACTTGGAGAATAAAGGATGATACAAACCAGACAGCCACTTAAAACATTGATGATTTTCAGGATTTCCTACATGTTGGAGGACATAGGGTTTCAAATTTGAATGGCCCATGTTTACATTACAATTTTCCATGAACCATTGACTCCAAATCGTGGGTGAAGACACGATCATAGTAATCATATCACAACCTTTTGGGAAGAATCAGTCAGAATGAGAAGGCATAATCGTGGGAAATAGTAAAATCATTTGAGTACAGATGGTTTTCATTCCATAATCCTTAATAAACTCCTAATTAAAAGTATGCTTTTAGTGCGATTTCACAATGGTTAATTTAGTTTAATGAGTTTTAATATTGAGAATAAAGCATGGAAAAAGAGTAAACCTTGACTTCCACTAATGTCATTTTAGAAAAGGTAGTTAATTATATAAACATTAATTGTGACATTAGAAAAATATTCATGTTATTTAAATGTCCCCCTTTTCAAGTGAAGAATGTAGCTAGGGAAATTTAGAATCTTAACAATGGTTGTGGACCATAATCCTATTCAATTATCCAAAACAATTAATAGAATTCATGTGGGATAGCAATGTCCTCTTTAAATTAAACTAAGGATTGTAAGAGAGGATTATTGAGAGGATCGATCAAAGCGATATAAGTGTGAATAACACTGCTCAAAGATAAACCATGAAGGATCGAAAAAAATAATTCTTAATTTCATGCTTGACAGTCATGAAAACAAGAATAACCATGAGATCATCATATGGAATGAAAACATACTCAAATGAGAAGCATAAGTGAACAAAACTGACAAAGTCAATCAAAATCATTAGAGAATCCTTCAATATGACGAAGTCAATATGATTAAAATATCCCATAGAGATATGCATTAAAGTTACCTTTGAATTTTTGGAAAAAATGAAAGGGTGTTGGTCGGGGGGCCAACAATACCTTGCAAATGTACTGTTGATACTGAGAGGGGGGTGAATCAGTATCAAGTACAATTTAAAAACCTTTTTCAACTTATACTTAAACCATTCAATTATATCCAATGAGCAATGAACAATAGTATAAGAGTTACACCAATACACCACAATACACCATGCACAATATATGAGAAATAATCAATAGTTTTTGTTCAAGGGAAGTAATGAATTCCAAAGGTAGCTACAGCTTCCAAATGTAGAGGGAGGGATAAACCTCCAAGAGGAAGATGCAATCCTCCAATATCAATATAAACTTGAACTCTCCATCCTTGCCCCTTCCTTCTACCCAAGAATATATGAAGGATAATAAAACTTTACATTAAATCATCACCATCAACCAATCATCACATAGAACCTGATAATGCTTCTTGAGACTTCTTCAATTTATGCAATTCTTCAATTCTTGGAGTACTCTAATCCTGTAGATAATATTACTCAATGTATTCTCTGAAGCTCCTCCAATTTTCACTCCTTGAATCCTCCCCAAAAAGAGGTTATAGAAAGAATGGTAGACTTTATTCAATTCTGGTCTATTTAGAAGACCCAACTTGTACAACATGCCCCGTGCTCAATATTTAACATCTGATTCTGAAACTCACATACAAGCAACTAAAGTCCGTAATATTTCCAATGGAATTGGTCCCACTTCATTTGGATTCTGTATGAAGAAGTTATGACTGTTTTACCTAAAACACTTGTTTATTGACTAGCTTCAGGACTGGTCATAAACCCTATCTTCCACATAGTGTATCTCCATAATTATAGAAAATCAACAGCAGAATGTTTTACCAGAGGTACCTTGATATGTATTCTCAATACCATAGAGATTTCACCATCTAAATCATTCTAGAAAAAAATGTATAGCAAAAATGGTAAGATGACCTGAAAATAACATACCTTAGAACACATCACCAAAAGACTTCATCCTCCCTTGAAATCCAGCCTTCTTTTACTTCTTATTTCCTATGAAATTCAACTTGTATCAAACTGAATGTATAATAATGTTTATCTATACCATTTATGTCACTTAATTTTAACATTAGGGCCGACCTGACACTTTTTTAGTTTGTAATTCTTTTCTTTAATTATCTCCAGGGCCTACATGTACTTCCTTCTTCAATTCACTTTGTCATCTTCAAAAATTCATTTCTCCTCAACCATGATGATCCACATGGCGTGCCACATACCACCGGAAACAACATGATGTATACTATCCATTCATGGGTGGTGTATATGCATGTGCATTGTCCTTCATGTCCAAATACCTTTATCAATCTTGCGGTCCAAAACCCATGACTAGGGTTGACATCAATGACAACAACCAATCTTCCAACAATATCTCCCTTTGTCATTGATGGCAACACTCATGCTCCCCCTATCATYATGATCCCAATTTCTCTCCCCGTTTGACATCAATGGAAAAGGTTAGGTCTTCTCCCCCTGAGTTTAATGGTAAAAGGTGACCTTCTTCTTTGGGGTTGCTCCCCCTGAACATGTGGCACTCAATAATACTTCATCCTTATTTTTGGTCTTTGGGAATTTTTCTTCCTTGGAATAATTTTGTGTGGCTTCTTTCTTCTCTCTCTTCTTCATGTCTAGGATGTATATGTTGTTAGGTCTTCTTGTTGCAGTTGCAACCAATCTTCCCGAGTTATTTTCTTTGATTTTACATTTTTGGGAGTCAAACGTAAGAGTGTATCCTTGATCACATATTTTGATGACACTGAGGAGATTATGCTTCAGATCTTCAACCAATAGGACTTTTCCTGCTTTTATATTTTCACTTCCAAGCTTTATAGTTCCTTTTCCAAGTATTTTGGTAGATGAGTCATCTCCAAATGCAACATTTCCACCTCTTTTCTTCAAGCTGACAAATTTGCTTTGATCTCTGGTCATATGAGATGAGCACCCAGTGTCTATGAACCATTCATCTTCTTCTTTGCATTCTTTAGCGACCAATGCTATTCGACAATTTTCATTTTGTGGAATTTCTTTCCTTTTCCATGTTGTAGTTGGTATGCAGACATTTGACATACGATTATCTTCCTTCATCTCTCTGCAATATTGTGCTTTGTGACCAAGATTATTGCACTTGTAAAATACAATATTTTCATCCATTAATCGGTCAAATGGATTATAATTTATGTTGACAGGTCTACGAACATTTCCATATCTACTATTTTCACCATTCATGTAGCTTACATAGTTATTCCTTTCATTGATTCTACAATTGATTTCCTTGTGTCCAAAATTTCCACAAGTATAACAATGTCCAAGAAAGAAATTTTTATACATGGGCATAAGTGATCTTCTTTGTGGTGTGGTCCATCTGGGTTCACGATCTATTCTTCTGTAGTTTCCTTCATAATGATTCCTTTCATACCTTATGGGAGAGGATCTTCTTGATGTCTCATTCCTTCAGAATTCTAGTCTTATATCTTGTTGTTCAACTTGTTCTGGAGTGCTGGTTTCATCATTTTCAACTTCCTTCTCTTGTTTTGTTGTCTTCAAACTATCATTGTATCCTAGTCCTGTCTTGTCATTTGGAGATCTTTGACTCCTAAGGATCTCATATAATTTTTTAGTGCTTTTTTCGAACTTCTTCAACTTTTGTGTTGTCAATAGTAGCTCCCCTTTTGTGTGATCCAATTCTGCTTTCAATTTCTCATAATATTCTAATTGTTCCTTCAAGCTATTAATGGTCTTTTCAAGCTTGTAATTCACAACTACTCAATTCACCTTTTAGTATTATGTTTGTGTTTCTAAGCTTTCTATTTTCACTTTCAACATGCTTCAATTTTTCAAGATTATCATCTTCTTGTTCACTCTCTGCATTGTCTTTATATCCCCAAAAAGAATCAAGGTTGGTTTCTTCATCTTAATCTTCTTCACAAATGATTTCTTCTTCTTTAGAATTCTTATGATCATCATCCCCGATTTCTTGGGTTATGAAGAGGACTTCTCCTCCATCATTATCTTCTTCATCACTCTCATCTAAGGAGATGTCATCATCCTTGGAGTAGAAACTCTTTTTATTGTTGAGACTTCTGTTTTTATAGTAGCAGTTTTCAACAATATGTCCTATTCTACCACAGTTAAAGCATTTGAGAGGAGACTTACCTTTGTATCTTCCACTTCCCTTATGGAACCTTCTTATGAAATTTTCTATTTCTTCATCAAGGTCGTTATCCTTGTCTTTTGTCTTATTTATGGCTTTAAAGGCTACTTCATTGTTTGGTTGGTCACTTTCTGTACCTTTTCTGATTTCATATGCCATAAGAGTCCCATGTAATTCATCCATTTTCATTTTGGTCAAGTCCCTAGTTTCTTCAATGGCGGAGACCTTAGCATCATACTTTAAGAGAAGTGATCGCAACACTTTTTGTACAACCAAGGATTCATCGAGCTCTTCACCTAATCCTCTAATATCATTAACAAATTCATAAACTCTAAGAAGATAGGTTGCAATATCTTCCTTTTCATTCATCTTCAAATTTTCAAATTCTGCTCTATGTCATTGAAACTTGACCTTCTTAACTTTTGGATCGCCTTCATAGATACTCTTGAGTTTGTCCCATACCTCTTTAGAAGTGCTGCAACCTATTACTTTGCTAGCAATGGTTGGTGCCAATGATTCTAGAATAACATGTCTGGATTTTGAATTACAACTCATAAACTTCTTCTCATTTGGATCGGTTGGAGAAATATTTGGGATTACATAGCCATTTACAACTGAGTACCAAATGTCTACTCCCAAATCCGTTAGGTAAGTTTTCACTCTATCACTCCAGTATGCACAATTTCTTCCATAAAATTTTTGAATCCCATTTGAAATGTTCTCATGGTCATCCATCTCTGCTCAGGATTTTCCTTCCAGTGGTTAAACTGTTCTGAAGGCAACCTTCTCTGATACCAATTGTTGATACTGAGAGGGGGGTGAATTAGTATCAAGTACAATTTAAAAAACTTTTTCAACTTATACTTAAACCATTCAATTATATCCAATGAGAAATGAACAATACTATAAGAGTTACACCAATACACCACAATACACCATGCACAATATATGAGAAATAATCAATATTTTTTGTTCAAGGGAAGTAATGACTTCCAAAGGTAGCTATAGCTTCCAAATGTAAAGGGAGGGATAAACCTCCAAGAGGAA
>ML778657.1:1965274-1981963 GCA_009831015.1 Picea engelmannii | reverse complement strand
CTTCTCAATACCATAGCGATTTCACCATCTGAATCATTCTAGAAAAAAAATTATAGCAAAAATGGTAAGATGACCTGAAAATAACATACCTTAGAACACATCACCAAAAGACTTCATCCTCCCTTGAAATTCGGCCTTCTTTTACTTCTTATTTCCTATGAAATTCAACTTGTATCAAAATGAATGTATAATGATGTTTATTTATACCATTTATGTCACTTCATTTTAACATTAGGGTCGACCTGGCACTTTATTATTTTGTAATTCTTTTCTTTAATTATCTTCAGAGCCTACCTGCACTTCCTTCTTCAATTCACTTTGTCATCTTCAAAAATTCATTTCTCCTCAACCATGAGGGTCCATGCGACGTATCACATACCATTGAAAACAACATGATGTATACTATCCATTCATGGGTGTTGTATATGCATGTGCATTGTCCTTCATGTCCAAATACCTTTATCAATCTTGTGGTCCAAAACCCATGACTAGGGTTGATATCAATGACAACAACCAATATTCCAACATGTACAACTCCAAGAATCCACATACATGGGATGAGAGGCTTCCATATGTTCAACATATCTATATCATATCCCTCCATATCTCTATCGGCCACAACACTTTTTAAGTGTGCTTGGGATTCCAACCATTGGCTCCCATTGATGTAGCTCTCCCTGTTCCATCTCCATTGACAAAGTCCTCCCATTCTCAGAATGAGGCAGATAGATAATCCAAATTTTTTTAATGGATCCGACACCTCTAACAATAGGTCCATGATATCTTGCATAAGGTTAATTCCAAGTACAAGCAATGAAATGGCTAGCATTGGATTCCACACAAGTTCCAGGTTGGTGACAAGGTATGGTTTCATTTTCATAAAGAGATCCTCACAACCCCCCTGTTTTTCCTGAGATTGATTCTAAGGCTCAAAGAATAATGTCAGGCATCAAAGTTTTAAATGATTTTTTTTTTGTAAGTGTTTTTTCCTACCTTCAGTTTTATGATAAATAATCTTTAAGTGGAATTTATGATAAGACAATACAAAGGTTGTATCTCATTATCTGAGTTGTAATTTTAATTTCAAATGATGTAGAAATGATTGACAAAAAAGTTAAAACAAATCAAGGTATAAATTACAGATAAGTCTCACCTTATTTGAAGTAGCAGAAAAATAGAAGATGTACCCTTGAAAGGAGATTAAGAATGCAATAATTCACACAGGTCATAGGTCCTGTTTTTACTCACAGTAATAACAGAGGAAAAATTGTAACTGAATGGACTTATGATATATTATGATCACAGTAGAYGCATTACTAAATTGTAATCATTCACTCTTCAAGAACTACAAAAGGAAATTCATAAGAGATGGAGACACAGAGAAAACACATAACTCAAATGGAACGAAACTCAGAATCTTTGTCTGCACTTGTATTAATATTCAAAAAGTTATATCTTTTACATTAGGCTAGAAGTCTCCTTGAATAGATCTAAAATATATCTATTTATACAAAAATTGTCTCAACTAAAAGAATTTGGACTTTCCACAATATCTTCTCTAAATATAGAATACAATCCCAATGGAAAAACAAAACGCAGATATTGTTGAGTTATAGTTTGATGTGCTGGCGCTTCATATGTTCCTTCATTTTCTCCTAGATGCACTCTCTTTCTTATGTTCATTTAACTGGGTACACATGTCCATCAAGGCTACCCAAAATCTCGAAGGTTCAATTTTCTCATTCAATTCAAAGACAAACATCTTCTTTTGTACTAGAGAAAGATTCTCCTAGATATTCTTTACTTCCTGGGATGTAATTTGATACTGTGAATTTAGATTCACCAACAACTCATTAATCTTAAGCAAATCAATCTGATTCATCTGTTGGATGAAAGATTGAATATTTTCCTTATTTTTTCTAGAGTTTTCCTTATTCATTTATATTTCAATCTGCCCTAGTGCCTATGAGATATCATTTTCTTCAAATTCAACCAAATTTGATTCTACAGAAGATAATGTCTCCAGACAAGCCTCCTTTGCCTCTCTGGAAAGTTTCTTTCTTTCCTATAGATTTGTCTCCCAAACTTTCAAGGCCATTTCACCCTTCACTTGTTCATATTGTGAGAAAGGGGAGATACTAGGGATATTGGATTTCTACCTCCAAATGATGAATTCCTAAAATTTGGATCTAGCCACACATGCATCTTTTTCTTTCACATAAATCATTTTCAAAGAATTATTTGTTTCTTGATAGTATTTTTGAATAGTATCCACCTTCTGATATAGATCCTACTGGATAGCTTCGAGCTTCTTCAGATGCTTGTTCTTTGAAAGTAGTGATGTGTATTGTTGTATTCTCCACTAGGGATAATTTGGCATGTAGTTTTTCTATCAAACTATCCCACTAAGTGATCATGCCTTTGTTGGTCTGTGAACTCTGGTAAATCAACTTGAGTTTCTCCTGTAACTGTTTCATTTGCTGCTGATAATTAATCCTGATTTTCTCTATGTCTTGATTCATTCTACTTCCGACAATATGTTCTGTGCTATGTATTTCATTCTGCAATTGTTCCACCAAGAGAGATTTTTGTTGCAGCTGTTTGGTCAGATTATACATTGACCATTGGTTGGCAGTGGAAAAATCTCCTAGTGAATCTGCAACCTCCTTGGAAACATCAGGATCATCTTGGCCTTTTCCATCATACACTATTTTCTTCCTTTTAGTAACTACTCAATATTTTTGTTGAGATTATTTATTTACAATAGATTTATGTTTCTTGTTGAAAAAGAAACATGAGGGAGGCATTTATTCAGTAAATATAGGAGTAATATCATCTGCATGAATGAGCTCTAAACTAGGAGTTCCAAAACTAGTCACTAAAGGGGTCAATGAGGGAATATGAGAGATAATTGGTGTGGATATTTATAGACCTGTTGTGCTTGGGGTGCCTGCAAAAGTAACTGGTGTTGAATGGGGAAAAAATTGTCCCTGATTCATGAAAGCTTCAAACTGGGCTAATATTTGTTGATCATTTAGACCTAGCAATGATGTTTTTATCTCTTGAAATAACCCATCTGAACTCTTCAAAACTTCTTCAGCTTTCGTTTTAGTGGAGCTACTTGGTTGAGATTCTATGGATTTAGCTTCCTGGGAATATGGCATGGGACTTGACTGTCCTTGTAATATCTTAGGCAAGATGTTTCGTCTATGATTTTGGAAGATGAGGAAACTAGCCTGTTGTTCAGGAGGCAGAGTCTTGAATCTATTTTGAACTTCTTCATAGGATCTAGCTCCCTTGAAAATATCATCATAAGGAAACTCTTCATGGATGTATATTTTCATGTTTTATCCAACGAAATGATTCTCTACCACCCTATGTGGATCATGTCTTTTGAATTCGATTTCAACTGATTTGACATCTTCCAAGGCTGCAGCCTCGACTTTGGTATGACCAAAATCTAACAATGTAAAATACCAACCTGAATGGGGAAAGTTTTCCATACCTTTTTCTGAGCCACTTTCAATTCCTTGGTGATACCTCCTGTTGTTGTTTGGTATGCCACTTCTCTGCACACCAGTCTGTCAGGTAAAAATTATGGAAGGGCATGAGAAGGAATGAAAAAACCGAACACTCTAATGTAAGAGAAGTTCTCCTAAATGTACCAGTCTGTAAATGTGCCTAAGTTTCCAAAAATCTTATATGAAATCCTGGGTGGAGGGTGACCACAGATAGCTATATGAATAGGTACCACTATGCTGTGAATGATTTCATAAAAGAAATATTTAGCGTTTTCTTCCCATAGTTTAGAGTGGTAGAAATGTATTGGCTCAGAACTAGTCGGGGTCCAACACCAGTTCATCAGGGGGAATGGGGTCATGAAACAAATGTCATCTATGATATATGCAAACATGTAAAAAGGAGAAGGTTTCCCTTTTGATTTCAATGATTGGTACTCAACAATTTCCTTAGCCAAGTTATCAGACATAATTTTATCCCAATTGAAAGTGTAGCCCGTGGCTGCTTCATTCATTATAGCCACCCACTCAATTGAGAATTGTGCAGGGTTCTTTTTCCCAAATAATCGACAAAGCATCATGGCTATATATAAGATATGAACATATAAGGATGCCATGTAATACATACCATGAGCGTCAGTTTTGAATTTGTCTGGATGCCCCCATTAGGACTTGATTATATCATGACCATTTCTACCGTATTTAGTTCTTCTGGTGGCTGATAACGCTTCTGGCTTGAATGTCGACGTGCTTCGGAGCCTAGCTTATCATATCATTATAGGGTAAAATCTTGGGTCGTGCAACAATCTTGTGCTATTACAACTGTGCTACCAATCTGAGCTTGACTGATAAGGAATCATCGTGTTCCTCGGCCGAATCATCCGTAGAATTAATAATCTCATGTTCTAAAATATCATAAACCTGCTTCCATGACTTAATGGTATCCGTAATTCGCGGAGTGGTGTCTGATATAATGTCTATGTTTGGAGTGGAATAATCAACTAATGTATCTTGTTTCTTTGTATATTTGTGTGGTGCCATAATCGTCATGGAAATGAAATTATCCTTCATGTAACAAGAGAAGTCTGTAATCTCTTTGCTGAATGAAAACTTCTAATTGCAAGTGGTAAAATGACTTGGGATTCGAATTTTTTTATTCATTACGTCTATCAATCTTTGTGTTGATTTATTGACAAAGAAATTATTAAAAATTTAATGGAATTTATTACCTGGCGATTCACAATATTTATTTAAATCGTTAACTTTATCCAATCATAAATGTCATTAATATTTTGGTGGTTTGACGTTCGAATGTTTTGAATGTGACAGGGAAACATTTTTCCAAAGGACAAATTCCCGGAGTAAACGTTTTGAACCGTTACATATATATTTCGGGTTTTGGAACTCCGGAGCTCCGGGAGTTCATTTTCTTTAAAGTACAATTCATACTTTGGTGGTTTGACATTCGGGAGTTTTGGATATAGCATCAGAAAATCTCTTGAAGACCGAAACTGCAGAGTGATTAATTAATAATTAATCAAGATTAATTAAAGTTCTTAAACTTTTTATTATCTCTTTGAAACACTTTATTTTTTGTGATATTCAATACTTCAAAATTGTGACATTTCAACGATTGTGAACCCAATATTTATTTAAACTGTCGAAGCACAAAGTTTTGAAGTGATCGTTATAGGCTTTCTTTTAAAATTCAGGCATATTCTACATTTCATAGATCAAAAGAACCATTCGATCAACTTAGTGCAACTCATCGACGATTGATATTGTAAGTGCCTTATTGATATATAACGATCGAGGATTTAATTATTTGAAAGGAAATTTCCTAAGTTTTTTTTTCGTGAAATTTTATTTCTAAGAGGTGAAAAAAAAGAACAAAAGTTCGAAATTCTAAGTGTTCTAACACCCCCATAGGAAGATCATGACACTTTGATACGAGACTTACACCATCACAAAGAATATGGGTGAAAATTATTTTGAATTGAGTATTCCTCCTTTCCTTGGCTTGCACCCATTATTTAATGTGGATCTTGTTTGACCATATTTCCCACCTCTATTGGACACCTCATAGGTGACTGAGAAATTGTCTCCTACAAAACTATATACCAACTTCCTTGAGCATGCTATAGTGGATTGAATCATGGAAGGCAATATGAATGGAACCTTCCAGTTGAAAATACAACTCTATTGTATTGTCAAAGTAGGACAACTTATTTAACAAGGAAAATGGCTTACTAAGATTTAGATTCAACAAAAGTTTTCCCATATACTATGGAAACCTAATGAAATGAGGGAAATTTCTTCCTAAGGGGGAGGACTAGTCTAGACGGATATCAGTTTCCACCCACCTCTTCCACTAAATCAACATGATTCTCCATATTGGAATTTGTTTATGATTTTCTGGGTTCTAAAATTTTGGGGTTGCTTTGAGGCCCTAAACGATGTTTTCCATGAAATTAAAGATCTTGGTTTTGTCCTCGACACACCAAGGCCATGGTTCAATATTTTATTCCTTATTTAAATATTTTGATTGTGATAATATGCGTGCCAAATGGATATTTCATGCAAAAGTTATTCTCCTAAAAAGTTCATGTAGAAACTAACCACCTCGGGGCCCAAAAACACATTTTGGCACTTAATCTCTTAGGGTTAGGGTTTTGAACCTTTAGTGTTTTTTATTTATGTTAAAAGTAAATTATTTCATCCTCTTGTATTATCTTTCACACATGAGCATATACACCATCTCTCTCTATCTCTCTCCAGAGATAAGCTACCACAATTCTAGCTAGTTTGTGTTCCACAATATTGGGATATTTTATTTAGTAATAGAAGTTGGGTTTTCATTGTAGTACTATGATATTTGTTATATTATTTTTTGGGAGTCATTCCATTCCCTATATAATTTAGATTAGCAGTAGATGATGAATATGATTGAATTAAATATAATGAGTAGAATTGGAGTGAAAATGGTGACGGGGATAGTAATGATGAAATTATTGAGTGTGCACTAGAAGGTTGGGAATTGTTGGAGGATATTCCATGGGGAAAATTAAGTCCTTTGATTTATTACGATGATATTATGGAATTTGATGTAAAATTTGAAGAAGATGATGAATGATTATGTTAAAATAATTGAGCATGAAGTTACGAGTGAAGAATCCTTAGAGAGAATACCCATGGGAGAAGTAAACTTATTTGATGAGTTTGATGTTTATAGTAGGTAGCCATGTTGATTATACATGTGAAGAATAATGTAGTAGTGTCATTTAACTTGAAGAATTTTTTTATGAAACTAATTAATACTTTGAAAATTCGGGTAGCATTCTCGATGTTGTGAATGAAGTAGAAGAACACAAATTTGAAGAATATTTTGTATAAGCATTAAAAATTCATGAGGAGGAATTGAAAGAGTTTATTAGGAAAGATGATGATTAGGTAAAATAATTTGATGAAGTAAATGTTTTTGAAGAAGGATTTAATGATGAGGAAGAAGTGATCGAGGTTAGTAAAGAAGTAAAGTTGATTGATGATTTGTTAGGTGGACAAGACATCCAGCCTAGGGTTGTGAACAATGAGGATGATGAGTCTATTGGTGCAACAGTTGAAGATGAAGATTCTATATTGGTGATAATGAGGGTTGCAGAAGAAAAAGGAGAATTAGCTTTGTAGGCTATAGAAATTGAAGGAAAACATAGGGAAGTTTCTCTAGTAAGTGTGTATAAAAATGAATTCTTTTATATCATGGAGGCACAAAAGCATGATTTTGAGAAGGGAGTCCATATTGATGATGGAAATGAACATATGGATAAAAATACTACCTTAGTAGCATCAAAATAGGATGATGAGGTTTCCATGGACGCAATAGAGAATATAGATGGAGAGAGGGGAAATAACCTTTGTTTTATTTAACCATTTAGGTGTTTGTGATTGTTAAAGTGTTGAAAATAGTCTTATAGTTGTGGAATATGATAACAAAGAACACTTTGATGCAATGTTGAATATGGAAAGTAGTAGTAGAAAAATGAAGAGAAATGAAAGCGAAGAATATTTGGAACTTGGAGTATCATGCATGAAGAATATGGAGGATTAATTATATGCTGATGTAAATGCCATTGAAGAGGGTAAATGACATGATTCTAAATTCATGATAAAATATATTGTTAATGTTAATAAATATTATTATGATGATGTTGATAGTGTTGGTGTTAATGGTATCACTAAAGTTGTGAGAGATGAATTTATTAATGAAGGGAATCGTGAGGAAATGCCAAGGTTATAAAGAAAGGGAAACACAAGTAAAAGAAATGGAGAATATGATGAAGATTTGATTATGCTCAAATTACAACAAGTGAAAATTTTAAGGATAGTGATAGATGCCCAAAGAGTGAAGGGTATTGTATATTTGAATGACGGTACATCAAAGGAAAGAGAATTTTCATTTGACGGTGGTGGTAGGGATGATAAACCTTAAAATATGTTGAGAATTGTGAAGAGGGTAAAGATGAAGATGAATAAAAGATAATATGTATGGCTTGAGTCTAGAGTTGAAGACATGAAAATAAAGGGATTACATTGTCTACCTAGTTTACGAGGGGGAAAAGCATATGTGTCATTGAAAAAATACATACTTTTCACCTATAATATAGATCATTAGTGTTGTAATATGTAACTCCCTACTTGTATTAGGTGTGATGATATTTGTTATTATTATTATTGTTGTTGGGGAATAAAATGGAACATGACATGCCCGTAGGGGTGTAGACCGATTGGAAAGTGTCGTGTCTATGGAAGGAAATTTGTAAAAAGGAGGTCTCAAGTTCGATTCTCACCCTGACTAACCTGTGCTCCATTCATGCCGGTTGCGTGGATGCACCTGGGATTATAGTGGTAGTCATCGAGTATCGACCCCATGTCACGCAAGTACGAGAACTGCGAGTTGTCGATTTCCCCGGCAAAAAAAACAAAAATGGAACATGACATGAAACGAAGATCCAATACTGCAAAAAATCAAAGAGGGACAATAAATTTTGAATAATAGAGGTGGTGTTTAAAGAAATCGTTACAAAACTTAAGCACAACATACCATGATCAAAACGTCATAGTTCATATTTGACATCTTGATCTGCATGATCCATTTTTCAATATCAATTCAAACATAGAATTATGATAATGACCCATGGGGTATTATTTTATAGTCTCAATTTCTAACCGAATCCCATAGAATCTAAAATATCTTGTCAACGTATAATCGTAGGATGTTATATTTGAATCCAAAAAATCCATTCTATCATGATGGCTCAATGGGAATCGATCTGACCGACTATCCATCCAAGTCATAGTCAATTATAGGGCTCATTGATCCATTGCTTGACTATCTTCTAGTGTTGGTCGATTGTCCAATCGATAGGAATGTTGACTACTCAACCGACTGATGTGGTATGTTGGTTGATCTCCTGACCAACTTATGTGGTGTGTTGGTCGATCCTCTGACTGACTGTATCTATATGTAATTCGACCTCTCGACCAACTAAGCCCAAGAGATGTGTGATGAACCATCAATTATTGTTGTTCCAACACCACCCCATTAACACACAACTCCATAGATTTAGGAGGTGAAATTACATCACTGAAACATCTCCCCATAAGTGAAACTTCCTGAAGCCCGAGGAAAGTGCAGAGCTTGATAAATATGGCTTCAGCTAATCAGCTAATGTAACCACCCTAATTAATTATTTAATTATCATGGTTGTTAAATTGAATTTAATTAATTATTAAAATAAATTCATACAGTATTTTATTATAATATTATTAAATTGGTAGGTGAAGTAATTAATTGGGGGGGAGATAAGTTTTTTGAGGAATTAACAGGGGGATAAGGAATTTGGAGGAAATTGAATGAGGGAGAGGGATTTGAGGGAGGAGGATAAGGAAGATGGGAGAGGACTTGGAGGGGGTCTTGGTTTTGGGGAAAATTTGGGGAAGGGAAAGGAGGAAGATGTTCTGAAAGAGAGGTGGACATTGGAAGAAGAGGGGGGTTTGGGGAGCTTTTACACTGTAGTGTTGTTGCTGGGAAATTTGGGATAGAGGCCCAGAAAACTGCAAGGATTCTTGGAGCTTGGGAGCCAGAGAGGCTGGTCCTAGTTGGCTGGGAGGTTAATATTCAATTTGGGCAGTTGGGCAGAATCATAAACAACTAGAAAAGGGGATAAATCAACTAATCTATAGGTTGTGGTACGTACTTTATGAATTTTACTAGTGATCTGTTGTTATTATATTGTTGTTGATTATTATGCTATTATTATGTTGTTAGTATGTTGTTATTATTATGTTGTTATTGATTATCATGCTCCTGTTGATTATTATGATGGTATAAACAAAATCATGAAAGGAAAATAGTGAACTAAATTGAATTTATTTCGGTATAAGATTAGAGGATATTTATTTAATTTTGAGGCCCTGAATTTAAGGTCTTACAGATGGTATCAGAGCTCGGTTTCAAAACTGAAACCCGGGCTTGACCACCCACATAACTGTAACAATATGTCATGATACCCCTAACCTACAACCTAGAAATCCTTTATTTATAGGCCATAAAACCTATGAAGACTACCCAAACAATCTTGAAAACCCAAACAAACAGTCTTGCCTGTAGACTATTTGCAGATTCCTAAAGAAACTTTCCAATTCCAAATTCTAACTAACAAAGAAATGAAGAAAATTTCTAAAACCATGTACTTCAAAATGACAAAAATAAAATCTGTTTCTGTATATTTAAATTGTTGATTGCATGATGACCTGCTAAAAAAAAATAAGAAATAACATATACAAAAAAAAATAAAAAAAATTATTGGGAATTTGGTCGAATATCCAAGTTTCCAAATGCATCATCAAACTAAATGATCCAAGATCAATATACAAGCCAACAAAATACAAAAAAAAGTCACATTACAAGTCTAGTGCCTCAGTCGAGACCAAGCACCAAGAACGCAAGTCACAAGGGAGGAGGCCACAAAGGAACCGACTAATCTCCAAGTCTTTATTTTATGCCACATACATCATTGAGCATCAACAAATTATACCAAATTACACTAGAAAATATGTCCAGACACTAAACATAAAAACAATACACACCTGGCGACGAGAAGGAGAAGCCCACGAGGGTTGCAAGTCCCATGCATTAAGCCCAATTTCCAAGTCTACAAACTAAGTACCTAGAGCCATTCCTCTCTGAAGCTTACTCAAGGTTTCAAGGAGGTCCTCATCAAAAACCACACTCTCATAGTCGCCAACTTCCTTATACAAATCATTGTCAGGTTCTTCAGCTCCAAACAGGACAAGCCCTACTTCATCACTCGTACTAAAATAGACCTTCCCGTGTACAAGCGTAGACATGGATCTTTCTACATAACGAAGGTGATTGTGCATTGATGGACTGATGTCGATAAATAATACCAGCGATTCCTCAACCTGTAGCACCCGAGAGCTATACCAAAGTCAAGTCACATGCAAAATTATTCAACACACATGTCAAAGCCCAAGACAAAGTGCCAAGCCATGAGAAGGAGAGCTCATGGATGAAATCTCATTTCACTATCCATCAAATGACACATATCACCAAATCCCAGTGCACCTAGTGTTAATCCGCAAGGGAGATTATTATGCACAATGCACACAAAAAAATGCTCCAGTGTAGTGCCAATCCAAGCCATGGGAAGGGTGTATAAACACACACAAGTCTAGCGAGCATGCATCAGGCAAAGCCATGGCAAGAGCCTGCAAGGGACCAAACAAAGAAAACCCAGAGCCCGAGCATGAGTCCAAGTAATAAGTGCCAAGGAGAGTAACCACAGGAGATCCCTCGGGTCCATATCTTATGCACTATGCCAAGGATAGAGCCCACAAAGGATAAGAAATCATACCAGCACCAACACCTTCTCCAGCAGCCATTGACCACAGCTTGTAGGGAACCCCAAAGGGAACCACCCTTTGAGTAGCCAGGGAATCCCCAAAGGGAGCCCACCCCAAGAGAATAAGCCACACATATTAAGGTTGTGACCATTAGTGAAGGGAAGGATGAGCATTAGTAGCCAACAACCATGAATTAAACAGACATTCATGTGTGACAAAATGCCTCAAAGAAAACAACACAAAAATAAAAATAAAGAGAGTTACCAGTAGGGAACCAAAGAAAGAAAAGAGGAGGGTTTGCAAGTCTACTTGGGCCAGGAAATGTGTACAAACAATAAAAGAGACATTTGGTGAAACATAAGGTTGATCCACCTACACACAAAACATGGCATGAGGTAGCACCATGAAACCTGCAAAATAATAAAAACAGAATCAGTGAGGGGATCCAAGCACATAAATAACTAGTGAAAATCAAATGTAAGAATGAAAAGAAGTGTGTAGGGTTTAGGGTGAAGAGGAACCCTCGACCTGCAGTTTCATAGGAAGAGGAACCCTCGGCCCACAATCGTAGAGGAAGAGGCAGTCGGGGAGGAATGATGAGTGGAGTGCGAGTGCGAGTGGGGGTAGGGTTTGGGCGAAATGATGCATGATGGGTATTGAGAGCAGGGAAGGGTGGGCACATGGGCCTCATGTGAGTTCCCACGATGCACAAGGTTATTCAATTTTATATATATATATTATTTAAAACAATTAATAAAAAAAAATTATATTAATTAAATAATTAAAATAATTTCAATATAAAGACAAAATTTAATGTTTATTTTTTTATTATTAATACTTTAAAATTTATTTATTTAAAACTTTCGTAAATAGTTAAATTTTAAAATTTTAATAATGAATTATGAATGAATTATCTAGCTACATAATTGATTAAATTATGGTTAAATATATGTAGATAGATTAGGTGTTTTATATTAAAAAAAATAAAATTGTTATGGGTGTTTGATATGAGTGGTGCATGGTAATAGGTGGAAGGGTTAGGTGATTGATCAAACAGGTAAGAAAGGGTAATTGATGAGTTCCCCACAACACTAGCTTACCTAGCAAGAAAAAAGGGTTAGCAACTTACCCAAACAAGTTACCAAGCTTAGAGGCTTTCGACCCCGACCTTTAGCCACTTACCCTAAAGAGAGTAATGTCTGTTTACAGACAAGTAAAAAAAAAATTGCGCCTAACCATATGTTTTCAAGTATAAGTGTGAGAGAATGTGGAATTCCTTAAAATATTCCATGATAAGAATTTGGTTGATGCAAATTTAGTCATTTAAAATGGTTAGGACTCATGGAAATCGAAGCCAAGGTGAATCGTCACAAGGACCGCCAACATCGACACTGCCACCACCATTTCCTGGATTAGCTCTCATTTTGCGCCCTTTGGAGGTTATCAATGAGACATTAAAGGGATTCCAACCAAAAAATGTCGAAGTGGAACCCCCACCATTTGGAGTGGGTAACCCTGAAGCCTCTAGGGACTCAAACGGAGGGCCTCCACGAGGGGACATCACCAGAGAGCTACAGAAGATTAAACTCCCAAAGATTGTTGGGGGTCGTGCAAGTGAACGTGATCTGAAAATAGAAGGCTGACTTGTTATGTTATGAAAGCACCCTCTACTTCATTAAAATAAACTTTACAGGACCTTGCTTCATGTGTTAAAATATGCAAGAACAAAATTATGTGCCAAGTTTGTGAATCTTCTTTTGAATGTTTATGTGTGAGGAATTGTTCTTTTAGATGGTTAAATATGTAATTTAAATAAATACACATAAACATAACTTGCAGCAAATAAACCATCAAACTCACAACAAGAACAAGATGATAAAGGAGTTCACCCCCCTCCGGGCTACATCTCCTTGAGCCTCCATCAATGGACTTGGCTCTCTGGGATTAATTTTTCAAAAGTTATTTTACAAGATGTTGTTCAACTCCAATTGAAAAACATACTGTACCATTGGGATCAGAACACATAAAAACCCCAAAAATGACTAATAGAACTCTGAAAACGGATCATGGCTCATCTGGGCATGACCTCTTCTACATGTGGCCATAAACTTCCCTGAGCTTCTCTTTGGAAAAAATACATGTAAAAGTCCTAAAAATCCTCTGAAACATGTCCCAATGTGTTCAAAGAATATCAATTATCCAAAAATGTTTATTCAATCACAGAAAACAAACATAGGCTCACCAAAACATGTCCTCCATCAATGAGGGCTTCAAGCTCCCTGGAGCTTGCTGAAACTTCAATGGCTAAAAACCTGCAAAATAAGTATTCAAATGGCCTTGATAATAGTTCCAATGGATTCAGGACGTCCAACAACCCCTAGCTTGGCTTTTACGGCACCTCAATCGGCCAAAAAATGAGAAAGATAGGCCTCCTGCCATTTTCTTCCTTCAAGCTTGTTGTTTATGGTTCGCCAAAACGCACCCTTGTTGAATGAACCTCGCTCACACGCAATATATAGGGTGAAAAACCAGCACCAGGTGAAACCGTGCCAATGGTGAAAACTGTAGGACGGTTATGGGCGCGCTAGCCCCTAACCGCCTAGCACCTGGGCACATGAGTCTTCCATAAGACCTCGCGCAAATATGAAAAGGGCTAACACTTAAAACCGTTTTGAAACCAATTTCAAAACCCCGCGCGCAAAGAGACAGGGTCATATGCTAATTCATAAAACCACAGGCTATCCATTTAAAAATAAAAAACCCCGCGCGCGTTTTATATGGTGGTCATATGTATTAACACATAGAACCGGGGCCAGCTCCATTGTAACACCAAAACACAACTCTCGCGCCCTTTACATAGTGGTCATATGTATTAATGATAGAACCACGGGTTATGTTTAAAAACACCCCCCCCCCGCGTGCACGCCATTTAACAATAGGCATGGTCACATAAATAACAAATCATATGACCCCGGGTCGGGGCTAAGCCCCGGGTCGGGGCTAAGCCCCGGCCCGACCCCCCGCCAAATATTACAATATTCAAATTCAAATGTATATTTTGCCATATACATTACAAGAACCAACGCGTGGCATAGAGGTCGGGTGGACTTTGTTAAGGCTTAGCTAGTGGGGGAGGTCCGGGGGTCGAACCCCACGGAATCCAATAAAAATTTTGATTAACAAACCAAATAGACCAATATCGGGGTGCCACATGGCAGCCCATGACTGGGCCACGTGGCACCAAACCATTTGCCCAATAACTGCCACGTGTCAACAAATGATTCGCCCAAATCTGCCTATAATGGAATGCCACATCATCATGTATGGATCTGCCACGTCAATGTATAGACCTGTCACGTCAATGTACGGACCTGCCACGTCAGCATCCGTACGGACTATACGGACTGCACATTCAACACTTTTTTTTACCTGTTTGACGATTCGAACAGATCGCTATATCTCTGGCTCCCGACGTCCGTTTGAGACAAAACGAATTGCGTTGGGTTTATGATGACGAGGGCTACACTCTCGTCCATTTTGAGGCAATTCCGAGAACGTTGATTTTTGAGCTAAATTTTGACCCCTGGTCCAGATTTTGATCACACCTTCCCACTGAAAGGCTTTTGGACCCACAAAATCTTATGATTATCTGTCTGCTTTCAAGTTATATCAACTGATTCTACTTGAAAAGTCTTTTCGACAATCACCTGAATACTTCGACATGCCTTGCACTGCAACTGACTATGTCCTTCAACCACTGCTCTCTGGCTGCTGCTGACCCACTGTTCTCTCTGTGCTTGGAGGACTTCCAACCTTCCCACTGAGAATCAAGTCCCTCTTGTGAACTCTTTGGCATCAAAACAATCAACTCTCCAATGGTTGCAAAAACTTTCCTGCGACATCTTGTCACAAGCCAAGAAAACCATCAATCTTGAAAACAAATTATACAAGACTGAAAAATGATGCCAACAAAGTCTTTTGTTCTTAAACAAACTGTCGCATCTTGTACTTCATCAAAGCACATGGTGTTTTCTTGTATCTCGGTGTACTCAGAATCAACTTACAAGTCAACAAACACCATCGACTAAACACAAGTCGAACAACACGATCGACACAACATAGTCGCCAGAAAATCATCAACACTAGTCGAGACTCATTTGAAACATATCAACCTTCCCAAACTGACAAGTCGACAAAACATGATACATAATCATGTAACAATCATGAGTCATGATGAACCATCACCAGGTTCACTACTTACACATACACAAAAACAAATGCATGTGCATGACTCTTCAACTCTCCTTCCAGTACAAACATAAGTACATAACCCAAAACATGTGGGTACATAAGAGATGAAATGAAAAAACATAAATGGTTGTAACAAGTGAACGTCATAATCATCTTTTACATCCCCCTGGCGAAGTTATGCAACAACAAAAATGCCTTCAAAATGAATTGCATTCACATGCAACTTGCATCATGCAAGTTGTGATAAACTGCTGCAACTTATCATGCTTCCCATAAATGCACACATAACGCTGAAAAGTGCATTTACAATAGAAAAATGCAAGCGTTACTTGCTCAAGAAATCCAACCATTTCTTACCAAGCCAACTCATCAGTGACTTTTTCTGCTGGAAATCGTCCTCTTGTGAATCATCTTGACTCACATCGATGATGGAATCTCCTCTTCCATTCTTGTCAAACTCTTTATCCAACTTCTTCTTATGCTGTGGATGAGTGGTTGGATGCAACGTCCAACATTGGTCAATGAGATGACCCCGCTTCTGAAAATGAGTGCAAATCTTTTGCATCCTCTTTTCGCGTTGTCTTTGCTTACAAAGTTTCCTGAAAACGGTTAATCTTTTCCAACACTTTGAAACATGATGGTTATATAAACCACAATATGTACATGGATTCTTTCTTCCATTTTTACATACAAATTTATCATGCTTAACATAATCAAAAGCAACTGAATGATAAGCAGGATTATACCTTGAACATTCACCTTTATCGCCTCTTTGAGGAGGTGAATTTGAAGAGTTACAAGCTCTCCTTTGAATACCATCAACAATGTTCTTGTCCTCATCGTTGTCACAACTTTCTTGTTCCACACATTTGCATTCATCTTGAACACAAGCCTTGCATACTGAAGGGATCGAACTTTCAACAAAAGTTCTTGAACTTTCACCTTTAAAGCCTTCTTGAGGAGGTGAACTCGAAACAAAATTTATCCTTGGAACTTT
>ML778657.1:1914882-1965138 GCA_009831015.1 Picea engelmannii | reverse complement strand
CTCTTATGTGATTTTCAAAAACACCAAAACATTCATCTTGAGAGGAATTTGAAGATAAACTAACATTACATACCTTATGTTCATGCATGTACTTGGTAAGGGTTTCCTTTGCCTCATGGAGTTGAATCTCCATCTCATGCAACCTTTCAAGAAGTTGTTCTTTCTCCTTCTTCATGGCCATCAACTGCTCTTCAAGGACAATTCTCACATTTTTGTCTTCACACATCTCTTTCATCAAATCTCTCATAGTTAGAATCTCTTCTTTGTCAAATAATTTCGATAATGAAGATGTATGAGAACTATCAATACTTGAAGCTTCCTCCATCCTTGGAAGATATCCAACTTCAACACAAAACTTGCACAAAAACCAATAGCTAAATCTCAAGCTATCAATGGAAAACACATGAGCAAAACATACTATGCTCTGATACCACCTGATCTGAAAATAGAAGGTTGACTTGTTATGCTATGCAAGCACCCTCTACTTCATAAAAATAAACTTTACAGGACCTTGCTTCATGTGTTAAAATATGCAAGAACAAAATTATGTGCCAAGTTTGTGAATCTTCTTTTGAATGTTTATGTGTGAGGAATTGTTCTTTTAGATGGTTAAATATGTACTTTAAATAAATACAAAACAACATAACTTGCAGCAAATAAACCATCAAACTCACAACAAGAACAAGATGATAAAGGAGTTCACCCCCCTCCGGGCTACAACTCCTTGAGCCTCCATCAATGGACTTGGCTCTCTGGGATTAATTTGTCAAAAGTTATTTTACAAGATGTTGCTCAATTCCAATGGAAAAACAGACTGTACCATTGGGATCAGAACACATAAAAACCCCAAAAATGACTAATAGAACTCTGAAAACGGATCATGGCTCATCCGGGCATGACCTCTTCTACATGTGGCCATAAGCTTCCCTGGGCTTCTCTTTGGCAAAAATACCTGTACAAGTCCTCAAAAGCCTATGAAACCTGTCCCAATGTGTTCAGAGCATATCAATTAGCCAAAAATGATTATTCAATCACAGAAAACAAACATAGGCTCACCAAAACATGTCCTCCATCAATGAGGGCTTCAAGCTCCCTGGAGCTTGCTGAAACTTCAATGGCTAAAAACCTGCAAAATAAGTCTTCAAATGGCCTTGATAATAGTGCCAATGGATTCAGGATGTCCAAAAACCCCTAGTTGGGCTTTTACGGCACCTCAATCGGCCAAAAAATGAGAAAGATAGGCCTCCTGCCATTTCCTTCCTTCAAGCTTGTTGTCTCTGGTTCGCCAAAACGCACCCTTGTTGAATGAACCTGGCTCACACGCAATATATAGCATGAAAAACCAGCACCGGGCTCAACCGCTCCAATGGTGCAAACTGTAGGACGATTATGGGCGTGTCAGCCCCTAACCGCCTAGCACCTGGGCACATGAGTCTTCCATAAGACCTCACGCAAATATGAAAAGGGATAACACTTAAAACCGTTTTGAAACCAATTTCAAAACCCCGCGCACAAAGAGACAGGGTCATATGATAATTCATAAAACCACAGGCTATCCATTTAAAAATAACAAACCCCGCGTGTGTTTTATATGGTGGTCACATGTATTAACACATAGAACCGAGGCCAGCTCCATTGTAACACCAAAACACAACTCCCGCGCCCTTTACATAGTGGTCATATGTATTAATGATAGAACCATGGGTTATGTTTAAAAACACCCCCCCGCATGAGCGCCATTTAACAACAGGCATGGTCACATAAATAACAAATCATATGACCACGTGTCGGGGCTAAGCCCCGGCCCGACCCCCCGCCAAATATTACAATATTCAAATGCAAATGTATATTTTGCCATATACATTACAAGAACCAATGTGTGGCATAGCGGTCGAGCGGACTTTGTTAAGGCTTAGCCGGTGGGGGAGGTCTGGGGGTCGAACCCCATGGACTCCAATAAAAATTTTGATTAACAAACCAAATAGACCAATACCGGGGTGCCACGTGGCAGCCCATGACTGGGCCACGTGGCACCAAACCATTTTCCCAATAACTGCCATGTGTCAACAAATGATTCACCCAAATCTGCCTATAATGGAATGCTACGTCATCATGTATGGATATTCCACATCAATGTATGGACATGCCATGTCAATGTACGGACCTACCACGTCAGCATCCGTACGGACTGTACAGATTGCACAGTCAGCACTTTTTTTTTACCTGTTTGATGATTCGAACATATCGCTATATCTCTCTTTCCTGACGTCCGTTTGAGACAAAACAAATTGCGTTGGGTTCGTGATGACGAGGGCTACGCTCTCGTCCGTTTTGAGGCAATTCTGAGAACATTGATTTTTGAGCTAAATTTTGACCCCTGGTCCAGATTTTGATCAGAACGTGCAGATGCATGGTTGGAAGGAATGATTTGATGCTTCTCCTTAAGAAACTATGCTTCCAAATCAAAGGCGAAGATAGTGATCTTCCAGTTGAGAGATAGTGCCTTGAACTAGTGGGGTAACTTGGAAAGGTAGTTGCAAATTACCCCAGACACCGTCTCATGGGAGATTTTTGAGGAAAGGTTCCAGATGAAATATTTGTCGGAATACTACAAGGAACAACAGGTAGGATCATTTCATGTTTTAGTTCAGGGAAACATGACCGTGGAAGAGTATGATATCAGGTTCATGGAGTTGGTAAAATATGTCTCGTACATGGACATCGATCGATGAAAAGAACTGAATTTTGTGTACGGGTTAAACCCAAGATAAAGGCCATGGTACGGATGTGGAAACTATCGTCAGTAACTGAAGAAGTCGAAAATTCACGTTACACGAAGGAGCATATGAGCTTAAACGAAGGTATGAGATCAACATTTCCACAACATCCTAGATTTGTGGGGAAGGCCCATAGGAACTTCTCCAGGGGAGGAAGATCTAGGCCACCTCCTTATGGAAATAGAGTCACACCTAGAGAAATTGCTACAGGTATTTCAATGGCAGTGAGTGCAACATCCCACTCAACACCACTGACGTAGGCAGGTCCATGACCTTCTCAGGGAGAAACACGTAGGGGTAGGGGCTCCAGAGGAAGGAAATTGTTTCAGAGGCCTTCATAGAGAAGCACTTAGGTTCCACCTGGGGTTACTTGTTGAGGGTTTGGAGGACCTCATTACCAACGTGATTGTTCAGAGTCACAAGCAAGATTTTTGCATAGAGAAGGAAATTCCCTGATGGGAAGAGCGAGTAATAGCCACCAGATTTATGCATCAGTTAATAATCATCAGGCAAAACATCAATCCATGGTGGTGGAGTCGTTAGGTATGCTAAATCATGTCAATGTTAAAATTTTATTTGATTCTGGTGCTATAGATAGTTTCATTTCACCTTGTCGATTAGAAAAGTGTGGGTTGGCAGCCTACGAGCACGATGACTTTAAAAAGTCGAGGTGTCTTCGAGGGGAAAACAAGCGGTAGGACCTAATGTTGATAATTGTTTAGTAGACTTGGGACTGTGTAATAATAGGTTGAAGGTGTGTGCCACAAATCTTGGGATGTATGACCTAATCATCAGAATGGACTGGTTAGAATCCCAACGAGCTATGGTAGATTGATTTGCAAAAAGGGTGTTTTGTGTTGATGATGAAGGAAGGTCAATAGAGATCCACAATGTACGGAGGAAGGTGTCTCTACACTTTATCTCAACCATGAAGGTTAAACATTGCATGAGGTAAGGTTGTCGATTATATGTAGTGGAAGAAGTCAATGAAGGGATAGGACACTCCTTGGATTGGTACCCAGTATTATTGGAGTTTAAGGATGTTTTTCCAAAAGAGTTTCCAAGGTTACCTCCTGAGAGGGACCTTGATTTTACCATTGAGATAAAATATGGTGCGGAGCCAATTTCCAAGACACAATATAGGATGATGACGCCAGAAATTTGTGAGTTACAGATGAAGTTGAAGGAACTACTTGACTTAGGGATAATAATGCCTAGTGTCTCACCTTGGGGTGCACCAATAATTTTTTTCAAGAAGAAGGATGGTTCCTTACAATTGTATATAGATTACAGGGTCTTGAACCATGCTACAGTGAAAAATAGGTACCCAATGCCACAGATAGACGATTTCTTTGATCAAATGAAAGGAGAAACAATTTTCTCAAAGATTGATCTGTGATCAGAGTATCACCACTTAAACAAATATTAAGGAAGGTGATATTCCTAAAATTTCCTTTCGAACTTGGTTTGGACATTATGAGTTTGTGGTAGTACCTTTTGGTTTGACCAATGCTCCAACAGTATTCATGAACCTCATGAATGGTGTATTTTGAAAGTACTTAGATCGCTTTGTACAGTCCTTTATGGATGATATCCTCATCTATTCCAAGAATGAAAGAGAACATGAGGAACACTTGCGAGTGGTGTTGTCGTGCCTTAGAGAGAACACATTGTATGGAAAGTTGTCGAAGTGTTCTTTATTCCATAAATAAATTCACTATTTAGGTCATATCATTTCCGATGAGGGAATTTAAACGTAAAGGCCATTATGGAATGGCGAAAAAATTCTCAAGAGGTGAGAAGCTTCATGGGGATAGTTGGTTATTATCGGAGGTTTGTGGAAGGGTTCTCTAAAATATAGAAACCCATCACCACCTTGCAGAGAAAGGGGGTCAGGTATGAATGGAAAAAATAATACGATGTTGCATTCATCGAGCTTAAGAGGTTACTAACTAGTACACCAATTCTATGAGTGTCGGATATGTAAAAAGACTTCACGGTCTGCATAGATGCCTTGAAGAAAGGATTGGGGGTTGTGATAATGTAGGATGGGGGAGTGATAGTGTATGCATCAAGAAAGTTGAAGAAACATGAAGAGATTTACGCTACTCAGGATTTAGAGTTGGAAGTTGTAATGCTAGCTCTGAAACTTTGGAGGCATTATCTAGTGGGGCAAAGCTTTGAGCTCAAAACAGGACAAGAAATCTTAAATAATCTCTTCACCCAAAGGGATCTCAATTCCAGGTAGAGACGATGAAGCGAGTTTATGAGTGAGTATGATTTTGGAATTTCGCACATTAAGGGAAAGGAGAAGGTCGCGGATGCCTTGAGTAGGAGACCACGTGTCTTCTCCTTGGTACCCTTAAAAGTTAATCTAAGGGAGCATGTGTTGGGGAAACTTATTGGAGATAATTGGTATTTAAAGGTTACTTCAAACCTCCAAAGTGGAAGGAAATTCGATCCAAAGTATGAAGGATATAGCCTCGAAGCAAATGGATTATTAAGATATCAAGGAAGTATGTACATGCCCGAAGGTGGGGATATTAGAAGCATCATACTCAAGGAAGCCAATAGAGAACTTTATTGTGCACATCCGGGTGTGAAGAAAATGTACGTATACATAAAGAAGATTTTATTCTGGGTAGGCATGAATCGTTATGTAGTCCATTTCGTCTCCAAGTGCCTAGAATTTCAACAAGTGAAGGATGACCACCACCACTCGACGGGTCTCCTACAACCACATAATGTTCCTATGTTCAAGTGGGAGGTCATTTCTATGGATTTTGTTGTGGGATTGCCAATCACATCGCATAGAAGCAATGCCATTCTTGTGATAGTTGATAAGTTGACCAAGAGTGATCATTTTAGTCTGGTTGGAGAAACTTGTGATGTCACTGATGTGGCACACGTGTTTGTAAGTGAGGTCATCCATTTGCATGGGTTACCCAAGAATATCATTTTAGATAGGGACTCTCAATTCACATCTAGGGTTTGGACAAGTTTACAATCAGCATCGGGAACGCAGTTGAACTTAAGCACAACATATCATCCTGAAACAGATCGAAAAAATGAGAGAGTAAATAAGGATATGGAAGACATGCTTAGGATGTATGTTATGGATAATCAAACCCATTGGGATAAGTACCTACCTTTGGTTGAGTTCGCCTACAATAAAAGTTTTTATAGCTCCATTGGAATGCCACCCTATGAATCTTTGTATGGAAGGCCATGTAGGGCATCGTTGAGTTGGGAAAGGTTAGAAGACCGAGTGACAGTTGGACCAGAATTGATTTAAGAGATGGAGGAACATGTGATTCATATTAGGCATCGACTAAAGGAAGCACATGATAGAAAAAATATTTATGTTGATGCACATAGGAATGACCGAAGTTATAAAGTGGGAGATAAGGTTTTCATTTGTATCAGGACTAATAAGAGTACCATTCGGTTCGGGAAGGGGACAAATTTGTCACCCCAATTTATAGGACCATTCAAAATCCAAGAGAGAATTGGACTTGTTTCCTATCATCTCATACTTCCACCCCACTTGCATAACACTCATAATGTTTTTCATGTATATGTTCTACATCATTATTTTGCTGACGAATATCATAAACTAACTTGGAAGGAATTGTAGGTATCGGACGCGAGAATCCTCATGGTCGAACCATTACGCATATTGGACCCTATGTTCCGAAAAATCAGGAATCATCTGGTAAAACAAGTTAAGGTCTAGTGGGACAAGCATAGCCCAGGATCTGCTACTTGGGAGTATGCATAGTGTTACGAGGAAAATCTCTCTATAGCTAGGGTAAACCACAACAGAAGGAAATGAGTGCAGAAATCAACTCTCTTCTCAAGTATTCTATGAAAACAAATATGCTAGCGAGACAAGATAAAAATCCTACCTCGTCTAAACGTTCGATGAAGTCCACCATTAAGCACATGACCCAGAGCAATATACCTGTAACTAGTCCTCAAAAACCAAGAAAATCAATAATATGGTGATGATAAATGATGTTAGCACATTCAATAACATAATCCATTAATAAACATGACAAATACGACCATGGAATAATAATTCAAATATTTGCAAGATATCAATTGGATGGGAAAAGAGTATTTCTATTAATATATGATCAGCAGAAGTGAAAATGTTACAGACTTTCGTGTCATGACAGTTCATAACCGAGAAACTAAGTTCCTTCTAGCTGGGCCTCCACCACTTCAATCATCCACCAAAGGCAAGCTCATAAGAGAGAAACAATGAGGTTCTCAATAAATAAGGGAATATTTTGGGGTCTGAGCACTATGTTCAGACTTAAAGGAAAAAGGGATGCAGACTCAATATGAAGTAAATAATTTCTCCAGAGTAACTTTTTCTCTGAAAGTAGAATTCTTTCTCTTCTTTCCATAGCTCAGAATTGGTCCCTTTATAGCCTTCAGAATGGAACTGAAGGGCCGAGTCAGAACGTTTCCAGTATATGGAAGGCCAAGGATCATAGATCTCTTGTCATGACATGGAAACCCAAAATTAATTTTAATTTGCTGGCACAAATTGCAATGTGCGCGGGCTGTAGTCGACCAACTTGTGTATATGCATGCTGTATAGTAGGAAAGATGCATACATGTGGAAAAATATGCATGTTTAGCTCTCAATTTTACAAACAGGGATGATAATTTTGCATAGGGAAATGGAAAAAGGCCTTATGTGCAAGATTGCATAGGGTCAGGCAAATCTTGATATAACAGATTCCCCATAATGTGTGAGGTCAGAGGAGTATTTGTGATGGCTGAAATACATTATAAACAACCCAGAAGTGGAGTGATGGGGAACCAATTGGAAGAACTAGTTGCTCATTACATTCTGCACTTACTTTTCATACATGGCTGCCAATAGGATTACACTGCAGATCCATGTGAAAATATACCAAAAAAGTGTCTGTGGCCATGAATAGGAAAATACAAATGCGGTTATATAACAAACGCTAGCATAGTCACCAATAAGGCCCAGTGGAACTAGTCTCAAAACCAATCTGAAGATATCTGTATACAATGGATTAAAATCTGATCTCCCATGATCACTGAAGTCAAATAGGTACCGGTCCAATGAAAAAGAAGCAACAGCTCAGGAAAGTTGCGACCACATACTGGTGTCTTCAAGTCTTCTACACAATCCGCCAAGGGTTCAAGTCTACATCATGTGAATAAAGGAGTTGAGGTCAAACACAATGAGACATCGTTTGATTACCGGTCATTGAGGTATACCATTAACAAACACGAGACAACCTATCGATAATGAAATTAGGCATCAAGGCACCGAGTACATTATTACAAGTGTGAATAAAGGAATCGGTGTCGAACACCTGAAGAATCCATCAATCAGGAGACATTGATGTATTCATAATTGTCGATGGCGAGAGAACCTGCCAATAATGACTGCAAGCCTCAAGGTACTCATAAGACTCTAGGTCCCATTTCTAGAATAGATGAGCTGAAGTTGATGGAAGGAGATATGCTGAAAGGAGAGCATTAAGGCATCTCTCATCAGTCAACATGAGGTACAAAGCAATAGATTCATGATTTGGAGGAAATCAAACGAAGAACATGTTCATGAACCAACAACATGTGTGTCTTTCATGTGTGCCAAGTGCAAGAGGTACACGAAAAAGACCCTCTGAATAGAAGCCAATGATGAAAACTGTTGAAAAAGGCAAGGAAACCATCAATAAGGCTAATGGCATCCAAGACACTGCACAAATCCCATTCTGTGAATAGATGTCTTGTCGTCGACCACAAGGGAAACCACCCAGTCAATGACCAATGATGAAGTGTCGACTGTTGGGTTCAAGGTTACCTACCAATGATGAAAATAGGACTAGGGTGCATGATAGGACTACAATATCATGTGATTCTGAAACAAACTGAGGGTATGGCTGACATCCAAAGTCAAGAGTTCTAAGAAGTGGTCGACATAGGTTGATAGACTTCCTTTGAACAAGAGCATGAGACATATGGAAGACTCTGGCAACATAGACTCAATGATGAAACCATGAGATGCACGAGGCACTAATGAAATTCTCTATAGGGACTGGAAGAGTAACCAGTTGGTAGAGAAGACTCTATAACGAGCTCAGATTCATAAGGCCATGATAATCCCAAAATTGTGATGACAAATGGACTCCATAAATTTGTGTTATGTTCAAAGGTGACACAATTGTTGCCAATACAAGATAATACTCCGTTCCTCCCCATATTTTTTGTTTTTTCATAGACAAATGAATGCTATGATATAGAGGAGGAAACGAGTGTCACAAGTAAGAAAAACTAGTTCCAGTAGTGCAACATACCTATGCTCAATGCAAGGAGATGCATGTGGGAGATGGACACTTGGGGGAATGTTCCCTCCTGGGTATAGGGTGTCAAATTGCGAATGATATAAACAAGGCTTTGCTTGTTGAGGATGAAAAAAATGCTGAGGAAAACGGTTTATAACACAAAGCGAGAACCGACTATAGGCTCAATACTACAAGCAAGGGCATGAGATGAAATCACAACTTAACTCCAAAAAATGTCCTTTTTATGTCATTTAGTCTACTTGGTGTGAAAAAGGGATAAACTTGTGCCAAATAGACATCCTTTCAAATCCAATTCACGAGTGTGAAAGATACAAGTTCACTCGATAATGTTTTCACTTTTTGAAACCGAGTCGAAAGAATGTTGACAACATGGTTGAAAGATGCATCACCCTCCATAAGGGGGGTAGGATTAACCATAGAATGCACTAGTACTACCACTTCTTCAATTCTAGGTTGAAGAGGATGCATGATAACATGGATAGGGGGCACATCACTCTCGAGAACATGGGTGTGGTCAAGAGAATATTGCAGCGGCATTACTGTCGTGTCAATCAACGAAGAAACAAGGTGTGGGGAAACCACAGAGGCCTCAAAATCCAAAAGGGCCCTCGGGTGAGCCCCATGCTTCTAGTATCCCACCAGTGGCTGGACACAAATTAGTAAGGTGATATCCTTCACAAGTCCTGCAAAGGAATTTAGGATTACGTCTGAGGCATCTAGGTTTCTCGATGCCCCAAATGTTGTCTACAACATTGGTGACATGCTCTCAATGTGACTGGAAGAGGTGAGAGAGTCATCTCCTACATGATGTATAGAGGTTGGATATGTGACATTGATATGACTCGTGGCGACTAGAATGATGCCTTCAACATGCCTAGCAGCAGTTGGGTGCAGGTTGTCAACATGAGTTGCAAAGGTTGTTGATCCTTCTCCAACATGACTGACAGAGATTGGTGATGGAGCCCCAGTATTATTGGCAGTGACTGGGCTAGCATCGAGCTGTGGCATTTGATACCAAGGTCTAGGGAAATATTGACTTTGAAATATTTCCATCCAAGAAGGATCCTGGTTTACCCCATGTCCCTTTCCAGAAAGTTAGTATCCTCCGCCTAATTGATCCGAAGAGGTCTGTACGGGCATCATCACTGAAGTCTACGAAGAGACAGAAGTATTATAAGGACTATTCAAGTGAGGATGTAAGTTGCCCCCTTGTGAAGGGGCTCCATAAAGAGGGTATACCGAACCATAAAATTGATTCTCCCCATATGAAAGACCTGGGGATATGTGTGGACCCGCCATGGGAAAGGTGTTTGGAAGAACATGTATGGTGGATGAAGGATACACAGATGGGGTGTACTGGGTAGAACAAGCACCCATTTGAGTATTGTCTCTTGAAAGAGCGTATCTAGGACTGGACCCGTAAGAGGGAAGGTTCCAACTTCCCATCGTTAAATCTAGTTGAGGGACATGACTCATATCAAATGAAGATGTAGGCAGCGGGGCCACGGTGTCCCCAGATCCAATGCTAGTATTCGTATAAGAGGGATAGGGAGAGGATGGAAAGGTTGAAGGCATATCAATAGGAAAATAACTAGAGACCAAAGGCATGGACTGAGCATCATAGTTTTGCATACCATTGTGAAAAGTGGAAGGATTCGACCCCATGAAATGAGTGAACATCATGCGGTGGGTAGCGGTAAATGAGGGAGCCAAAGGAACTCCACTATTCATGATAATGAAAACTTAGTATAAACTCCTAGGGCCAACTAGTAATCAAAGAGAACACCAAAACTAAAATGACCAATATGCACACAAATGAGGTAAAGTGGTTGAAAGTGGCCTCCCTCCCTAAGGAAGGTATGTCTCTCCCAAGAGGGGCCTAGGACTCCCTGCTAAATATCAGAGGTAAAAAAATCAGTTATAAGGGCCCTCATGGGCTTAACAACCAGTCGGTCAGATCCCCCAGAGAGGTAATCCTCCATAAAGTTTGTGTGTTGTCCCACCCTTATTTGACCCAGGGTACCTACAAAATAAGCCATGTAAGTAACCTATGTGGCACCTAAGTCAAGAAACTAATAAACCAATGTATAACCAATGCACAAGAGAGAAGTCGTAAGTCAGGTCCACCATATGAGAAGGGTAGCAAAGCTCGAAACCTTGAAAGTACCGCCTCTCACAGAGGTAAAGGCATCAGAAAGATCCCCATATACGAATAGATCCCCAAAAATATCTCTGATGCTAAGAAGGTATCGACGAGATATCCCTTCAACCAACCTCACACAAACTCGTGATTAACTTTGGTGTGAGCGGAGTCTCCTGATATTACCAATTATACAATGTATTTCTCCACTCCCTTTCTTAGACACATATGTTTATTTAATTTCCTTGGAGAAGTTTACTCACAAAATCCTATTCCAAGGCACTAAATTCTAAGCTAGTTTGTGTACCCTAGAAAATAAAATCGTGACTAATAAATTTTAAATTATAGCTTTAATTTTAGTCATCGTGATTACTCAAAAAGGTATGGTAGTGAAACTCATGATGTTATGAATCTGCAAGAAAAGTAAATATGAATATAACGGAAAGTCCTAACTTCAACTTTCAAGGAATGACATGCTTCTAAAAACAAATGCAATTTTCAATTTCAACTCTGCAATTCTGAATTAAAAATGCAATCTTTCATTAAATACACTAAGCTAATGACAAGGACTCAAAAGACCAAAATGCCAAGCAATGAAAAATGCCTAATATTTTTGTATTTTCAATATAATAAAAATGAAAATACATGGCCTGAAAAAAAACTTGATATATAAAACTCTATTGTGTATAGAAACAAACAACTCAAGTAGGATACCAAGCAAAAATACACCCATCCCAATGTGCAAGGACAATCAAATTGAAAAGGTGATGAGAAATATTCTGCCCAAAAATTCAACCAAAGACAGGTTTCCTGTCATCCCACAAGCACTTAATAGGCACTACAGATACCTAAGAAGACTCAACAAACATCAAATCCCACCTAGAAACCACCAGAACCAACAAACAAGCAAGGAAAGATGATGTATGTGACTGTTTAAGAAAATTAAGCGTATGTATGCAACTTGCAAAGGGACAACCTGCATATATACGCGACTGTCAGGCCAAAAAAATGTGTATATGTTTCAAAAACAAGGCTAGGAAAGGGAGAAGGCTGAAAACTTAGACCCAGAGTGAACAGAGGTTGTCAAGCAATGATGCAACAAGAAAATCAATAGGAACGAGAGAAATCTAAGGAGAAAAGTACTTCAAACCCTAAGAAAGAAGGTTCAATCCCCATTATGGTTGCCAATTCTATTACAAGGAAAATATCTCTATGGCTAGGGTAAACAACAACAGACGGAAATGACTACAGAAATCAACTCTCTTCTCAAGTATTCTATGAAAAAAAATATGCTAGCAAGACAAGATAAAAATCCTACAACATCCAGACGATCGATGAAGTCCATCGTTGAGCACTTGACCCAAATCAATATACCTGCAACTAGTCCTCAACAACCAAGCAAAGAAAGCATATGGTGATGATAAATGATGTTAGCACATTCAATAACATAATCCATTAATAAACATGACAAATATGCTCATGGAATAATAATTCAAATATTTGCAAGATATCAATTGGATGGGAAAAGAGCATTTATATTAATATATGATCAATAGAAGTGAAAATGTTACAAACTTCCGTGTTGGCACGGTTCGGAACCGAGAAACTAAGTTCCTTCCAGTCGGGCCTCCACCACTTCAATCCTCCACCAAAGGCATGATCTTAAGAAAGAAACAATGAGGTTCTCAATCAATAAGTGAAGAGCTTGGGGGATGAACACTGTGTTCAGACTTAAAGAACAAAGGGATGCAAACTCAATATGAAGTAAATAATTTCTCCAGAGTAACCTTTCTCTCAAATTTGAATTCTTTCTCTTCTTTCCATAACTCAAAATTGGCCCATTTATATCCTTCATAATGGAAATGAAGGGTCAAGTCAGAACGTTTCTAGTATATGGAAGTCCAAGGATCATAGATCTCCTATCGTGACATGGATACCCGACATTAATTTTCATTTTCTAGCACAAATCCTAATGTACGTGGGCTATAGTGGAGCAGCCTATGTATACGCATGTTGTATAGTAGGAAAGATGTGTACATGTGGAAAAATATGTGTTTTTAGCTCTAGAATTTACAAGCAGGGATGATAAGTTTGCATAGGGAAATGGAAAAAGGCCTTCTGTGCAAGATTGCATAGGGTGAGGAAAATTTTTCTATAACACATAGACCTTACAAAGAGATCATCCCTCACTTTTTTGACCACCTCGTGAATATGTTTTCCAAAGGTTGGGTGTATGTAATGCCACCTTTTGACTTAGATAGCTAGAATTGCATAAGGCATAATCACCTTTATTTTCTATTCACTGTGAAACTATTAATGATACACTTGAATTTTTAAGACGTATGAACCTATGTGAATGCCAATTCTATGAATGTTTAACGTTATTTGAATTATGATGGATATTATGCAATCTATTTATAACTTGAAAATTTTGACATTTAAAGTTGTTGGTATGTGGATACCGAATTAAGATTATGGTTAAATGCATTTACATAATGATAATGCATAGATATGTATGAGTTTGTGTTATAGACTAATCTGCAGGTCAATGGGATATGAAATAGCCAAAGGATAATGATAATAAAAGGTTGATGTCATGAACATCAACCAAGAAACAATATGACATGAATCTTTGTATGTGAAATTATGTTCGTTCAAATGCATTGTTATGATATGTTGAAAAGTGAAGGTTTTTCAGGTGGTGACATTGCCCAAAACTGAATATACGATGAAAAAATTCCTAGCAACACAATGCCACTATATGTTCTATTAGGAGGGGTGGAGGCATTTTCCAATGTGTATCCTCTAAAATATGGAGTCATGGGAGGATAGTGTTAGCTCACGCTCCCCTAAATGTGTGATGATGACTGCCAGTTTCCTGCTGGGGAAGATTGGTCAAGAGAGTTGACACTTCCGCTTACGGGTTCTATTTGGAGTTAGGTCAATATAGTTGATGCTCCAAGATAGTCCAGCAGAGGAAGGATAGGGATGGAAGATGTAAGTAAGTTAGGGAGGAAGGATGAATACAAGTATTTGAGAGTGTGTGGGGCTTTCACCTTATAGTAGAATTTATTGTTTTCCTCTTTTTGAAAAATATGTATATATGTATATTTATAATTGCTTAACTAAACTACAATTATCTAAGTGAATGTTCCTTGTGCTAGATTATTATAATTGAGGGATTTTGCGAACATTTTAAATAGTTTACTATATTTTATGAAATGAATGGTCTTGTTGATTGGATTGGACACATACAAGAATTACTTTTGGTGTGATAATTATTGTCATTAGTACATATGCGAGTCTTGTATATGCTAGCTACACATGCATGCCTTGCACATGTACATTAGTATGCATAAGTGTATTAACTTGATGATGTTGTTTATTTGATGCAGATGTATGGATCATGTGTCATTACCTTTGTATTGTAAATTAGTCTAACTTCGGGACGAAGTTTCTTGAAGGGTGGGTATATGTAACAACCCTAATTAATTATTTAATTGTCATGGTTGTTAAATTTAATTTAATTAATTATTAAAATAAATTCATTGACTAATTTATTATAATATTATTAAAATGGTAGGTGAAGTAATTAATTGGGGGGGGGGGTAAGGTTGTTGAGGAATTAATGGGGGGGTGAGGCAGTTGGGGGAAATTGAATGAGGGAGAGGGATTTGAGGGAGGAGGATAAGGAAGAGGGGAGAGGACTTGGAGGGGGATCTTGGTTTTTGGAAAAAATTGGGGAAGGGAAAGGAGGAAGAGGTTCTGAAAGAGAGGTGGACATTGGAATAAGAGGGGGTTTTGGGGAGATTTTACACTGCACTGTTGTTGCTAGGAAATATGGGCTCAGGGGCCAGGAAACCACAAGGATTCCTGGAGCTAGGGAGCCAGATAGGTTGTTCCTAGTTGGCTGGGAGGTTAATATTCAATTTGGGAAATTGGGAAGGATCATCAACAACCAGGAAAGGGGCTAAATCAACTAATCTACAGGTTGAGGTATGTACTTTTTTCATTTTACTATTGTTCTGTTGTTATTATATTGTTGTTGATTATTATGTTGTTAGTATGTTGTTGTTATTATGTTGTTGTTATTACGATGTTGTTGATTATCATGCTATTGTTGATTATTATGTTGGTATAAAGAAAATCATGAAAGGAAAACAATGAACTAAATTGAATTTATTTTAGTAGAAGATTGGAAGATATTTATTTAATTTTGAGTCCCTAAATTTAAGGTCTTACAACTAAAGTTTTGGTGAAGATATCAAAAACTTGATCTTCAATGCGAAAATATTCAAGAGAAACAACGTCGTCATGAAACAACTACCACAAATAGTGAGCATGGAGCTCAACATGCTTCAACTTTCAATGAGAAACATGATTGTTAGTAACCTATATGGCACTTTGATTGTCACAACATATTGTAGTCAAAGTCGGAATAGGAAATACAAACTCACCCAAAATTTGACGAATGTAAGATACTTCAGTACCTACTTGAACAATGCCATGATATTATGATTTTGTAGTCAATAAAGAGATTTCCTTCTGTTTCTTGCATGAACACACCAAAGGTTTAGTGCTATAGTGAAAAACATAGCTAGATGTGTATTTTCGATCATCTATGTTGCCAGCCCAGTAGCAGACTAGCGAATCTGAACTACGACAATATTTGATACCAAAATGAGTGGTACCATTCAAATATCGAACAATGTATTTGACCTCTTTCTAGTTTCTTTCTCAAGGATCCTGCATGAACCGAGAAACCAAACTAACAACAAAGGAGATATATGGTCGACTATGAGTAAGATAAATAAGATTGTTGACTAATTTTCGACAGAGAGTAGCATGGACAATGGGTGTTGGACGGGTTTTAGTAAGCTTCATTATAGACTGAAAGGGCGTGGAACATGGCTTGTAATCAACCATCTTAAAATGTGCCAATGTATCCATTACATATTTAGACCGATAAAATCTCATCACATAATCGTAATACTCGAAGATCCAAAAAATAACACAGAGTGCCAAAATGTGTCATATCAAAGGAGTCAACAAGTTATTTCTTCAATCTAAAGATGAGAGCATTATTGTTTCCAATAATGATCAAGTCATCAACATATACAAAAACAATAAGAATGTATCCATTGAAGTGGACAAGATACAATATATGATCGGATTCACACCATTTGAAACCAAGACGAAGAAAGAAACTATCCATCTTAGCGTACTAGGCCTGGGTAGCCTGCTTCAAACTATCAAGCAACTTCTTGAGTCGAAATACCATATTGAAATCCATCACAAACCCAGGTGGTTGTTCCGTGTATATTTTTTTAGATAGGTCTCCGTGAAGAAAGGCACTCTTCACATCCATCTGATGCATTTTCCATCCAAAATGAGCAGCGAGGGAAATAATCAATAAAATATAGTTCATGTTTGGAATCATGGAAAAGGTTTTAGTGGAGTCAATGTCTTCTTGTTAATAAAATACCTTCTCGACGAGGCATGCTTTCTTTCTCTCAACAACACCATCTAAGGTGAATTTGGACCTATAGATCCATCAACACTTCACAATATTCTTTCCATGCAGTTGGGAAACTAAGTCCTAGGTTTGATTCTTCGACAAGGAATCAATTTCAGTCTTCATTTCTTGTTCCCATTTAGGTCAACCTTCGACATATGAGTAGGTAATAGGGTCGGAGGTTTCAAGAACATGAGTCATTAGGGAAATGATATCATGTTTCTCTTGACTTTGAGTCTGTCATCCGCAGGAGGTATCTCCAACATCGTCTATAGTGAATTCAATTGTATTGGAAACCCATCAAGGTAGAAAATAAACAGGTGAACTATGTTTCAATTCTTTAGGCTGGTCATAATTGATAGGTTCTGCAGTCGGTGTACCAGTCGAAACAAAATATTTCAAACTAGTCAACTCGAAGATCGACGGTTGAGTCAAAACATGAAGAAGGTTCGATGGACCAGTCGAAGGACTGAAGAGGAGGGGAGAAGAAGAACCAGTGTCCAAGACAACATCAAAACAAGCATCTTGTAGTAATCTAGTGGAAGCATTCAACAAATTAACTCTAGAAGACTTATCATCAAATGGAACATTACATTGGACAATAATCTGTCGTCGAATAGGATCAAATAGTCGATAGGATTTTGAGTCTTCATAGTATCCCATCATGATTCAATCATGAATTTTTGCATCAAAATTATTTTGAAAATAATTAGGAATGTGGGCCCAGGTAACACATACGAACACACAGAGGTGGCAAACAGAAGGTTTATTCCCGTACCATCGTTTGGATGGAGTCATGGAAGGAGCAACTCGAGTCGAGGTACAATTGAGTAGATAATTGGCACAATACACTGCTTCATCCTAGAAGCGAGGAGGTAGGTATTTATCCTGTAGAATACATCTAGCCATTTCTATGAATGTATGATTCTTTCATTCCAATACTCCATTCTGTTGAGGTGTGTGAGGAACCGACCGCTACCAGTCAATACCAGATCAAAGTAGGTATTATTCAAATGGTTGATTAACATACTCACCACCATTTTATGATCTCAAGAACTTGATGGGTGGACCACCTTTATTTTCAACAAAGGACCAAAATTATTTTAACTTATTAAAGAAAATAATTTTATTCTTGAGGAAAAATAACCATGTGAAATGAGAGAAAACATAATTGAAAGTTGAAATATACCTTGTACCTTCCAGGGAAGGTAAATTAACAGAACAAAGATAATTGTGAACTATTTCTGGTAGGTTATGTGCTCACCATGCTTTTCTAGGGTCAAAATGTTCTTGATGATGCTTCCCAAGTATGAAACCCTTACATACACCTTTACGGGGAAACACCCTCGACAAAACGAAAACCATGTTTTGAGTTTCCAGGTCCTCCAGAATTCCAAAATTCAATTTTTTGATTCATTCATTTCTAATTCAACTTCTCTCATCAGTGTGAGAAATAAGTGCAGTTGGTTCAGATTCAGGTCATTTGAAATCACAAAACTTGTAGAAATTGTTTGTCGGGTTGAGAATCTCGTCAGTGACAATTGACTTCCATTTATTTAAATATCGAACATACAACTGATCTCGACAAAATTCCAAAATATTACCGTTGTGAGTTAACTGAGAAATGGAAGACATATTGAGACTAATATTTGGCACATGATAGACGTCGACAATTTTACCATGTCGACAAGCTACATCACCCTAACCTATAACACCCAAAGAAAAATAATAAGCATCATAGATTCTACTCTCCTCAACTTTATTCAATATCATGAATAAAGAGACAACTTTCTCCAGATGATGAGTGCACCCAGAGTCAACAACCCTTTCATTGTATACAATATGAGACATCAAGGCCTGATAATTCTCAACTTGGAAAGTGAAATTATCCGGGAGTCGATGAACAATCGACACATCTCCTTCAAGTTTCATAACCTTCTCCTCTAAATTGTCTTTCTTCTTGAAACATTTCTTCTCGACATGTCTAGTCTTTCCATAGTATTGACATGTCTTCTTATTTTGACTTCGATGTGGTTGTCTCTGGGGTCCCTGGTCATTATATGTAGGTTTCTGTGTAGAAGCATCAACCTGCACTCTATTCATGTAATCCATCCTTCCCTTACCCTTGAGAAAGTGAGCCTGGTGTTTACCACCAAGATTTCCTTCTTCAAGCAATCTATTCTAATCAATAATCAAATGTTCACAAAAAACTTCAAAGGAGTAGTCCTTGCCATATTTCTTGTGTGCATGCCAGTTGGTGCGAAAGGTTGATAAAAACATGTCAAAAGGTGTTCTTAAATTTATCAGGACCAACTCAATGAGTTTTGCATCCTTCTTCTTTTAGTTCTCTCCAAATTCCCTCAAATTCAACTGGAGTTCCATAACATGTACAAAATAGTCCTCCATTCTCTCAAAGGAATGAATATCGAGAGAGATCAACTCTTTTTACAATTGCATCATGTGGCTTTCATTGACTCAGTCAAACAATGTCTTCAACTTCTTCTAGACCAGATACAAATAGTCAAGTTCGTTGAGATGAAATCATATTTCCCATGAGATGTAGGTCATGATAACCCCTATAGCCTCATCCTTCTTTCCATCAATAGAAATTTTTTCCGAAGCATCTATTGGATCTAGGATCGTGACCTTGGTATACTTCCACAGTCTCTTACTTTTCAAAATGGTTTCCATATCTAGAGCCCATATTGCATAATTTGATCCGTTCAGGATAATAGGATCAATCGTTGAAGCCATCTTCGATAGGTAGACTAGTATTGTTTTAATAAGTTCCAATTAGAAAATCATAGGCCCAAAGTATATCACACAACATATCCATCTCAACAAGGTTTGTAGATAACAGGTCAAGGTTTAAACCATCGGCTCTGATACCATGTTGGGGAATAAAATGGAACAAGACATGAAACAAATAGTACAATACTGCAGACAATCAAAGAGGGACAATAAAATTTGAAGACCATAGGTGGCATATGAAGACACTATTACAACACTTAAGCACATCATACTATGAACATAACGTCATAATGCATATTGCACATCTTGATATGCATGATCTGTTGTGAAATATCAATTCACACTAAAAATTATGATAATGACCCATGGGGTCTTCTTTATAGTCTCAAGATATAATTGACTCCCATAGAATATGGAAGGTCTTGTCTACATATGACCATCGGCTATTAGAGTTGACTCCAAAAAATCCATTCTTCCACGTTGAATCGACAAGACTCAATCTGACCAATCCAACTCGTAGTCGATTGTAGGGCTAGTCGATCCACCACCTGACTATCTTTGAATGTCGGTTGACTGTTTGATCGACAAACACGTCAAATATTTTACTGACTGATGTGGTGTGTCGATTGATCGCCCGACAAATTGTATCCAGATGTAGGTCGACCAATTGAACCCAGGAGATGTGTGATGAACCATCAATGCTTGATGTTCCAACAATTATTGGTCATGGTTAGTTATATTTGGTATCTACTTATATATTTTGTTCCTAGTCTTTGGGAAGTTGTTGGAACTAGTTGGATTTGAAAAACTCTCTCCAACTAGATGCTTCCTAGATTGGCGTGAGGTTGATATATTCGGTCAACTAAGTAGATTGTGAGATCAAGAAAGTTTGTCTATCTTGAGACAAAGATTGAGTATTTATATGTACTCTATTTCATAGTTTAATAGAGTTCTCAACACGATTTTTTTTTATGTAATTATGTCCCTCTCATATTTTCTTTCATGGTATCAGAGAGGGACTAGGATTGACTCCCTCATGGGAGGGCCCAGAGAAATGGAATCCTATGTAGAGGAATAAATTCTTGTAGGTGATAGTAGATTTATTTTGTGTGTACCTAGTTTTCCCATGGGGGTGTGTTTGTTTGTACATCAAATCAATTTTTTGATGACAATAAAACCACTATCCAGTTAGCTCATGTTCAGTGTTAGTGTGTTTCCAGTTGTGTGGGAGGAGATGCATGGAAATGTGCGGTCATGAAATGAGAAAATTGATGAGATATCTCCCGATGGAGATCGATGTCCAGAAGAGAGCCGTGGTGATATTGTGCATGCTCTATGGACTATGGTCATATAACAGAGTGGCCAACACAGAGATAAAGAAGCAGATTCCCATGTGCTACAAGAGCGAGATTCCCCGCTCCCTACTAGTGAAATGTCATGTGATGGGAATCAAAAGGAAGTCATAGACAATGATTTTTAAGAACAATAAAAGGATGGTAAAGACCAACATCGAGCCTACAAGAATCTGGAAGGAGCCTCCAAAATTCCATTTCATCGTCCTGGCTTGCATCAACAAAATCGTATTCTATTGGGCGCCACTATGCAGATAGAGATGGCCTTTGTAGAAAGAGATAAGGGGGATTGAATTCTCATGTTATATAGGAAGGGATATTTCAGATCGCATCGAGGAGAATCCATCAGATAATTTATGAATCCATGCCTAGAGGTTTTCATGACCATGGTGGAAAGAGTGGAGAACTAGATGATCATGTCGATTCCCAAAGAGAAATCCATGGCCTCCCAAATGCGTGTTATGGAAATATATGGTGGTCAACATGCCCATGAAATATGTAGTAACTATGAATTGGGTGGCACGGGCGATTAGTCCCAGTTGAGCACTGTTGAGAATGATAATGGTGGAGGAGGGTTGGTCGTGATAGTGGTGGCCATGCCCAAAACTAAACATTAACCCTATAGATTGTACCAGTGAGCACTACGGCCACGTAGGGGCCCAAGGAGCCCATGAATAAGCCTGAAAATATTTGAATCATGGTTCTGAGAGATGCAAGGATTGATCCTCTACTTTAGATGGTGTCAAGACAACTACCTGGGCCTTGTTGGCTAAGCATCAATGGATCAAAACTATTCGAAAAATTGACAAGAGCGAGGCTCTGATATAATATGGGTTTAAAAACAATACCTTTGAAAAATTGGGGAAGGTGGAAGATATAGCTATACTTTTTTCATTCTTGGTGAGAAACCAAGAAAATTGTGGATTGGAACACCTTGGAAAAGTTGGCGTCGTTGATGAAGGAGAGCATAGTAGTAAAGAGTTCTTGCAACTAGTATTATGTTGGTCAGATGGTAAAATTGTGGCATTTGAGGAGGATATGACTAGGAAACATAGTTGACAGACGTGGAACACATTGAGTCTACAGAAATCCAGGAATGTCACATGATATTTTAAGCATCAAGGAGACGAACAACTTAGAGTGGCCATGAAAGATTTTATTTTTTTAGTAAGATCAGGTGCCTTAGTTGAAAGCATGGTTAGTGTGTTGAAATGATGTGTGGATTAAATAATGTTAAGATGGTTTCTCTAGCAAAGAAAACCCCTGCAATGGTGTAATGTCCCCATCTTTTGGGTTCCCTTGTTTTGTAGTTGGAGATGACTTCCGAGGCTTGTGTCATCCAGGAAATAATGGTGAGGTTATTTTACCGATGAGCTTGGAGGGTTTGGAGGTGTTATGTGAGGCCCAACCAAGTCCATTTATCATCTTTCATCATCGATATCACTTCCACACTGTTTGTTCTTGGTTTCGTGGCATTCTGAAGATTCCCGTAATTTGGGAGTAATATTGAGCATAATTTAATTAAATGCACTAAAGGTGTTATTTGGATCATAATATTTGAGGGGACACCTTAGTGTAATAGCTCGTTGGAACTGGAAGGAAAATTCATAAAATTTGAGATGATAAAGAGGTGACTTCCAGTGGACGGAAATTCTTTAAAATTGAATAAATCACTTCTTGGAGAAAAAACATTTATTAAATTAATAAAGTGATTTTATAAGAAAATATTAAAGATGAATTAAAAGTCACTTGAGGGGGAAAAGGTGAAAGGGGCTATAAAGGAGAGATAGGGGCTCATATTCCCTCATTATGTTGTTGATTATCTAATTTTAATTTGGAGAGCTCTTGGAGCCTTGGAGGGTTTGGAGTAAACCGTAGTTTGGATTGGTTTCGGTGGTAAGATATCCACCCTAGCTAATCAAGTTTTGGTGGTGAAAGATTCCACCCTATCCAAATTAGAGGAGGAACCACTCAGGTTCTTCATGGGATTTCATTGTTAGAGACAATATTCATATTTGCAGAGATTTTGGCATAGTGGAACTCAACTTATTCAATTACAACAACTCATTTTGATTGGTAGGGTATGAGTTCTTCTTGGAAGGTCGAGTGTTCTTCATGAAAGACCTTGTTTTCTATTAGGGATGAATTCGCCTACTTTCTATCCGAGTTTGTTGTTGTGTGGGTGAAATTGTCTTGCATGTGGGCTAAGTTTTAGGCTAGGGAAGTGTCCCATGTGTTTGTTGACCAACTTTACCATTGTTGGGCATAAATGATTGTCTGGGGACTGATTTATTGTGGCTAGGCGAGCCATTTTCTTGTCTTGGCCAATCCTGTTGTTTATTGAAGTCATTTTTCTATAGGGGAGGCCGAATTTGTAGAAGTTTAGGTAGTGTTAATTACCTAGGGTTGAGTTTATTACTGGCTAGGGTGATTTATTGATAAAGGAGGTGAGTTTCTCCAACAGAGGCCGGGATATTTCTATGACAAAATTGTGGGGTTTCTAAGCACTGTTACAACCAATAAAATTCCTATAACCGACAACAAGCTATGCCATCTATTTTCTGTGCAAACCATGTTGGAATTATGATTTTTCTATTTATGTATCACTTATGTTTTAGAATAATAACCAACAATATAATTGGCTCTATTTCCTTATATTGTTATGTCATTTTAAGTGTAGTTATCTGTTGTTATATATAACTGTGCCAAGTGTATTGGAAGTGTTGCAAACTAGTTGTCAAAAACCTCTAAACTAGCACACATGAAAACACAATAAACAATGATCATAAAACCAATTAACAACAACAAGGGTTATTTAGAATGGGAGTGAGGGTGCATACTAAGTGTTTGAAGAAAACAAAAGCCCCAAAATAACTTACAACAAGAAGAGAGAAGGCCTATATAGGAAAAAATGATATGCTAACCACGTGTTTGACAAAATTTCCGAACTATAGAACCACTAGAATGTTACAACTATAGATCAAAATTTGTTACAACCACTAAGAGGGACATTACAGTGGTATTAGAGCATACATTTGAAGTGTTTGACATAAGTCCAATATCAAGAAAACACATAAAACATATAGGCAGTAAGGATACATACATTACAAATGGAAAATAAAGGGTCAATTACAACTTTGAGAAATGGTAAAACAGAATCAAGTGATAGTGAAAAAAGTGATTATGAATAAGAGAAGGCTTGGTGACATTTTCTCGGTTCTCCAACAATATGCTAGTTTGATTATGGCTCCTTCGAATCGGAAGTGGATCAGTGAGGATCTTATTGCGATTGTAGAGTCGTGTGAGGTGGCATTGGATTTGGACAGGAATACCATACTTGATCAAGAAATTGGTGAGATCATAGTAAATTATTTGGATTAGTTGTAGTGAATGCTTGGTGAAGTGAAATTAAATTGTGTCCTTGAATTTTTTTCTTGGGATTTATAAAAGAGACATATTGATCCTAGTCACCTCAATATGTGAATGCATTTTGTTAGTATTGACTACTCTAAAAAATGGAAGGTGAAGTAAGGAATGAAAATTGAACCAAGATGTCCAAGATGCAAACAAACATTCCTAGCATGTAAATGGATCCGAAGAATTCAAGTATGCCCACGATTGCAAAGAAGAGGAAGATGATATTATCTCTTGCTGATGATTTGAAATATTTCTTGGTTATATTTTGTGATGTAAAATCATTCTTTAGTCTCCTTTATAAAGAGTGTGGTAGTTGGAAAGGAAATTTTAACTACATGTTACCTCTTGTGTATTGATGGTAAATTGTTTTATGAATTCATCTACAATTGACTTGGATACATCCCGTATCCAGAATATTTTTCTAGTAAACTGTCGAGCACCATGGTTAGGTACCTAGGTGTCTTGGGAGTTGGAATTATGTCCATAGGATGACCAACTGCTCAATATTTACAGTCATGGTACTAGTGTTTGTCCCAAAGGTACAGTTAGTTCCTAACTAGTATGAGTTCGACAATTCTATACGTGAATGGAGGAGCATGAACATTTTTTGGTTCTAAGATCAAAGCTAGTTGCATTGTTCTCACTGTAGAAACCATGATTTAATGGAAGAAATAAGTTTGAGTTGGAATGGTAAGCATGAAGGAAAACAACAGAGACTTTAGTCCAAGGAAAGATGATGATAGTGGAAGTAGTGAAAAACAAATGATTGCGGACAAACAAGGTAAATTGTGTGAGTTGTGTTGAATAAAACATAATCATGACCATATGTTAATGTGATTCGCACTTTTGTAGCAAGTCTATGAAGTAATGTTTATTGATTCAATGTATTTATCCTTGAAATGTTTGAGCTTGTATTTGGTATCTCCATGGGATGGAGTATGTATTGTATGTACCTACATCTATGTAACATGTAAAGGGCATATCGTTGTAAGATCTGATTAGGAATGCATACCCCTTTGTCATGTATCCATATTGATTTTTAGTGCAGAAACCTCTATTATAGAGTTTGTAGGAGTAATCCATGTCACGGTTAAGATGAATTCTCTATGAGTGAACTCTCGGAGGTTCCTAGAAACAATGAGTTTTACATTCAAGGGGAGTTCATAGAGAGGTTGAATGAACCATGTTCTCAAAGGACATCCTACTATACCAACGGTTGCAGTGACTAACGACCCATTCATTTTAGTGGATGGTTGTTTCTTTATAAGGAATTTGGCAGTTGGTGATGCAAGATCAAGGTACAAAGAGAAAGTATCAGGTTGGAATAGATATAGACTTTGTTGATCAAGAGGTGCTTTGATCTAGTGGAGTTATGATGATGAAGACCTGGCCTAAGAAATTTTAAGACAAGTAGTCATTAAGGGGGAGTGTTGGAATATGTAACTCCCTACTTGTATTAGGTGTGATGATATTTTTAATTATCATTATTACTATTGGTCATGGTTAGGTAGATTTGGTATCTACTTAGAGAGTTTGTTCCCAGTTTTTGGGAAGTTGTTGGAACTAGTTGGATTTGAAAGATTCTCTCCAACCAGATGCTTCCTATATTGGTGTGAGGTTGAGATATTTTCCCAACCAAGTAGATTGTGAGATCAAGGTAGTTTTTCTATCTTGAGACAAATCTTATGTATTTATATGTACTCTATTTATTAGTTTAAGAGAGCGCTCAACACAATTTTGGTTTTTGTAATTATGTCTACTCTCCCTCTCATGTTTCCTTTCAATTAACATGAGGTTGTGCATTCCATTTACTTAGAAATTTTGATGCAAGAATGATTTCCATTCCATGTTTTAGTCATTTTTTTATTCCATGCTAATCTATAATTAGAGGTTGATGAAAACTAGGAGTTGTCAGTCCACATCCAAGAAAATCCAATGTACCACATTAGAGGTTGATGAAAACTAGGAGTTGTCAGTCCACATCCAAGCAAATCCAATGTACCACATCCATTTCGAGGTTTGCAACATATGTGAAGGCCTGAGTTAATCGTATCCATCAAATGTTTCATCTTGAATGACCAAAATTCCATCACAACACATGTCCTTTGGGCCAAAATCCATCAGGGAGATTGTCAATATGCCCTAGAAGCCATCAAATCATCCCTCATCCATCAGCTCAAAAATTTTCAAGGGTTTATTTTCATTAAAACCACCAATATCAATCTTCGCCATTTGATTTTCTCTACTACAATCCAAGGGTTGACATTTCATCAAGGGTTAACCATCAATTATTGCTATCTCCATTTCCCACATGATAAATAATAAAGATTAAGAGGGGGTGTGTACACCTTTGTTTTAATTAGTTGGTGATCTATTTTTGTATGGTAGGTTACCTAAAAGACATGTGGAAATTTTCCAATGACAAGTTTTGTTTTATTCATGAGACCATTAAAAACCATGATAAGAGAGATTATGTGGGAAAATTATTATGAGAATTTTTTTTGCCTCTCTAAGTAGAGTAATAAGAAAAGATGGAAGGTAAATGAGAGAGTGGGTCGCACAATGAAGAAGAAAAAAAAGAGAACGAAGAGGAAGAAGTGTGCATAACAAAAATATTCAAAGAAGAGAGCTCACACAAGAGGAATGTAGATAGAAGAGGAATAATACTTCGAAGAAGAAAGGAGAGAACACATAAAATATAAGATATAGGGAAGATGAGAAGGAAGAAAGGGGAAAAAGAATAAAAGAAAGGAGGAAGGAGAAGAAATACAGTAAAAGAAAAAGAGGACTAACAAAATTAAAATTTATAGTAGAATAAACTCGAGTATCAAATATAGGTAAAAGTAAGTGTTTTCATAAATTGTGGTTAAAGTTTGTATGCCTCACTAATAATGAGACCAACTGACTTTGTAATATGAAAAATTGAAGGGAATTAGATCTCACTAGTAAATTTTGAAGGAGAAATCCGATAGTGGCATGTGATGTATTTTCATAAAATTTCTAAAGTTAATATAAAAAGGCCTATGAACCACTTTTATGAAGAAAAATCAATTTCTTATGTGATGTTTTGATTATTGTGTGTGCACAATTTATTGTGCTTAGAGTTGTTGTCTCAAGTGAACATGAGAGTCTATTGTGCTCTCTTGTTTGAGTTTGTGGGTTAGTTTGGGTCTTTTTGTTAGTGGTTGAAGATAGGTCCCTATGCATCAATATCATATTTTGATATACCTAGAATAATAGTTGGTTGTCATATACATAATGTATCATGTGGTATTATGTGTAATCGTTTATAATTCAGAAAATTTAATTATAGTTATTGTTGTTTTTTGGGCAAACAATTATAGACCCAAACTACCATCTAAACCATTTGGGCCATTGAGATGACCATTTGGATAAGTGTGATGTGATTTTAAGAAACATTTTTGGAGCTCTTCAAGTAAAGCTTTCCAACAAACTATCCTATTAACCAATCCCATACTCCAAGCTATAATCTCATAAATTGACTTTTACATTTCCACAATTAGGATAGTTGCTAAAATCTGGTATTTATTGCTTACTACAAGAAAAACAAACAATTCTTCAAAAATACTCCAAGCTATAATCTCATAAATTGACTTTTACATTTCCACAATTATAACCGTGGCTAAGATCTAATATTTGATGGTATGTATTGCTTACTACAAGAAAAACAAACAATTATTCGAAAACTTTTGGTTATATGATTAAAACCATAATTTTTTTTATGGATGAAATGTTTTTCAAACTCCAACCTTGTTTAGGACTCTTTTACATTTCACATTGGTAAACTTCCAAATGATTACAAATTACTATTTTTCAAAGCATCATTTTAATCATACTAGTGGATTTAGAGGTAATTGTAATTTATGAATACTAAAATGGCATATTATTGATTAAATTTTTCCAACCAAATTATGAATACTAAAATGACAAATTATTGATTAAATTTTTCCAACCAAATTTAAATAATGTTTTATAAAAAATACCACAAAATTGAAAAATCATTCTAGTGCCTCTTATAAACTTTTTTACTCCTTTCATTTTTAACAAAGTGAACCTCTAAACGATTCTTTTCTCTTTATTAAAGGAGTCAACGAGTCACCCACCCGTTTGGCGATTGTATGATAACAACGAGTCATCCACCCGTTTGGCAATTGTATGATAGCAACATTGTACTCATTCATATATATATATATATATATATATATATATATATATATATATATATATCGTTAACTGCTCATGTTTTATATTTAATGGCTATGATTCTGGGACAAATAATTGCGTCACATTATTTGTCGGAAAATCTATCGTGAACAGAGCAATTCCAAACTCCCAAGTAGTAATCGATAAATTGACACGAAAAATAACAATTATTTACAGAAAAAGGCGACGCATTAAACGATAGATTCTCCCGACAAATAATGTGAGGCAATTTACAACATGTACTATTATATTATTTTTTCCTTCCAAAATGGAAGATGGAAATTAACGATTATTTAGACAAGATGCCTGACACAGATTGACACTAAAATTATTTAGTGCGACTTAAAATCAACTTTTTTATCATATCAATACCATTTTTTATACGTTTTAAATGACTGAAGTTTTACCATTTTCAAAGAGGCTGACAACGGCTAAGTCCTAGAGAGACGTGTTTACTTTGTGCGACATTTTAAGTATTTTTGAAAAATCACGAGTGCCGAGTGCTGCACATGACAATATGAATAGTTTTTTGAATTACTGAGAAGACCATGATTTCTAGACGTTACTTTTCACTGTACTTGAAAAAGGCTCAAAACGGCTACTCCTAAGCATTTAAAAAGATGATTAGAGAGGTGTTGACTTTGTGTGACATTTTATTTTTTGGGAAGTTTTTGAATGCATAGAGCTGCACAGTGCTACATGAATCGTTTTTTAAACCCCTCATATGAGGGCTGAGGGTTGCAGATGGCTGGCTCCATGAATAGTTTTTCTTAAGAAGTGAGATAAAAATAAAGAAAAGAAATGAGATAAAAAAAAGAAAATTGGAATAAAAAAATATGTTATTAATTTGTTTAAATATTTTGTAAAACTGAGTTGAAAATTTTCATTAAATAAGTGATAATATAGTTTGTGATGGTGAATGTTTTTCTATTTTTATTTTTGAAAATAACATTTAGTTTTATATTAGAAAAAAATGTGTCATGATTGTATAACATTGTAATGCAAAACAAAATGAGAGGACAACAATTCACCAAAAAAATCATTGATATTATTCCATAAGATCTAACTACCACCTAACTAAACTCTTTAGTGATAAGTATGTTCAGACATATCTATCCAAACTCACTAGGACAACAATTTACCAGGAAAAATCATTTATCTTATTCCATAGGATCTAACTACCACCTAACTAAATTCTTTAGTGATAAGTATGCTCATATATATATATATATATATATATATATATATATATATATATATATATATATATTTTCAAACTCGTTAGTGATAAGTATGTGAGATATATCTAACCAAACTCTTCATTGATAAGTATGTTAGATATATTCCTAAAAAAACTAACCTAAAAGAAACCTAACTCAACAAAACATTACATGAAACAACAAAAATTAAATTGCATTCCATGAAAGGCAACTTTTGGCACCTAAGTATCTTTATTGGATTCATCATGACTTGTGTCATTGGAAAATTGATCCTCGAGAAATAAACACCTCCATTTGCTCATAGCTTTGGACCACATTGGCCATTTAGACTCTCATACCTTGAACCATGACTTTGAAAAGATTTTGGAAAAGGAGGAGATTGGATTACCTCCTTTGGAAAATCGAGAAACCCATAACTTCAAGCCACCAATGATATCATTGAATCCAATTTCAACCCAAGTTCTAGAAACATGCTTCGTTGAATTTGCATGAAACTGGCATTTCCTACTCTAGGTCTTGTGGCACTCTAAGTGTGATAACAGTCTCAATGGAGAAATGACCTTGCTCCTCGAGATTGACTATGAGTTTCCCCTTCTATTTCTCATGCTAATGATGTCATTGCAAATGAGATGACAACATGAGTAATTATACTTTTTACATCCCATGCTCACACCTTTTAATACTACATCGAATCTTAGCTAGCTCACACATCACACACCTAGCTCCTCCAATATGTGCCATTACTAGATAGAAAATAAATGAATTACATGCCATGATTTTTCCTGAAATTCCAATAGATATGTCCTCCAAAGACCTAAAGTGAACCATTACCAATTTCTTATTGGTACTCTAGAGGCTTACTCCCATGCTCACACCATCACAGTAGAGGGTTATAGTGAAGAGGGAAGAAGGCTCTACATGTACAAACCAAATATCCAAAGCCAAGAAACCACATGCATGATAGGTTGATCCATAGTACTTGTTATTAAATTACACATTGTTGAGAGAGAGCATTGGAATTTGGGAGGAGTTAAGAACCTTAGATTTCCATCTCAAGAATTCTTTGTGATAATACACACAAAATGAAAGCCCATAATGATTGTAAGGTATAAGAATATTATGGGATATCCATCAATGATATGATACCTCTTTTTATTTTTATATAAACTTCATTCATGTCCATTCCAATGTTGGTCAAATGTTCCTGATTGTGGGCTCACAACACATGGAAAAACTTAATTTTTTCAAATTCATTAACTAATATAAGAATATGGTGGGAAAGATGAGAGAGACATATGTTCTTAGGAGTAGATTGATGTCTAAGAGATTTGATTATCACTAATGATTCAACAGTTACTATTTCTTTTCTCACCTCTTATCCTTTGATCCTTTGCAATCCTCAATAGGAAACCATTGCCTATGCCTCATTTTTTAATGGCAAATTCCAAGTTCTAAGAAAAATCTATTTCCATTTTCCCTTCGAGATCATAAATTATTCCCTCCACACATGTCATCCCTAAATGTTTCTGAATTAAAAAATTAAATAAAATTTAATATACAAAACAAGTACCATATCTCCTTATGATGACAACAAGATTTTACTCTATAAACAATATTCATTGATTTCATCGCAGCTCTCACAAGTCCATCGATTACTTGTGATCAAAACATCGTTACTACAAAGTAGTTCCATGTATTTATGTTCGGTAGCATACCCACCTCTCACAATTTCCTTACTTTAACCTACTCATTTATTAGTGGATCCTCCCACTATAAGAAAGTAATATAAAATCTTATAAGGGAAATCATTATAGTTTGTCATCTATTCTTTTCTTGAATCCTCCATGTGGATATGTTATTTGGACTTGAAATTTTTGTGTGAGGAGTTCGAATCAATTATCTTAAGGTTGAAGATATGTCTTCTTAAGTGGTGTTAGTGTGCCACTTTTTTCCTCTTGTGACACTTCATGCCTTTTGTTGAATACATCCCAAATCAATACAAAGATAGCATGTTAGTGTGCCACTTTTTTCTTCTTAAGATATTACTTTCTTATTAGTATATCTTCCCATTATAAGAAAGTAATATAAAATCTTATAAGGGAAATTATTATAGGTTTTCATTTATTCTTTTCTTGAACCCTCCATGTGGATATGTTATTTGGACTTGAAATTTTTGTGAGAGGAGTTCGAATCAATTCTCTTAAGGTTGAAGATATGTCTTCTTAAGTGGTGTTAGTGTGCCACTTTTTTCCTCTTTTGACACTTCATACCCTTTGTTGAATACATCTCAAATCAATACAAAGATAGCATGTGACCTCAAGAACCTTAGTTATGTAATGAAAAACATAAGAGGAAAGACCGATTTTACAAGAAATACTAGATGCAAACCTCATAGAATAACCAGTTTAATTAATACAGTGTCACATGCTTATCCCTTTATTATGTGCATGTTTACACACAAAAAAAGTTGAAAAAGTGTCTTGTCCTAATTCAAGCATGATTATAGCAAATTTTATAGCCCATTTATGAGAGAATCACCTAATGCTAACTATTGGTCAGATGGTACCCATTCCAGTTGAGGTAACCCATAGAATTAATGAATCATTGTCCATTCCTAGGGATTCACATGGGAAGAGGATTTCCTGTAACTTTCCCCGGCTTAGATGAGGTAAATTACATGCGGAAATACTCATAAAATAAAAAAATTCTGCTAACTAATTGTCTAGCTTACCAACTATAGGAAAATATACAGTTTTAACCATTTGTTGATTCCATGAACTTGAAATATTCCAAATCTGGAGGGTTTGGATATCTACTGCTGAACTAGGGTTTCGACTCTCAGATCTGATACTCTTGGGTTTTCTGGATGCGTTTTAGTTAATTGTTTAACATTCTTGGTGATTTTCGCATGTGTGTGTCATACAAATAAGGTTTGGACATATATATGAAGAATGGGAAGTAATGAACCAACACAATCTCAATAGCATGTATTATATGGAAAAAGCAGGAAATACAACTGAAATGTGGAAAGAAGAGAAATAATCATCAATTAGATATCATGGAGTGCCACTAGAATACAATGTGACTAATACAAAATACCCATGAACAAAAGATATGGATAGATCTGTACAAGCACAAATAGATCACCAAAATGTAGTTCCAGAAACTCATGACAACTGCTTCAAATGATGGATAACTCACCCTGATGGCTATACTTGACAGATCCAATGGTGGTTGTACTCGACAGATCCACCTAGAAATTGTTCCAAATTGAGCACCCTAGTCCCTAGACATCTCTTGATGACGTTTAGATAAAATATCTAACCCCTGCAACTTGAGATGTCATTCCTTACGGGGTTTCACACCTCCTAGGCATTGTGAGTGTGCCCTAGTGATTCGATTGACATAATCCATTGATAATTGTCTCTAAATGTGCACTCTGGCCTCCTTTGTAATGGGCCATAGGGGTTTCCTCTGATATGATCTGGAAAACCTCCTGGAACCCCAAACACCCCTCCTCAAGAGCTGCACACTTCTTGGTTGTCTGATGCACCCTGGTAGATTTCACCATCACAATCTGATGATTTCTAGCTCAAAAGAAGCGCCCTGGATGATCCTCAACTAGGTCAGAAGGAATCGGTGAGATAAGCCCTGGTCTCATGCAACTACACAAAAACCTTTCTAACCCTTGCACCCTCCTAGATGCACTACGCCATCTCTACAATAGATATGAATAATATTTAATTGGCATGGTGATATACCTGGATGGTATCTTCGATAGGATAGGATGTGTCTTCCAACACTGAAACCGATCTATGTGGTGGTTTCCTCCAGAAATCCACAAAACACCAAAGAGGTCAATTTCCTCCTCTGGAAACTGTTCTCAACTTCAAATCATAACATAATCAAGAATTAGGTTGAACTCCTCTTTTTATACCTTTCTCAATATAATTCTCTATTGACATCACTTAATCTAGGTGATTTTACTCCTAAGGTGAGTGATTAATTAATTAAGTCTCCCCCTCAACACCTTTTTCTTCTATTTCTCCATTGACTTTAGCTTAAGTGACTTTTCCTATGATTTTTGGCTTAATTCATCGTTTAGCCACTTATTCACCCTTATTTCTCCTCGTGTTCCCTGTTTGTGCTTGAATATAATCTACGGGAACAAATTGACTACTAAGTCACTCCCTGCTAGCCTAATATTTGGAACAAGACATCACAATCCTCCCTTCCCGAGATCGCTTGTCCTTAAGCAACATCAATCCTGGGTGCTACAATATATGCTCTCCCTCCCATGTGGAATCTTCCACTAGAATTCCCCTCCATCTAACCAAGCACTCCCCAATGAGACTTCTCCTCAATCCGCGCTCTCTCTTCTCGAGAACCTCCTCCAGAACTAGCTCCAACTAACCCTCCTCATCCAAGGATGGAAACTTCTCTAAAATGATAACCTATTTTCCTACTTCCTCTTTAAAGAAATAAACGTGAAATGCGTTATGAATCTTGCTACCCTGCATTACGAATCTTTCCTACAAGTCATGCACTCTCATATGTGGTTCAGTATATTATTCTTGAGAGCCTTCCACGATAATGTCTCACTGACTTGCGTGTAAGTCTTGAAGTACCCCTGATGCCCAACTATAGGTGAATCATGAAACACCTTCATAATCTTCCCTTTCAAGGTAGATTCTGGAGCCAAGTAGATTCGGTCCTTGTATAATATTACATCTTCTAGCACTCGATGTCTATCATCAACCACCTGTCCATCCAATACCTCACAAGATTTTTTTTTTTTGGATTACTCCACCAACAAATTTGGTTTCCATTCTGTGCAAATATCCATCATCAAACACCCTTGTGGCATCCCAAACAAGGCATTTGCTATGACACTCCTTTTTCCTTTAACATACTCAATGTCAAAGTCAAAGGCTTGGATCTTCGAGACCCACTTCTCCTATCTCTCACTGAGGTATTTCTGATCCAGGAAATACTTGAGACTGTTGTGATCAATATTCACTACAAATATGCTACCCACCAGATATTGTCTAAATTTTGTTAAGGCATGAATGATTTCCAACGTTTCCTTGTCGTAAATCGAGTAGATTCTCTCCGACTTGTTGAGATTCCTTCTCTCAAACTCAATGGGATAGCCAGCTTGCATAAAAAATGCTCCAATCCCCACCCCTGATGCGTCGCACTCTAAGACAAATGGTCGAGATAAATATGGAAGTGCTAGAATAGGGCATGCAGTCATAACCTCCTTCATTTTCTCAAATGTCTGTTGTGACTCATCTGTCCAATGAAAATAACTCTTCTTGGTTAGATATGTGAACAATGCTCTCAACTGTGAAAAGCATATGAAAATTTTCCTGTAGTAACTGCATAACCCAAAGAATACCTTCATCTCCGTGAGGTTCTTAGGTGCTGGCCAATCCAGAATGGCCCTGATCATCTCCTGATGAACTTGTACTCCCTTCTCATTGATGATATTCCCCAAGTACAATAGTTCTCTCATCCCAAACTCACATTTGGACTCCTTGGCATATAATTGTTGTGCCTGCATAATGCCCAAGACCTCCTCCAAATGTTCCAGATGCTCATTCCACGTCCTGCTGTAAATCAATATGTCATCAAAGAATACCAAAATATACTTCCTCAACTACCTCTTGAAGATGTGATTCATGAAAGACTAAAAAGTGGTTGGTGAGTTGGTCAACCCAAATGGCATGAACAAGAAATCGAAATGTCCAAAGTGCCATATGGACGTTGTATTCTCTATTTCCTACTCTCTAATGATAATATGATGATATCCTAACCACAGGTCAATCTTCGTGAAGAAAATTGCCCCATGTAACTCATCCATCAACTCATCTATGTGCATAATGGGATATTTGTTCTTGATTGTTTTCTTATTGAGAGCTCTCTAATCAATGCACATTATCAACGTTCCATATTTCTTTAGTACCAGAATGACTGAAGAAGAAAAAGGACTCATGTTGAGCATGGTGTGCCCCTGATCCAGAATTGGATCCCGAAGCCAAGATGGGGTCCAGAAAGGCCTAAAAATCAAAGTTCTTAGAATCTCTTAAAAACGGATGTGTGCATAGGCCTCAACATTACGAACCCAACACAACTTGAATGGGATGAAATGAATGTCGTATGAGTAAGATATCGTGATCTGTTCATTTGGCCAAACAGGCAAAAAAAAAACGCTGACTGTACAATCCATACACCGCTGACCTGGCAGATGAATGTATAAGACGTACGACCGTACATATGACGTGGCAGGGTATGTTGGCACTGATGTGGATAGGTATAGGTGGACCAATCGGAGTGTGACACCTATCACCACTGCAAGGGTGGCATATGGCATGTTCATATGGCTGAAGTGGTAGGTTCGTACGACACGTGGCAGCTGGATTATGAGGAAGTTACATTGGATGATGACGTGGAAGACACATCAATAAACAAGTGGTAGAATTCGATTATGACACATGGTAGATTATTGGCAAATAGCATGGTGCCACGTGGCCTGGTCTTGGGCTACCACATGGCACCCATTCATTGGTCGCAGTGTTTGGTAAAAGTATATTGTTCAATGGGATTTGAACCCATGAGACATGGTCCTGGTCGGAGTGACTTGGTAGGGCTGGGCTAGCCAGCCCACCCATGGTGGTCCTTTATTACTATGGGCTACAAGTATTATTTAGGTTGAACCATTGAAATTTCGGGTGGATAAAGGGATGGGGACTAGCCCCAGCTCCCGAAGTTTACCATATGACCACTCACATGTGACATGGCCCATGCATTAATATATAGCACGGATTGTTAAGCAGTTAGCTCCCGGTTCCTCCAAAAGCGCAAACCATATCATGTGTCCAGGTTCTGCCCGATTCCTTTGGTGCTTAGCGCAGATGGATGAGGGTTAGTCCCGATCGATAGGGATATCCAATTGGCCAAGGGCGTGACCTGGAGCTGGAAAATGAGGGGACTAATGGTATTGGCACGTGGAGGATGTAGCCCACGGCCATATGGCCTAGACATGTAACTAGGAGCTGGAGTCCAGGAGGGGGTTGCGCCGAGTCTCTCCCTTGGACACTTGGATCTGCAAAAGTGACCAGGAACATTAAGAAATGGTGTTTTTCCATGATATTTCTCAATTGTGGGTTATTTAACTTAATTATGTCATTTTTAAATGGATTTTAGCCGGATATTGGGAGATTTAGTCCATTTTTGGGGGATCTTGGTCCCTTTTTTAGGCCAGATCTTGGGGGGAAGTTGGGTGATGGTTACCAACTGTAGGCCTATATAAACCAGAGGCTCTTGGAGCCATGGGAGGAGATTCATAATAGGAAAATGATGTTGAATTTTTGAGAAAAAGTCATTTTTATGCAGGGAAGCTATTGAGGAGCGCACCTTTGTGGGCCATTTCTGGGAGCTTCGTTCATCCGTTTTTAGTGCTGTCAGTTTTGATGGGTTCTTGAGATCTAGAATAAGACAGATAGGTCATTTTTTTAATCCATTGGAACTTTCATGGTTTACATTTAAACCTTTGAAAAGAAATAAGAAAGCCTCACCCACTAAGACAAAGGCCCAGAGACGTAGGCGAGATTGCCAAACTCCGTTATTAGTTTGGTGTTTTATGGTTTGTTGTTCTTCATGCTTATGTTTAGATCTGTATATTATCTTATGGCTGCTATGTTTCATCTTTCATTCTTCCTCTTTCATTAGTTTCCTAAATGGTAAATAAACACATGAAAAATAACTCAACCATTGTCGTTTATAAGATCTTTTAGGATCATCCCCATTGCAAGCAATTCTTTGATTTCTTTCTCAATATCATCCTTGAATCTCTTGGGGTGCCTATAGGGCACGATGATCACAGGTGTGGCCCCTACCTCCAACTCAATCATATGCTCGAATCCCCTATCTGGCGGTCTCCCTAGTGGAATCGGACCAAACATTGGATCATATTGACTTAGAAGCTTCCTGATCTGTGGATAGTAATGCTCTCTACCCTCTAAATCCTTTTGGGTGGTGATCAAACACTCTGCTGCATAAGCTACATCACCGTGACGAAATATCCTCTCCATCCTCTTCGCTGATACTTCTCGGGGTGCTCCTATAGACATACCTCTCAATACCACTCTCTATCCACTGGTGTATTTGAAGCTCGAGGTCAACACCTGATAGTCGAACCCAATCTCCCCCAATGAATATACAAATTGTACCCCCAACACTGCATCTGTATCTAATAGGTAAACTACATAAAAAGGTATCCATCAGGGTGTAGCTTCCTAGCTTGACTTCTAGGTCTGGAAACATGTCCAAACATGTCATCGTGTATCCATTGGCCACTTCCATGTGAAATCCATGAAACTCCTCAGTGTGTAACCCCCTCCTAGATACTAAGGACACATATATGAAATTGTGGGTGGCCCCACCATAAACTAGAGTTGTCATGCATTGTCAATGTACAAGGCCCTTGAGCCTAAGAGTATTGTACCTGGGTACTCTGAAAAGGGCTTCTATGGTTCCACCTTTCACCTCTCTATGAGGTTTTGTCTCCTCCTTGGGTTGTGCCTCTATCTGTATCTGAGTTTTCTTCGGTTTTCGTTCTAGCTCATGTGTATTCTTATCCTCTGAATAAATTTCTTCCTGTGCCCCAATGTCCTCACCATCCTCCTCACGACCTGATTCCACCTCAATGTAGTGGATCTGTCCCTTTCCCATGCATCTATTCCTTGGGACCCAAGGGTCTCTTCAAGAGAAGAAAATATTCTTCCTCATCAACTCCCATCTGGTGTCATCATACAACTTGGGATTACCCTTCCATTCCCTTTGATGATTTTTTTGATCCCTGTCTCTCTGTGGTACAAAGGGTTTGGTAAATTTTTTGGGTTTCAGTGTTGAGTCCCCCATGTCTCTCGTGCGCATAATGGCCTCTTGTAGGGTGTGGGGATTAAAATATTTAAACCAACCCTTCAATGGATCCATCAATGCCTCAGTGAACAACATCACCAACCATTGCTCTGATATATCTAAAATGGCCGCTGCCTTCCACTAGAAATCTGTGATGAAGGCCTCAACTGACCATGTCTGTATCAACTATGTAAGATCTCTTAAATGGAGCTCTAGATCTCTCCTATAAAACCTCTCCATCAACCTCTTGGTGAACTCCAAGCATGAAGTAATGTGGCTGTGACCCAAGGTCACAAACCCATGGTACCAAAGCTCGTGGGCCTCCCCATCCAAGTGAAAAGTGGCGAAGTTGATAGCTTTTGACTATGTCATCAGGTTAAGATTGAAATATGTGTCAATATTATGTACCCATGCCTGAACTAGGCATCGTGATGACTCATCGAAAGTAGGAATGTTCAAATTTCTGACTTTCTTGATGAAATCCATGTTTTTAGTTTGCGCATTGCCCCTCTATGCCTCCTGGGGTCTGTTCTGATACCTGATCGAACAATAGTCTAGAAAAATCATGTCTACATGGAACTCCGGTCCAAGTTCCAAACAATCTCTCTTGTACTCTCTGAATGGTTCATGTTACACTTTCTGTCCCTGACCTGGCTGTCCTCCTACTTGCTCTGACTGTCCCAGTGACTGACCCCCTTGTAATTGTGGATATAACAGTCAAGGAATTGTCCGAGATGATGTATAGGCATAGATAGGCGAGGGACGACCACTCGTACCACCCTAATATCCATTGGAGCTGCTGGCCCACCTCTTTGGTGACCTCCTGATCCACTCGCTCCTCCTAAAGCATTGGCACCCATGGTACTCACGCTATGATGGATCATCTGTGTGTTGGTGGCCATTTGTGCGATGGCGTTCATCATGTCCCTCTATCATCTTTCTAGGTCATTAAAGATGGCCTACATACTATTAAAATGTGTCTTGGGGCCTTTCCCCTTCCCTCTATTGTCTCACTCCTGTCACCCATAGTCCTCTCTATCTCTGCCTCTGTGTTAGAACTGATGTGATCTCTTTCCTCTAAATATGTCTTTGTATCTGATTGAGTGTGGAAGGGAGTGTAGTCCCTTCTGTTCCTATATCTTCTATCTCTGCTATGTCCTCTTTGACACTGGATGTACTCATCCCTAATATATCCTCGACCCTATGGGTATTCATCCTATTCCCGGAATCATGTGGTATTGAGAAACACTTCTTCATAGGATAGCAAGAAGAAGGCTCTGATACCATTGAAATATCCCAAATCCAAAGGATCTGGATATCTACTATTGAACTTAGGTTCTGTCTCTTGGATCTGATACTCTCGCGGTTTATGGATTCATTTTAGTTAATTTTTTAACATGATTGGTGATTTTCTCATGTGTGTTTCATATGAATAAGGTTTATACATATATATGAAGCATGTAAAGTAATGAACCAACACAATCTCTATAGCATGTATTGTATGGAAAAAGTAGGAAATACAATTGAAATGCGGAAAACAGAGAAGTAATCATCAGCTATATCTCATGGATCATCACTTGAATATAATGGGACTAATACAAAATACCCCTTAACAAAATATATGGATAGATATGTACAAGCATAGATAGATCACCAAAATGCAGTTCCAGAAACTCACAACAACTGCTGCAAATGATGGATAACTTGCCCTGGTGGCTATACTAGACAAATCTTCCTGGAAAATGTCCCAAACTAAGTTCCCTAGTCCTTAGGAACCTCCTGATGACTGTCAGACAAAATATATGACCCCTGAAGATCTAGATAACATCCCGTGGGGGTTTACACACCTCCTAGGCTATGTGAGTGTGCCCTAGTGATTCCACCGACAAAATCCAATGATATCTGTCTGAAAATATGTTCCCTGGCCTCCTCTGTATTGGGTAGAAATGATTTCCTCTTATCTGATCCGGAAAACCTCCTCAAACCCCAAACGTCCCTCCTCAAGAGATGCTCTCTTCCTAGCTTTCTGATGCGCCCTGGTCGATTCCACCGTCAGAATCTAATGATTTGTGGATCAAAATAAGTGCCTTGGATGATACTCAATTGGGTTGGAAGGAATAAGTGATATAATCCATGGTCTCATGAAACTACACAAAACCCCCTCTAACCCTTGCACCCTCCTAGATGCACTGCGCAATCTATGCAATATATATGAATACTCCTGAATTGGCATGGTGAAATACCTGGATGGTATCTTCGATAGGATAAAGTGTGTCTTCCAACATCGAAACCAATCTATGTGGTGGTTTCCTCCAAAAATCCACAAAACATCAAACAGGTTGATTTCCTCCTCTGGAAACTGTTCTCAACATCAAATCATAAGATAATCAGGAATTAGGTCGAATTCCTCCTTTTATAACTTTCCCTATCTAATTCTCCGTTGACATCACTTAAGCTAGGAACTTTTCCTCCTAAGGTGAGTTATTAATTAATTAAGTCTCCCCCTCAACACCTTTTTCTTCTATATCTCCATTGACTTTAGCTTAAGTGGCGTTTCCTATGCTTTTTGGCTTAATTCATCGTTTAACCACTTATTCACCCTTATTTATCCTCTTGTTTCATGTTTGTTCCTAAATATAGTCTATGGGAACAAATAGACTACTAAGTCACTCCCTGTTAGCCTAATCTTGAGAATGAGACATCATAGAACTAGATGCATCTGCAACATTTTAACATAAACATAGAATGAAGCTAATAACTCCAATAAAACAACATGTAAATCGTTTTCAAACACAAAATTAATACACATCAATTAAACTCATAATGCCACATAGAAACAAGCTAAAACACTTATCTTTCAAATCAGTTGTGAAACCAACTATTTGGGGCAGATGTTCCACACAACCATAGAATTGTTGTTCCAAATATCATCAGCAAGTCAACCCCGAGCTCAGGCTAGCAATCCACAAAATAGGGTGGTCTCTCACTCTCCACTCACAACTTAGAGAATCCCACATCCCACTGGTATTCTCCTACAACTATCCTGAATTTTCACGAGCCCTCTTCCTCTCGACCTGTCCATCCCAAGGATTGTCCCCTATCATTGCTCTTAGTCCATTGGGAATCCCATTCATTTATCAGGGTCTTTACGACATAGGTAACCATGAATCTCACTACTGGGAACTCAAGGGATCTCACTAATAAGAAAACTACGAGGAAAATAATAGCAATCACTTGTTGTTACAATGCAACTCACATAATATTTCACTCTTCATTCTTGGCAACCTAGATCTTTAGTATTGTTCTCCAAATGCGCTCCATAGTTCTACCTCCATGGTTTCTCCAACTCCAATGCTCTTCTTTCCATATCTCTTTTTGTTGTTCATAAAAAACATGACTTACTTGTTTGACTTACACAATTTCCCAAGATGATTTCACTTAGTCCCATGCTTCCAATAACTATGGGATGTGACTCTTCATACCCACCCTCTTACATGCATTCAATGATTGGGTTCTTCTATACTCAAATAAAAATTAGAGGTTTAATACTTAAGATAATAATATTAAGGAATCTGAGTTGAATTAATAGGCATGGGTAATTACCCCATGGACCCCTCTTAGACACTCCTAGACATTCCCCTCTCTTGTGGATTAATCAACTCCCATCTCTGTCCATGTCCACCAACATCTCACATCATATTTTATTTATTAAAATTCAGAAATACAATTCACATATACATTGCTTGGCCACAACCATACATTATATCTACATTAAAAATTAATTAAACTGGGGATTATAGAAGGGATGTTACATTTCCAAGCAAGCTCTAATTTGTCTATCAATAAAGGCCTCCATCCTCCATTTTCACAAGATAAATTTCACTAGTGTTATGCTACCAAAGCTTTTCAGTGATTGAATTGATGACGTGGACCAATCCTTCCCTTAAGTCTCCATATTGTTAAGTTTCCAAATTTCCTCTTTAATATTTCCATTTCATAGGATATTATTTTGTTGGAATTACCCATGAATCAAAGAGAGTTCAAATTGAGGAAGAAAACTTGCAAAGAGAGAGGATTGAAGGTTACCTCTGATACTGCTCAAGGTGAAATTCTCATGTTGTTATATAGGTTTTTCCATTCATGATAATAAATATCTCATCTATTTCCCCCCAAATAGCTTATCATTTGTTTGCAAGTATTTTCAATGGGAGTTGGTGCAAATTAATGCTTCCCTATCATGACACATTAATTGCAATGAAAATACGAAAGTTCTTAGAGGTACATGCACAATTTATTAGAATATGGTGTAAAAAGATGAAATGTAGCAAATTGAATTATCTTCTAAAATATATAACTTATATATATGAAAATTTGTATAATTTAGAAACATTCATATTTTTCTAACAATGGTAAGTTACTTTTCCTCAAAGATATAATGGATATTTTTATTTAAGACATTATTTTAGTATCTAAATGATTGAATTTATTGGAACAAATTTGTATAGTAGTAGAAAACAATTAGATTTTTTTGCCACTAGTTTTTAATATTTTTTTAATATTAATTTTATATATTTTAAAAATTAGTGAAGCCTTGAAATAACAAGGTTAAATAGATGAGGTTCTAGTGTCTTAACTTAAAATCAATTATTATGATTGTTGTTTTTTAAGTGTGTAGGTCTTAGTATTTATGTACCATATAATTGTTTTTCAATATGGCAAGTAAATGAAAACTTATGCTAGAAATAAAGACGTATATGTATTTTAGAATCATGATATATGTACAAATAAAAATCAATAAAAAATAGAAAATAATTTTTTTTCCTTTAAAAATGTATATATTTAGAATTTGCATACAAATATCTATAAGTATGCATAGTTTCATTAGCTACAAATAAGTGAACCATATTTAAAAACTTGGTTGAAAATGAAAATAAGAATAAGGTGCTAGAAAAATGAATGTGTTTTTGTTTATGCATCCTCAACCACTAGGTTTGTCAATCCGAAACTAAAACCAACATAGAGTTTGGAAAATGAATGTATTTTTGTTTATGTAGCCCATGTTGGATTACTGAGAGAGGGGGGGGTGAATCAGTAATAGATACATTTAATCATTTTTAACCATACAATGAAAGTTTTATATCAATGTAGCATTATCATCAAATAATTGCAGAGTAAATAAATAATGAACAAATGAACAATCATACACATACACAGTACACCAATGTTTTTACGTGGAAACCAAAAGCAAGATAAAACCACATAATGTTTTTTATTATATGTATTTAAGAATTATATTCATTGGAAGCACCAAATTCTTTTTTTTTCCAGTTGCAACTCAAAGGAGGCTCCAACCCCCTAGTTTCTCAGGCTACAACCTAGAGGAAGCTCCAACTCCTCAATTCTCTAGCTACAACCATAAGGAGGATACAACCCCCTAGTTTATCAAGTTACAACCTGAGGGAAGATCCAACTACCCAATTCTCTGGCTACAACGAGAAGGAGGATAAAACCCCCTATGTTCTCTGGATACAATCCGAAGGTGGATACAACCACCTGTCCTTGCCCTGTCGAACCACCCAGATGTATAAGTAGAATGATGGAACCACTGTCAGACTATCACTGTGAGATATACTTCTTTAAACCTGTACCAATCAACCTGTAATCAACCTGTACCAACCTATACCAATAACTTGTGACAACATGTACCATACATCAACTTGTACCTCAACCTGTACCATAAACAAATGCATCAACCATGCACCAGGCCTGTACAAATAACCTATCACAATAACTTGTCCAAACAATCTGTAATCAAGATGTACCATAAACAAGTGCATCAACCATACACCAACCTGTACCTCAAACTATACCATCAATGAGTACATCAAACATGCACCAAATATGTACCAATCATGCATCAAATATACATAAACTATGACTCATCAAGATGTACCGACATCATCAACTATACACCTCATGTATGTGCGAACTCATCAACTACTTGTCTCAACCATGTACCCAACATGTACCTCAACCATATACCAAATACATATACTAATATAACCATCAAAAGTTATCTAGAAATACATCACACTATCCATAACCAAATACCATAAGCCATTACACCAAACCATGTGCCACAACCTCATTGTTATGCAACCTCTATTTGTAACATATCTCAACCATAAGCTCTCATCAATTTCATCATCCAAATCTGATTTCTAACTCTATAACAGACGTGGTGTATATGATCACATACCTGCAAACCTTCCTTAACAAGAGACTAGCATTTTCATCAAATTTTACTTTAGTCTCACATGACTAGTTTTGGATTAGTCAACAACCCTAACTTGCAATAATCATAACTATGTACATGTAATGAATAAAGATCTAAAAATAATACAAAATATTCTTCAGTGTCTTTTATGCAATTCCTCCAAATTTCACTACTTGGAAGCTCTCAAAAAATGAGTTATAAAAAAAATGGCATACCTTGTTGAATTCTGGCTTATTCTAGAGAGAGAAATTGTAGAGTGTGCCCCACAAGTAATATTTGTTTTATGGATATGAAAATGTTACACAAAATACTGCAGAATGTACTCTAACCAATACATTTGGTCTTACTAAATTTGGATCTGTTATGAAGAATTTAATTTACTTGAAACACATGTTTTATACTAGTTTGAGGACTAGCCACAAACCCTATTTTCCATGGAGTGTAACTCCAAAAATCAAACGACCCACAAGCATAAATTTTTATCAAAGCTACTTGTATATATTTCCTCAATGGCCTCCCAATTTCATGGTCTGAATCATTCTATAATAAAAGTTATTGTGAAAATGGTGAGATGGCCTGTAAATAACATACCTTAGAAAGCATCATCAAAAGAATTTATCCTCCCTTGAATTTCAGCCTTCTTTACTTCACCTTCTCTCTCAAATTCGGCTTATATATCCTTTGGTTACCTTAGTCACTTATAGATATTCAATATGCTCAAGTGTGATTAAAAATGAGATACCCTTGCCTCTTATTTATACTTTCATGTAGCTTCCTCAAGGGGTTACCTTCTAACCATCTTAACCCACTTTCCTTATTTTAGGGCTAACCCACTTCTAACCACTTGTCCACTTAGTAATTTCTCCATTAAATTTATTATTTAAATAATTTCTTTTGTATCTAATTTGACGTATAGTACACTCATCACTTCACTTTATTATTTAAATTACCTTCTAACCATCTTAACCCACTTTCCTTATTTTAGGGCTAACCCACTTCTAACCACTTGTCCACTTCGTAATTTCTCCATTAAATTTATTATTTAAATAATTTCTTTTGCATCCACTTTGACTTATAGTACACTAACCACTTCACTTTATTATTTAAATAATTTATTCTTTGCAACCACTTTGACTACTTTGACCTTTTGGGGCTTCTAGATGACTTATGAGGGTTCTCCAACTTCACATGGCCATAACTCTCTAACCGTGAGGAGTTATGTGACGTTCCACATACCACTGGAAATAGAATGACATGTACTATCCATCTAGAATATTCTTTCCTACAAATATATCAAAACTCATACCATTATTCATCAAACAAACTTGGGTCCATTACCCAAACCTTTGTTCTACCAAAATTTGCTACCAGACTTTATTCAAGGGTTGACATCAATGAAAACCAACCTAATTAATCAACAACCTGAACCATCAGGTTTTTCAATTCAAATCTAGAACCAAAAAAACCAACTCATCTAATACGTAGAGAAAAAGAGACATTTTTTTTTTATTTTTTATTTTAATTTGTAGGAAGGTGCACACATTAATAACATGCACGTATTATTAATAATGCACATATGTTTATTTTTACATAAAAGAGATATAATATACCATCACTAAGGTTCAAATACATGTTGTTCAAACTTTGAAAATTCCCTAATGAACTATTAGGACTCTTCGAAAGATTCTTGTAATGAAAATTCAAAAGTGGCTCAATGAACATTGGGACATTTTAAAAATTTTACATTCAAATGTATGAGAGTGGCCCAATGAATCATCAGAGGTCTTCAGAAAAAGATAACACATGTTCAAAATTTCCTTGATGAACGATTGGACCATTTCGAAAATTGATGTTTAAAAATGACCCAATGAATGAATTATCAAGCACTTTCAAGATGATCTTTGAAATTGGTTCAATGAACCACTAGGCACTTTAAAAAGATGCACGATAATTTTTTTGAAAATAACACAAATAACTGTCAGATTATTTTGAAAGATTCTAAAGCGAAAACTTAAAAATGATCCAATAAACTATCGAACACTTTGAAAAGATGTTTTATTTGAAAAAGTGAATTTTGTCTAATAAATTATCATGTAACTTGGAAAGTTGAAATTCAAAAAGACCTTGATGAATGAACAATGAACTTGTAAAATAACAAGATAGAACATAAAAATTTATTTAATAAACTTGGGACCTCTTTCAAATTAGATTACTGGGGTCAAATGTGGTGTTTAGGATTAAGATTTATTGACTACTCAACACTACACTACACCACACCCACACAGAATATAATTGAATATGGAGCTATACTCTACTCCACTCTAACCTACTCAAATATACTCGATTGTATCTAATATACTCTAGATTTTGACCAAGAAGTAGATCCATGCTTTTGGAGTTGGGAGGGAGAGGTGCCTATCACTCATTCGAGCTATTAGTGATAAATGGAACGTGAAGTTGAATGCCGGGTTGACACTTAAAACACAATAGACAGGTTGTGACACTTAAAACACAATAGACTGATTGGGTACTCAACACCACACCCACACTAAGAACAAAATCAGGTCTAAAGATATACTCTACTCTAATCAAATCCACTCGAATATATCTAATCAATATATCGATGCTTTTGGAGTTGGGTGGGAGAGGGGTCTATCACTCATTTGAGCTAGTGGAGATAAGTGGAACGTGAAGTTGAATGACGGGTGGACATTTAAAACACAATAGATAGATTGTGAATTCCAAACTCTTTCATGATGAAAGGATACTCATATTTTTATTTTATAGGAATTTATTCAATGAACTATCATACGAATTCTAAAGATGCACACGTTAGAGAGTACCTATTCTTGTGATTAACTATCGAGAGAGAATTGGGAAGATGTTCAAATTGAACTTCTAAAATAGCTTGATGAATCATTGGGGAATTTTAAAAGAGGCTTCAAGTTAAAAATTTAAATTTTATTTAAATGTTGTTGCATGAATTGTATTCCAAATATGAAAACTTATGAATGTTAAAAAAATTCTTAATTAATTGAACATTATCAAACAATTGATCAAGAAATATAAATAATGTTTGAAAAAAGTAAGGTGAAAGGTTTCAAAATATTTATCTTTTTTAAAGATGAGAAATATCTTTATAGGTAATGGAAAAAATATTTTGAATGCAAAGAATGAAGAGAACCTCAAAAAGTAAGATTCATAAAAGATCAAGATTCTAAATAAAATACTAAATAGGTCATTACCCACCATCTCTATAAAACCTAACAAACATCAAAATGCAAACATTCTTAAATCAATCATGAAATAAAAAGAAAAAGAAAACTCAAAATTGGAAAAGAAAGAGGGTGCCCAAGTATTGAGACTTGGGTTCAACAGGGTTGTTGAGGCCTCATCATAATATCCTTGTTAATCTAGGAGATATGTATGACACTTTTCTTTATATTGCATATGGAACTTTGCTTTATATTTTTTTATGTTTGACACTTTAATTAATGTTATTGTAAATTTTACATTGCTTTCATTGTACATTTATTAATAAAATAATTTGTATGCATTCATTAATTACCGTATTAGTATCTTCATATGCTTCAATGCGAGTTGTTAAATTCAATTGCAACGTTTTATGTTGGGATGTGTGGTGGATTTAAATGTGAGCATTCATAAGGTTTGGAAGTCATACATGTGGCCATATGTAAGTTGTTGAAACAATACAATCCTCGATTCTGAGATAGTTTTTTGTTTCCAAAACCATCTATTATCATGTAGATTAACCATTACAATGAGAGAAGTCTCCTCTCTACATTTACAAGTTGTTGAAACAATACAATCCTCGATTCTGAGATAGTTTTTTGTTTCCAAAACCATCTATTATCATGTAGATTAACCATTACAATGAGAGAAGTCTCCTCTCTACATTTGCAAGTTGTTGAAACAATACAATCCTCGATTCTGAGATAGTTTTTTGTTTCCAAAACCATCTATTATCATGTAGATTAACCATTACAATGAGAGAAGTCTCCTCTCTACATTTGCATAGTCATCTCTTGTTTGCATTTTCATAGCCAAGGAGAAACCATTATTATTTCAGGATTAGAGAGATTTGAGTTACTTGCAAATACATATATTATATCTTTAATTGACTCAAAACCCAAATTATAACCAGCTTCTTTGGCTTTAAGATTATGCGTGTTCAATCTTCATCTATAAATTCTTTCAGGTTGAGGGATTAGACAAATAAGACCTTGAGATGTACTTCTTATAGAATATTTATTAGGTAATTTTTTCTTTAGATTGAATCTCTATATGAACTATATGAAATAAATCTAAGAATTATTCTCATCAAATGAAATACAAGAAGCTATCTCCTTCAAAATCTGGGAGATGGACATTATCTCTGATAATGGTGTCAAAATGTTATCTCTTCAACTCGCATCTAAGTGGAAAAATCCCTAATCCATGTATTCAACCTTGAGGTAACCTTAATATAAGTACCATTATCACTTTAGTACAATTATCCTCTTCATTTTTGGCCAAGATCTCTTAAGAACAAGTGGCATATCTCCAATGTGTGTGATGAAAATACTAAGTCTAGAAGATTTAAATATTTGAGAACCCAAAACTTAGCAAGTAAATATTAATGAATATAACTATATGATGAAAATATTTACTTAAATATGAAATATAAATTAATTAAATCCAACATAAGATATAACTTTGAAAGTAAAAGGATTCAACACTTATATGTAATGCTTCATACAAGTTAATTCTAGAATTTATAAAACCAAGCATAAACAAACTAAATCCAACTTAGTTGAATTAATTTATAATTGTATGGATATATGAATGAAATTTGGTTTTATGATATTATTTAGGGGGATTTCCATATTTGAGACAAATTGTGAAAAGCATTGGTTAAACCTATGTAATTGATATAAAATTAAGTTTGATAGGTTAACATGTAAATCTAATTTCTTAATATGTAAATGTAAATTCCATATTTTCCTATTATTTAGTAACCCAAATAAAATATATAAAATTGAAGTAGTAACTTAGGATTAATCACAATTTGGGTTTTACTAATAAAATTTGAACAAATTAAATGAAACAAGGAAGTGATTTTTTAGCTATGAAAAATGGCTAGAATTGAATTTGAAATCCAATAAAAGATATTCAGAAATTTATGTTAGATTTGAATAAACAAAGGAAATAAAATATATATATATATATATATATATATATATATATATATATATATATATATATATATATATATATATATATATATATATATATATAT
>ML778657.1:1892612-1910434 GCA_009831015.1 Picea engelmannii | reverse complement strand
CATTGCAGAACGAATTCTCTGAACAAATTTACAAAAACGGAAATGCCAATACACTCATTGCTAGAACGCATTCTCGGAACTAAATTTTACAAAAACGGAATGCTGATACACTCATTGCCAGAACGAATTCTCAGAACAAATTTTACAAAACGAAATGCCAATACACTCATTGCCAGAACGAATTCTCAGAACTAAATTTTACAAAAATGGAATGCCAATACACTCATTGCCAGAACGAATTCTCAGAACCAAATTTTACAAAACGGAAATGCCAATACACTCATTGCCAGAATGAATTCTCAAAACAAATTTTACAAAACGAAAATGCCAATACACTCATTGCCAGAACGAATTCTCAGAACTAAATTTTACAAAAACGGAATGCCAATACACCCATTGCCAAAACGCATTCTCAGAACTAAATTTTACAAAAATGGAATGCCAATACACTCATTGCCAGAACGAATTCTCAGAACAAATTTTACAAAACGAAAATGCCAATACACTCATTGCCATAACGAATTCTCAAAACTAAATTTTACAAAAACGGAATGTCAATACACTCATTGCCAGAACGAATTCTCAGAACAAATTTTACAAACGAAAATGCCAATACACTCATTGCCAGAACGAATTCTCAGAACTAAATTTTACAGATACAAAATGCCAATACACTCATAGCCATATTTAAAAACGCCCCCAATCAGATATAAATGCCCACAGTCATATATAAATGCCCACATTCAAACAAAACGCCCACAGTCATATATAAAAACGCCCACCATAATTTATAAATGCCTACAAAAATACAAAATGCCCACAGTAATATATAAACGCCCCCAATATTACAAAAAGCCCATAGCCATATATAAAAACGCCCACAGTCAGATATAAACGCCCACAGTCATATATAACTGCCCACATTAAAAAAAAACGCCCACAGTCAGATATAAATGCCCACCGTAATTTATAAACGCCTAAAGAACACCAATAAGAAATTGCAACCAATAGTAAGAGAATGTCAGAGCCAAGGATAACTCATCGAAAGGATTGCGGGGTTATAACAGTCTAGGTGCAGAAAACAACAACAAGGAAACGGGATGATCCAAAATTCAATACATCAATCATCATCATAAGGATTCATATACAACTTTAAACAATTTTCATTTTATTCTGAAACAAACAAACGCACTTGCGTACCTGTGACCGACGGCAAATAACCTGAAGACGCTATCCCACACTTGAGCTCTGTGCCGCTCCTGCTTGTTGACCGCCAAGACCTCACTGGTACCTCCCAGCCAACACTAGGGGTACTCTGCTTCCCCCTTAGCCCCCCGAGCCACAAAGGGGCCACACACTATCTAGATGGTACGTCTAGCTCCCAGCTCGTCTCGCAAGGCCGAGCTACCACTCCTATTTGAGCGGGGAAATCCCAACTCCCCACAAGTAATCAGTCAAGTCACAAATCCGACAGCGTAACGTTATGCTAACAACCGATCCCCCCCTTTTTTCCTTCTCTTCCCTTTCTTTTATAGAGTTTTAGAACTTCCATCTTTTTCCTAAATCTCATTTAATTTAAGTTTTAAATAATAACTTCTAAAAACTCTCCTTCGTACAAGTGTCATCCATCCCCCACGTTTCTCCATTAACTATTTTCTTTAATTTATTAAATTTTCTTAATTCCCTCACCCACCTAGAGTTACTCATATTTTTACTCCTAGGTGTCCCTAGATTCCCTTACAGGTTTTAAATACTTTCCCTAAAATGAAGGTGCTAATTTAGTTCAATTTAGAAGGTTCTTTATTGCAGATTCTTTACTAAGTTAACCTCATTTTTTACCATAAGTTCCCTCTTTCCTTTATTATGTTTCCTCCATTCCTTAGTTTCCTAATTTTTATTATTCCCTTCTTTCCCCTTTTCATTAGAGCCAAAAATGGCAGTTGCGCAAATTAACCTATTTTCCTTTTTATTAATGATTTAGTATCTTTTACACTTTCACAAGTTAAACAATTAAATTCTTCTTTACAATTTTAAATCCACGGATTTTAATTAAATTCTTACTCTCTTCATTTTACCCCAAAAATTTTATGAAGACTAAAAACTATTTACTTAAGTGGTTTTTAGTTTAATTTTTTTTTTTTTTACTTTTATAGGGTAATTTTTCTTAAGGTTAGACAAAATTTTACCCCTAGAGAAGTTTTAGACTCAGGACTTAGATTTTGAACTGGCCAACATTTAATTAGGGAAGTTGTTCAAGAATTTCTTAATGTGTTAAATGTCGTAGGGCCATCTAGGTTTGTTCCTTCATCATCATCAACGCGACGTGCCCTTTAGGACGCACTACGTGCTCCAAGGGTGCCACTCGCCTCTAGTGTTTCTTTTGCACGACGTGCCCTTCAGGACGCACCACGTGCTCCAAGGGTGTCACTCGCATCTTGTGTTTCTTTTGCACGACGTGCCCTTCAGGATGTCTCACGTGCTCCAAGGGTGCCACTCGCCTCTTGACTTATTGGTAGACATCAATAGCCCCTGGAGTCAACACTCCGCCAGGTGAACTTGTGAGAGACTAAGGGATTCTAAGGAATAAGGCCCCTACCTTAATGCGCACCCCTTAGAATCATCGTGAACGACTGTCGCAGTCTGCCCTCGCGACATCGTCGGTCCTCTCGAACTAGGTAATCGTTAACCTACAGTTCGAGCCACGGCAAGAGTGCTAATAGGATGTGGCAGGGCTGTTGTCCACACCTCTCCGTCAAACTCTTTGGTAGTCGTGTCTGTGGCCCCTTTACTCCATACGTGAGTCTGGTCGGCAAGCTATCGTCAGCCTGCATCATCAACAATCATGTGAGAACATGTTCATATCATATCATCAAATCAAATGTAATAGCACAGTAAATAAATCAACCCAAATAGCACACTCCCTGACTCAATCCGGAGTCCAAGGGGTTCCATCGATGCCTTGGCATCCTCAAGGTCCAAAACCCTTCACACTCAGTAAAACCGAGTCAATAACACCTGCCTATGTCAATGCAGTAAAACATCATGTCATCTATCATAACGCATCATAATCAGGGACAAATGTTTTAATATCATAATAGTTTGGATCACTTGCGAGCAAGTGTCCTCAAAGAATAAGTTTTCTCAGTGCACCAGAGCGGGATGTTACATTACCCTAGAATTGGAATCAACAAGATTTCAAGTATTCGTTAGATATATCATGCAAATTATTAACCACAAAACAAATATATAAAAGGATGAAAGAGTTGTTACCACACTAGACTCCTTTCAAGTCTTAGCTGAATTCTTCAAATGGATCAAGTTAGTACCCTTTGATATGTGAAACAATCCCTGCCACTTCAATCTTGAAGAACCAAAATATTTAGCCACACATGAAATAATATCCTTGAATGAAACCCCAAATTAGCCATAATGCTTGATATTCAATAGATGCTTTCTCAAATATTCCAAAAACAAAAATGATCAAGGAGGGGGTCTCTTCTATAGAGTTTTAGGATCAACAACCCTCTCAATACAATAATATTATCCTAGCTTAAAGCCCTATATTTAGCCTAGGATATCATAAGAAACAATTATCCTCTAACTACTTAAGGAGGATAAGGTCAACAATACATAAAAAAAATGTGAAGTGGTTATGCCGCATATACAATTGTCTCCATGGAGAGATTATATCTTCATCAAAATGAGGAGTAGGCTAGGTCAAATCTCCAATTTATATTCTCTAAGCAACAAGTGAGGTATAAGAACCTCCCTTAATAGAGAATGCCTCGTCAAAAAGGTGAAATGGATAGGGATGCAATACATCCAAGGTGGCACATGTGGCTCCAAGAAGGTGGATGACTCCTTTCAAAATGATCCAGTGGTCCAAACGTTAGGTCTCCAAGGTGAAAATTACTCCTCAAATTGTGCCAACAATCACCTCCAAGGAATTAGGGGTAAAAACAAGCTCAATGACCAAGCAATATACCAATGACCCCCTAAAAACGGTGGTTGACTCCTTGAGAAAGGTGAAATAATCCTCCAAATATGTGCTAAATGGTGGAGTGATCAAATGGGGATTATGTGTCCTAAAATCATAGTCCATCATTTATGAAACATAGCCCTCAATGAGGTTATGTGTTCAAGGGAGTGCCCCTCCATCATCCAAGTGCATAAAAATATATTGGAGGCCAAGGAATGTTCCACATGATGGTGTTTTACATGATATTATGTAACAAATATTTCCTAAATAACCCAAAAGTTCTAGGGAAATATTCTCTTAGGAAAAAGTGTGACATACACACACAAATACATGCTTATGCTAAAGGGGAAGTGTGCTTCAAGGTCTAAAACCTTTACCATAACATATCCCAACTTTTACAAAGGGACAAAGTGAAAAATCCTAGGGGATATCTAAGTCATGTGTCCAAATAGATCCATCGCAAGACCCCCCACACCCACCTTGAAAATAAAAGATCTCTATAAGATGGTTAGAATGAGACATAAGGGAAATATTAGCCTTGAAATGGAATCTAGAAGGATAGACAATGATCGAGCACAAACATATAGAAAAACCACCTCAGTAAAAAAACACTTTGCATGAATCACTAAGCATGTTATAGTGAAAATACAAATGATACCTCATCACAACTTTTGGATCATCATGATACACCATAAATTTCCTCGTGAAGTCATAACTCATCATGGAACACTCGACTTAGATATCATCAAAAATTTTACACGATCAATTGATCATGAAAAATTTGGAAAAAAATAACATGGTCACTTTAATGCAAAGTTGAGGGTAACATGCAACCCAAAGTATTGAGGAAACCCTCAGCAAATGTCAAGACTTGAAGAAATTAATGAAGAGAATAAGGATTTTTAGTGAAGATGAGGTCCTTATTTTATATGAGTTAATCAAGAAAATGTTGGAAATTTTGGAGCTAGTAGAGAAGCCATGCAATATTAGGACATTTGTCGTGCATGTCAAATATCGATAAAAAAAGGATGAAAACCTCACAGTGGATTAGGAATGTGATGAAGAATATTATTATGAAGAAGACAATGAAATTAAAGATGGTGATTAGAATTGGAGTGAAAATAATGATGGGGATAGTGATGATGAAATTATTGAGTGTGCACTAGAAAAGGGGGAATTGTTGGAAGATATTCGATGGGGAAAATTAAATCCCTGATGTATTATGATGATATTGCATAATTTTATGTAAATTTTGAAGAAGAAGATGAATGATTATGTTAAAATAATTTAGCGTGAAGCTTAGACTGAATAATCCTTGGAGAACATACCCATGGGGAAGTAAAATTATTCAAGATGAGTTTGAAGTTTATGCATGTCTATGTACAATACTAAGAGGAAGCAACCATGTAAAGAATAAGGTAGTAGTGTTTTTTACCTTAAATACAAATTTTGATGAATCTAGTGAAGACTTTGAAAATTTAGGTAGCATTCATGATGTTGTGAATGAAGCAGAAGAACAAGAAGTTGAAGAAAATTTTGAAGAAGAATTGAAAACTCATGAGGAGGTACTGAAAGAGGATGATTAGTTAAAATAATTTTAATTTGAAGTAAAATTCTATGAAGAATAATTTATTAATGAGGAAGAAGTGGTTAGCGTTAGTAAAGAAGTAAAGTTGATTGAGGATTTGTTTGGTGGAAAATACAACTAGTTTAAGGTTGTGAGAAAGAAGGATAATGAGCCTATTATTACAACAATTGAAGATGAATATTCTATAGTATTGATGAGGGTTGCGGACAAATTTCAAGAAAATGAATGAGAATAGATATGAAGGACATAGAAATTGAAGACAAACATAGGGAAGTTTCCCCAGTAAGTGTATAGAAATGAAGGCTTCTATATCATGGAGGAGCAAGAGCATGATTTTGAGAAGGGAGTCCATATTGAAGATGGACATGAACATATGGATATAAATACTAAGGAGAATAGATATGAAGGCCATAGAAATTGAAGGAAAACATAGGGAATTTTTCCTAGTAAGTGTATAGAAATGAAGGCTTTTATATCATGGAGGAGCAAGATCATGATTTTGAGGAGGGAGTCTATATTGACGATGGAAATGAACATATGGATATAAATACTACCTTAGAAACATCAAAAGAGGATGATAATGTTTCCATGGTAAAAAAAAACAAATATAGATGGAGAGAAGGCATCTTTGAAGGTCGCAAGTGTGGTAGTCCAAGTTGTAAAAGAAGTGAAAGAGGAGAACATGATGAATACATTTGTTTTGTTTAACCATTTAGGTATTTGTAATTGTGAATTTGTTGATAGCCTTCTTAGAGCTGTAGAAGATGATAAAAAATAACATTGATGAATTGTTGAATATGTCAACTAGTAAAAGAAAAATGAAAAGAAATGAAGGTGAAGAAAATTTTGAACTTGAAGTAGCATGCATAAATAAGTTAGAGGATAAATTATATGTTGATATAATTTCCATTGAAGAGGGTAAAGGGAATATGTTGAATGCATTCCAAAAGATATTGGTAATATTTAGAACACTTATGATGAAGTTGAAAGCGTTTGTGTTGATGGTAGCACTGAAGCTACTAAAAATGAAAATATTAATGAAGAGCATCAGGAGGAAATGCCAAAGTTTTAGAGAACAAGAAATACAAGTAAAAGAAATTGAGAGGATGATGAGGATAGCAAGTAGGATTTGATTATTCCCACGTTACAATGAGTGAAAATGTTAAGGATTGTGACAGAGGCCCATGAAGGCAAGTTATTGCATATTTATTTGAATGATGGTAAACTATTGGGAAGAGAATTTGCGGTTGATGGAGGTAGTAGGGATGAAAAGCCTAATAAGATGTTGAGAATGGTAAAGATAAAGATAAAGAAAAGATGATATGCATGGTTTTGTGTTTGGAGCTAAAGATAGAAAAAGACTGGGATTAAATTGTCCACTCGGTCTAGGAAAAAAAAACACATGCATTATTGAGTGATCACAAAATTTTAGCTATAATATAGATCATTAGCACAAGGTCGTTCTTTCCTTTTACTCAGGGGGGTTGATGCAGGACATGTTACCATAACATGTTTCCATCGTTGTTTATTCCATCCTGATTAGTAATCGGAGGTGGATGAAAACTAGGAGTTGTTGATCAACAGCTAAGCAAATGCAATGTATCATATCCTTTTCATGGTTTATAGTATGTGTGAAGGACTAAATTAATCTTAGCCAGAGTATAAATTTGATGGACACTCTTACCCATCAAGTAAATTTTTTATGTCGAGTTTGTTTTTAAATTTTTTATGACATTTTATATTTATTTTTTCCCATCATTTAAATATTATGTATCATATGTGTTTTTGTTAATTTTTATTGTGATTACAAAAACAACCCATGCATCACATAAAATTATAATGAAATTACATCTAACTTAAAATCATCAAAGTGCTTCATATGGAATGCAACAACATTAAAAACATAAACAAAAAAGCTTAACATATTACCTTGATATAGCATCTTGCACAGGGTTTGGATTTTCAAAAGCATCAGATAAGAGGTTCCAACTTCTTTCTATGCCTCAACTTTGCATAGATCCAATACACGGCAATCAACCAAACACTAAGAAGGATGCATACAATGATGCTAAGATAGATACAACCTAGGACAAAAAGAAAAATGTAGTTCATATTTAGAGTGACGTGACTGTATTATGTGTATATTCTCTGTATTTATATTTAAAAAAGTGTCAATCAAAATAAATGAATAAAAAAATGTCAAGCTAATGTTGTCTTTAATTTATGAGCATTTTTAATCTTTTACCTTTTCAAAAAATTAATTTTTAAAAAATGACCCTATTTAATTTGAATATAATTGAAATTTATGAACATTTTTTTAATGCAAGTGCATATACTTTTCACACATGTGATTTTCTTTGACACAACTAATATTTTTAAAAAATGACCCGATTTAATTTGAACATAGTTGAAATTTATGAACATTTTTTTTAATGCAAGTGCATATGCTTTTTTCCTTGTGATTTAAAATGAGATTTATACACTAAATTTTATTAAGTGATATATTCAACTTTTCCATCAATTATATATATATATATATATATATATGACTTGTTTATCAATTTGACTATTTTTTAAAGAATTATATATATATATATATATATTCAACTTTCTCATCAATTTGACTATTTTTTTAAAAATTAAGTTACCCATCAATTTGACTATTTTTAAAAAATTAAGTTGCCTATCAAATTGACTATTTTTTAAGAATTAAGTGGATATCATTAAATATATGATGACTTAAAAAAATAAAACAAATGCGTGTAAAATTTAACCACTAATCCTCGCCATCAAACATTCCACCGTGAATGAACAAAATTCCATTGGGGATATTGTCAATATTCCATCCAAACCATCGGATTAAGCCTCATCAATTGAGGCAAAACATTTCGAGGGTTGATTGGCATTGAAACTGTCGATATCAACCTCTGCGGTTCGATTTTATTTGCTGCAATCTAAGGGTTGACGTTCCATAAGGGTCAGCCATCGATCATTGGCGCCTAGCTATTACCCATGTGATAAAAAACGAGGCGTACACCTTCGTTTTAATTAGTTGTTGATTTGATTTGATATGGTAGGTTAACGATAAGAGTGTGCCAATTTTCCAATGACGAGTTTTGTTTTATTCATGAGACCATTAAAAACCATGATAAGACAGCTTAGGTTAGAAAATTATTGTGAGATTTTATTTGTTTTGGGACTTGCGAAGAGGAATGATAAGGAAAGGTCGGTCTATTGTGAGATTTTATTTGTTTTGGGACTTGCGAATAGAAATGATAAGGAAAGGTATGTTTTGGTACTGGCAAAGAGGAATGCTAAGGAAAGGTAGAAGGTAAATGTGAGAGGGAGAGGGTGAGGCTCGAGAAGGATAAAAAAAATGAGAATGAAGAAGAAGGAGGGTGTATAACCCCAAAAAAAAAATGAGAATGAAGAGAAAGGAGGGTGTATAACAAAAAAAAAAAAGAGAATGAGAGGAGTTTATGAAGAGGAATAAAAGTAGAAGAGGAATAAGATTTTGAAGAAAAAAGAAACAAAAAAGAAGAAATAGGAAAGAGGAGAAGGAAGAAAGAATGGAAGAAGAAAGGAGGAAGGAGGAAGAAGAAGATGATGAAAAACATAAAAATTTGTAGTAGAAGAAACTTGGGTTTCAAATATAGGTAAACGTATGTGTTTTCAGGAATTGTGGTTAAAGCTTGTGTGTCTTGTTGAGAATGAGACCAACATGCTTTACAATATGAGAGAGTGAAGGAACTTAGAGCCCACTTGTAAATTTTGAAGGAGAAGTCCCCTAGTGACATGTGATGTAAATTCCACAAAATTTTCGAGGTTAATATGAATGTGTATTGAGCTACTTTTATGAAGAAAAATTATCTCTCTTGTGTGATGCTTTAATGGTTGTGTGTGTAATTTATTGTGCTTAGAGTTGTCTTATAAAGTGAACTTGATAGCGTATTGTGCTCTCTTGTTTATGTATATGAGTTAGTTTGGATCTTTGTGTTGGTGGTGGAAGATATCTACAAAATGACGTTCTCTATTCATCAAAATCACATTTTAATTATAGTTGGTTGTCATACACATAATGTCTCATGTGGTATTATGTTTAAACTTTGATGATTTAGAAAAGTCATACATCTAAATTACCATCGAGACCATTTGGGCCATTGAGATGACCATTTGGATGATTTTCAAATGCTTTCCATTTGGGTCATTAAGATTGCCACTTGGATGATTGTCTAGTGCTTTCGGGAAACACTTATGAAGTTCTACAAATAGAGCTTTCCAACAAACTATTCTATAGACCAATTCCATACTCCAAGCCACAATTTCATAAATTGACTTTTACATTTCCATACTCCAGACCAATTTTGGAATTTGGTGAGAAAAATCTCCACCATGTCTATTTTTCCTATCAAATAGGACCATTATTTATAAATAATTATCCAAAAACAAACAATTTCCGAAAAACTAATTATCCAAAAAACAAACAATTTCCCAAAAACTGATTATCCAAAAAACAAACAATTTCCCAAAAACTTTTGAGTATGTAGTTAAAACTATCATTTTAAATGAAATGTTTTTCAAATTCCAAACTTATACAAAAATTTCACATTTCCACACTTTTAATCTTCCTTCTATTAATCCAACAAATCATAAATCACTAAATTTTAAAAGCATACTTTCAATCATATAAACAATCATTTAGGTAGATTCAGAGATGACATGTTATTCTAAGATTCTACTTTACGAATACCGAGATTACACATTAACATTGATTGAAAATTTCCAACCAAATATATATAGATTTTTTTGTTAGCTACTGTATTTTATATTTGATGGGTGCGATTCTCTGACAAATAAATTGCGTCGCATTATTTGTCGGAAATCATCGTGAACATAATAATTACAAACTACAAGTTATATTCAATAAATTGACATGAAAAATAACAATTATTTAGAAGAAAAAAGCTGACGCAATAAACGATAGATTCTCCCCACAAATAATCTGAAATAGTTAACGACATGTATTATTATTTAATTGTTTTTTTATAAAAAGAAAAATGGAAAATAACAATTATTTAGACAAGATGCAAAATAAAAATTATTCAGACAAGATGCTTCACGTTGTAAACCATACATTGACACTATGCCTTGTCAGCGACCCTCCCACGTCACCTTGCCACGTCAGTTGTACAGTTGTACGGTCAACTTCCACGTGGCCTATACAGAGTGTATAGTCAACATTTTTTGCCTATTTGGGAAAACAAACAGAACATGATATCTCCCTCATACAAATTTTGTTTGAGCCCGTTCAAGTTGCGTTGGGATCGTGAGGACGAGATGAATGCAATGAATCCTTTTTCGAGTAATTTTGAACACTTTGATTTTTGAGCATTTTTTTTTATCCCCTAGATCAGATACATAATGGGACCTTGTGCCCAAACATGGAAGAATGGTAGCCCATGCCCTAGATACAAAATGACACCTCATGCCCAAAATGGAACATTGTGGCCAGGATACATAATGGGTCACTCATTGAACCTCACTTCCCTTGCCACTGCTAGATGCATCCCAAAAGATGATATTACTCCTATTAGAGCTAGAAGAAGCTCATATATTATTTTGTTTAGGATTTTTTCAAATTTATGGAGTCTGGAAAAGGAAATAACTTTCTTATAACTTTTTTTTCCACAATTATATCAATTAACACACTTACAAAATGATACTTTATAATTGAATGTAACGAAAATCACCACATATGAGAGTGCAAGTCATGATGTTTTTACCCTCCTATGAGGCCCTAACCTCTTTTCAATGTATCCCTATAGTAGTTACAAGGATAAAAGAATGAAATTTAATCAAAATGGCTAAAATCATTTTCATTCATGATGGATAAAAAAATTTCAACTCATTATTTCATTGTGAAAAACATAGGAAATGGTGGAAATTGATTAGCAGATGGAGCACTTGTCTAGAAAATTTTATTTGATATAACAACTGGTGTAAGGTTTATGGGTGTATCCATAGTCGATGAAAGAAGGGGTGGTATACCAAGGTGTTTTTGTGAAGGGTGGATGATTGTAGTCGTAATGGATGTAACATGGGTGTTGTAGTAGGGTGAGGGTAGACGGGTGGTGGGCATGGATGATTTTAGGGGCTAAATTTCGCTCATGGGCTAATTTTCCATGGTTTTTCCAAAAACGAGATTCGTTATTTTAAAAATGATTCGCCCAAATTCTATAGGACACAATTATTTTACCTTAAGAATCACCAAAATTTTATAAAAACTATATAAAATCCTTAGAAATTTGAATATTTTTACAAAACTATCGCCAAACATTTATAGTTGGCATATGAAGGATTAGTAAGATTCGCCAAGGTTTCTACATTTTAAAATAAATTTCCATCCTTAAAATCATCCCTAGTGGTGGGGGTGAGTGAAATGGAAAATTGAGTTAGGGTGGAGGTGATAAATCCCCATGGGCTATAATATTAGTTGAAGTACCCTAGGGAAAAATTGGAATCCCAACTATTGGGGTAGGGTGGCCAGTAACTGAAGTTTCCTTGTAATGTGGGATGTATGGTGTACGTGTGGGATGGATGGGGAAATTTGGTAGTGATTAATGAATGAAGAATAATTGTGCCTACATAGACATTTACAATATTTTGATTCATACAAAAACACAAAAATCAACCAAAATAAGATAACAAATTTCACATTAAAACAATATTTAACTTGAAACATGATACCTAAGAATAATACGATCTATTGAACATAGGTGGATATGGTTGATTGGCCTCTGGAGTTGAAAATAGTAGAAACATAACAAAAACATAATTGATTTCTCATAAATAACTTGGGCATTTTCAAACAACAAATTTATAAATATTTCAAATTTGACTATATTCATGAATGGGTTCATGTGGTTGAGAAGTTTCCAAGATATCAAGAATCAAAGTAAACAAATTGATATTATATCATTTTGGGGGAGGACTAGCTACTATGTGTTTGAAAAAAAACAAGCCCAAAAATAACTTACAACAAGCAGAGAGAAGGCCTATATAGGAAAAATTGATATGCTAACCAGGTGTTTGACGGAATTTCCAAACTAGAGAAACACTAGAATGATACAACTATAGATCAAAATTTATTACAACCAGTAAGAGGGACATTATGGTATTAAAACATACATTCAAAGTGTTTGACAGAAGTCCAATACCAAGAAAACACATAAAACATATCAGCAATAAGGATACAAACATTACAAATGGAAAATAAAGGGTCAATTACAACTTTGAGAAATGGTAAAATAGAATCAAGTGATAGTGCAAAAAGTGATTATGAACAAGAGAAGGCTTGGTGACATTTTCTCGCTTCTCCAACAATATGCCGATTTGATTATGTCTCCCTCTAATCGGAAGTGGCTCGGTGAGGAGCTCGTTGCGATTGTAGAGTCATGTGAGGTGGCATTGGATTTGGACAGGGATACCATACTTGATCAAGAAAATTGTGAGATCATAGTAAATTCTTTGGATTAGTTGTAGTGCATGCTTGGTGAAGTGAAATTAAATTGTGTCCTTGAATTTTTTTTCTTGAGATTTATAAAAGAGAGATATTGAGCCCAGTCACCTCAATATGTGAATACATTTTGTTAGAATTGACTACTCTAAAAAGTGCAAGGTAAAGTAAGGAATATTCAATATGAAAATTGAACCAAGATGTCCAAGATGCAAACAAACATGCCTAGCATGTAAATGGATCCAAAGAATTCAAGTATGCCCGCGATTGTAAAGAAGAGGAAGATGATATTATCTCTTGTTGATGATTTGAAATCTTTCTTGGTAATATTTTGTGATGTAAAATCATTCTTTAGTCTTCTTGCTAAAGATTGTGGTAGTTGGAAAGGAAGTTTAACTACATGTTACCTCTTGTGTATTGATGGTAAATTGTTTGATGACTTCATGTACGATTGACTTGGATACATCCCGTATCCAAAATGTTTTTACTAGTAAACTGTCGAGCACCATGGTTAGGTACCTAGGTGTCCTGGGAGATGGAATTATGTCCATAGGATGACCAACTGCTCAATATTTATAGTCATGGTACTAGTGTTTGTCCCAAAGGTACAGTTGGTTCCCAACTAGTATGAGTTCGACAATTCTATAAGCGAATGGAGGAGCATGAACATTTTTTGGTTTTGATACCAAAGTGAGTTTCATTGTTTTCACTGTAGAAACCATTATTCAATGGAATAAATAAGTTTGAGTTGGAATGGTAAGCATGAAGAACAAATATGTTGTTCTGGATAACAACAGAGACTTTAGTCCAAGGAAAGTCGATGACAGTGAAAGTAGTGAAAAACAAATGATTGCAGACAAACAAGGTAAATTGTGTGAGTTGTGTTGAATAAAACATAATCATGACCATATGTTAATGTGATTCACACTTTTGTAGAAATTCTATGAAGTAATGTTTATTGATTCAATGTATTTGAGCTTGTTCTTGGTATCTCCATGGGATGGAGTATATATGGTATGTACCTGCATCTATGTAACATGTAAAGAGCATATTGTTGTAAGATCTAATTAGGAATGCATACCCCTTTGTCATGTAGCCCTATTGATTTTTAGTGCAGAAACCTCTATTATATAGTTCATTAACACTTGTAGGAGTAAGCCATGTCACGGGTCGGCTGAATGCTCTATGAGTGAACTCTAGGAGGTGCCTAGAAACAATGAGTTTTACATTCAAGGGGGATTCATAGAGAGGTTGAATGAACCATGTACCCAAAGGACATCCTACTATACCAGCGGTTGCATTGACTAATGACCCATGCATTTCGGTGGATGGTTGTTTCTTTATAAGGAATTTCATAGTTGGTGATGCATGATCGAGGTATGAAGAGAAAGTACCAGGTTGGAATAGATATAGACTTTGTTGATCAGGAGGTGCTTCCATCTAGTGGAGTGATGATGATGAAAACCTGACCTGAGAAATGTTAAGACAAGTAGTCGTTCAAGGGGAGAGTTGGAATATGTAAATCCCTACTTGTATTAGGTGTGATGATATTTGTTAGGTAGATTTGGTATCTACTTAGAGAGTTTGTTCCCAATCTTTGGGAAGTTGTTGGAACTAGTTGGATTTGAAATATTCTTTCCAACCATATGCTTCCTATATTGGTGTGAGGTTGAGATATTTTCTCAACCAAGTAGATTGTGAGATCAAGGTAGTTTTTCTATCTTGAGACAAAGCTTATGTATTTATATGTACTATGTTCTGTAGTTTAAGAGAGCGCTCACCACAATTTTGGTTTGTGTAATTATGTCTACTCTCCCTCTCATGTTTCCTTTCAATTAGCATGAGGTTGTGCATTCCATTTACATAGGGATTTTGATGCAAGAGTGATTTACATTCCATGTTTTAGTCGTTTTTTTATTACATACTAATCTATAATTAGAGGTTGATGAAAACTAGGAGTTGTCAGTCCACATCCAAGCAAATCCAATGTACCACATCCATTTCGAGGTTTGCAACATATATGAAGGCCTGAGTTAATCCTATCCATCAAATGTCTCATCTTGAATGACCAAAATTCCATCACAACACATGTCCTTTGGGACAAAATCTATAAGGGAGATTGTCGATACGCCATCGAAGCCACCAAATCATCCCTCATCCATCGGCTTAAAATGTTTCGAGGGTAGATTGTCATTAAAACCTCCAATATCAATCTCCACCATTCGATTTTCTCTATTGCAATCCAAGGGTTGACATTTCATCAGGGGTCAACCATCGATTATTGATATCTCCATTTCCCACACGATAAATTATGATGATTAAGAGGGGGTGTGTACACCTTTGTTTTAATTAGTTGGTGATCTAATTTTGTATGGTAGGTTACCTAAAAGATTTTTGGAAATTTTCCAATGACGAGTTTTGTTTTATTCACGAGACCATTAAAAACCATGATCAGAGAGATTATGTCGGAAAATTATTATGAGATTTTTTTTTGGCCCTCTCTAAGTAGAATAATAAGAAAAGATGGAAGGTAAATGAGAGAGTGGGTTGCACAATGATAGAGAAAAAAAAAGATAACGGAGAGGAAGGAGTGTGCATAACAAAAAGATTCGAAGAGGAGAGATGACACAAGAGGAATAAAGATAGAAGACGAATAATACTTCGAAGAAGAAATGAGAGAACAAAGAAGATATAAGGAAGATGAGAAGGAAAAAAGGGGAAAAAGAATAAAAGAAAGGAGGAAGGAGAAGGAATACGGGCAAAGAAAAATATGACTAAGAACATCAAAATTTATAGTAGAATAAACTTGAGTATCAAATATAGGTAAAAGTACGCGTTTTCATAAATTGTGGTTAAAGCGTGTATGCCTCACTAAGAATGAGACCAGCCGACTTTCTAATATGAAAAATTGAAGGGACTTAGATCCCACTAGTAAATTTTGAAGGAGAAATCCCATAGTGGCATGTGATGTATTTTCATAAAATTTCTAAAGTTAATATAAAAAGGCCTATCGAGCCACTTTTATGAAGAAAAATTAATCTCTTATGTGATGTCTTGATTATTGTGTGTGCATTATTTATTGTGCTTAGAGTTGTTGTCTCAAGTGAACATGAGAGTCTATTATATTATTTTTTCCTTCCAAAATGGAAGATGGAAATTAACAATTATTTAGACAAGATGCCTGACACAGATTGACACTAAAATTATTTAGTGCGACTTAAAATCAACATTTTTTTATCATTTCAATACCATTTTTTATACGTTTTAAATGACTGACGTTTTACTATTTTTAAAGAGGCTGACAACGGCTAAGTCCTAGAGAGATGTGTTTACATTGTGCGACAGTTTAAGTATTTTTGAAAAATCACGAGTGTTGCACATGGCAATATGAATAGTTTTTTGAATTACTGAGAAGACCATGATTTCTAGACGTTACTTTTAACTGTACTTAAAAAAGGCTCAAAACGGCTACTCCTAAGCATTTAAAAAGATGATTAGAGAGGTGTTGACTTTGTTTGACATTTTATTTTTTGGAAAGTTTTTGAATGCTGAAACCTGCACAGATTCGTCGGCTGTTATCTTTGCCAGATTCGTCGTGTTTTTCTATCCCTCCAGCTGTGTTTATCTTTGAGGCTCCTTTGGCGGAGACCGTCTATGTATATTTATATATCCTTTTGAATATATAGAGTATTTTTTCATGTGGAAAAAAAAACCTGCACAGTAGCTACATGAATCGTTTTTGAAACCGTCATATGAGGTCCGAGGGTTGCACATGGCTGGCTCATTGGATAAGTGATAATATAATTTGTGATGGTGGATGTTTTTTTATTTTCATTTTTTATAATAACATTTACTTTTATATTAGAAAATAATGTGTCATGATTGTATAGCATTGTAATACAAATGATTGTACAACATTGTAATACAAAACAAAATGGGAGGAAAACAATTCACCAGAAAAATCATTGATTTTATTCCATAAGATCTAATTACCACCTAACTAAACTCTTTAGTGATAAGTATGTTCATAGACATATCTATCCAAATTCACGAGGACAACAATTTACCACGAAAAATCATTGATCTTATTCCATAGGATCTAACTATCACCTAACTAAACTCTTTAGTGATAAGTATGTTCAGATATATCTATCCAAACTAGTTAGTGATAAGTATGTCAGATATATCTAACCAAACTCTTCATTGATAAGTATGTTAGATATATTCCTAAAAAAAATAACCCAAACAAAACCTAACTCAACAAAACATTACATGAAACAACATAAATTAAAATGCATGCCATGAAAGGCAACTTTTGGCACCGAGGTATCTTTCGTTAACTCATCATGACTTGTGTCATTGGAAAATTGATCCTCGAGCAAGAAACAACTCCATTTGCTCACATTTCTAGCTTTGGACCACATTTTCCATTTAGACTCTCATCCCTTTAACCATAACTTCGAAAAGATTTTAGAAAATGAGGAGATTGGATTACCTCCTTTTGAAAATCGAGAAACCCATAACTTCAAGCCACTATCAATGAATCCAATTTCAACCCAAGTTCTAGAAACATGCTTCATTGAATTTGCATGAAACTAATGTTGATTAAGGTTGGTTGTCATTGATGTCAACCCTTGAAGAAAGACCCGTAGCACAAAGGTTTGGGTAATGGACCCAATAGTGTTTGATGTAAATATGACTCATTATTGTTTTGTCATGGTTGATAAGAAGTAAATATG
>ML778657.1:1857561-1891495 GCA_009831015.1 Picea engelmannii | reverse complement strand
TACATGTTGAGTACATGGTTGAGACAAGTAGTTGATGAGTTGACACACATACATGAGGTGTATAGTTGATGATGTTGGTACATATTGATGAGTCATAGTTGATGAGTACTTGACACATGATTGGTACGCACTTGGTTATGGTACAGGTTGGTGCATGGTTGATGCACTTGTTTAAGGTATAGGTTGATTACAGATTGGTGCATGGTTGATGCACTTGTTTATGGTACAGGTTGATTACAGGTTGGTGCATGGTTGATGCACTTGTTTATGGTACAGGTTGATTATAGGTTGAGGTACAGGTTGATGCATGGTTCAAATTTATTGGTATAGGTTTACAGCGGTATATATCACAGTGATAGTGTGACAGTGGTTCCATCATTCTACTTCTACTTCAGGGTGGCAGGACGGGGAAAGGAAAGGTGGTTGTAGCCACCTTCCAGTTGTAGTCGGAGAACATTGGGGGTTGTAGCCTACTTCTGGTTGTAGCCAGAGATTTAGGGAGTTGGAGCTTCCCTCGGGTTGTAGCCTGAGAAACTAGGAGGTTGGAGCCTCCTTCCAATTGCAGCTGGAAAACAAAGGAAGTTGGTGCTTCCAATGAATGTAATTCTTCAAGACATATAAGAAAAAACATTCCGTGGTTTTCTCCCGATTTAGGTTTCCACGTAAAACACTGGTGTACTATGCATGTGTGTGATTGTTTATTTATCACTGCTCATTATTGGATAATAATTCTACATTGATATAACATTTAAAGAAAAATGATTATAATTACGTTATTACTGATTCACCTCCCCTCTCAGTAATCCAACAACTGAAATTTCCTACTCGAGGTTTCATGGCACTCTAAGTGTGATAACAGTCTCAATGGGCGAATGACCTTGCTCCTCGAGATTGAATGTGAGTTTCCCCTTCTATTTCTCATGCTAATGATGTCATTGCAAATGAGATGACAACATGAATAATTATACTTTTTCCATCCCATGCTCACACCTTTTAATACTACATCAAATCTCATCTAGCTCACACATCACACACCTATCTCCTCCACTATGTGTCATTACTAGCTAGAAAATAAATGAATTACATGCCATGCTTTTTCATGAAATTCCAATAGATATGTCTTCCAAAGACCTAAAGTTAACCATTACCAATTTCTTATTGGTACTCTAGAGGCTTACTCCCATGCTCACACCATCACAGTAGAGGGTGAGAGTGAAGAAGGAACAAAACTCTACATGTACAAACCAAATATACAAAGAAAAGACACCACATGCATGATAGGTTGATCCATAGTACTCGTTATTAAATTACACATCGTTGAGATAGAGCATTGGAATTTGGGAGGAGTTAAGAACCTTAAATTTCCATCTCGAGAATTCTATGTGATAAGACACCCAAAATGCAAGCCCATAATGATTGTAAGGTATAATAATATTATGGGATATCCATGAATGATATGATACCTCCTTTTATTTTTATATAAACTTCATTCATGTCCATTCTAATGTTGGTCAAATGACCAAGTTCCTGATTGTGGGCTCACAACACATGGAAAAACTTAATTTCTTCAAATTCCTTAACTAATGTAAGAATATGGTGGGTAAGATGAGAGATAAACATGTTTTTAGGAGTAGATTGATGTCTAAGAGACCTGATTATCACTAATGATTCAACAATTACTATTTCTTTTCTAACCTCTTATCATTTGAGCCTTTGCAATCCTCAATAGGAAACCATTTCCTCTATCTCATTTTTAATGGAAAATTCTAAGTTCTAAGAAAAATCTACTTCAAATGTCACTTGTACCCTAATTTCATAATTGAATATTCAAATAAGGTGCGACGCTTGTCCTTGCTCTCGGAAGAGCAAGCGATGAATCCCTTCCTCAAGTGAGATCCTACACAAAAAAAGCATTTTTTAAAGGATGCATTGGACATGTTCAGGGATATGGATACACTTGAAGCATAAAAAGTTGTCCACCTATCCCTAGTTCAAGCTCTTCGACCCACGAGAAGGTTGCTTTTTACCAAGCTACACCGTCGGGAGAAAGCACCAAGTCGACTTGATACCGATTCCGCAAAACATTCTAATTTTACATTCTTATTAAGATAAATCTTCTTTTCACCCTCAGGTCCTAATCTTACCTGGAACTACTCAATACCTAAACTGCTTGACCAATCACCGTTCAATGTTACAGCAAGCGGGGAAACAAGGTGTAGCGCAATCCAGTTAGCGCGGCTACAGAGAATGGAGCTCGGCGGCGAACTACTGGCTTTCCCCCCAAAAGGCCCCCTCTCCTTTACCCCAAGCTACTTCCCCCTAACCCAGCAGCAAGCAAATCAAGGAATTATCCCGAATAGAATAAAGGGAAAGCAAATCAAGGGAATTGGAAATAAAGCCCCATTTAGTGCCTTGAGGGAGGCTTCTTATTTACGAACCTTCGTATTTAGCTTCTTTAGGAATCACCTTCGAATTAAAAGCACCGGCTTTCGTCTCTCGCATGAGAGTTTCCTTTCTTTTTTGGATGTTTCTAAAATTAAAAATTAAATGAAATTTAATATACAAAACAACTACCATATGCCCGTATGATGAAAACAAGATTTAATCTATAAACAATATTCATTGATTTCATGGAAGCTCTCACAAGCCCATCAATTACTTGTGATCAAAACATCATTACTACAAAGTAGTTCCATGCATTTATGTTTGGTAGCATACCCACCTCTCACAATTTCCTTACTTTAGCCTACGCATTTATTAGTGAATCCTCCCACTATAAGAAAGTAATATAAAATATTATAAGGGAAATCATTATAAGTTGTCATCTATTATTTTCTTGAACCCTCCACGTGGATATGTTATTTGGCCTTGAACATTTTGTGTGAGGAGTTCGATTTAATTCTCTTAAGGTTGAATATATGTCTTCTTAAGTGGTGTTGGTGTGCCACTTTTTCCATGTTGTGACACTTCATGCCTTTTGTTGAATACATCCCAAATCAATACAAAGATAGCATGTGACATCAAGAACCTTAACCTTAGCTATGTAGTGAAAAACATAAGAGGAAAGACCAATTTTACAAGAAATACTAGATGAAAACTTCATAGAATAACCAGTTTGATTAATACATGGTCACATGTTTATCTCTTTATAATATGCTTGTTTACACACAAAAAAAAATTGAAAAAGTGTGTGGTCCTACTTCAAGTATGATTATAGAAAATTTTATAGACCATTTATGAGAGAATCACCTAATGTTAACTATTCGTCAGTTGGTACCCATTCCAGTTGAGATAACCCATAGAATTGATGAGTCATTTTCCATTCCTAGGTATATTGCATTCACATGGGAAGAGGATTTCCTGTAACTTTCCCCAGCCTAGATGAGGTAAATTACGTGCGTAAATGCTCATAAAAATAAAAAATTATGCTAACTAATCTTCTAGATTACCAACTATAGGAAAACATAAAGTTTTAACCATTTGTTGATACCATGAACTTGAAATATCCCAAATCCGGAGGATCTGGATATATATTGCTGAACTAGGGTTCTGACTCTCGAATATGATACTCTGGGGGTTTCTGGATGCTTTTTAGTTAATTGTTTAACATTCTTGGTGATTTTTGCATGTGTGTGTCATACAAATAAGGTTTGGACATATATATGAAGCATGCTGAGTAAAAAACCAACACAATCTAAATAGCATGTATTATATGGAAAAAGAAGGAAATACAACTGAAATGCGGAAAGCAGAGAAATAATCATCAGTTAGATATCATGGATTTTCACTGGAATACAATGTGACTACTAAAAAATACCCATGAATAGAAGATATGGATAGATCTGCACAAGCACAGATAGATCACCAAAATGTAGTTTCGAAAACTCACGAAAACTGCTACAAATGCTAGATAACTCACCCTGGTGGCTATACTCGAAAGATCCACCTAGAAATTGTCCCAAACTGAGAACCCTGGTCCCTAGGAACCTCCTGTTGACTTTTAGACAAAAGATATGACCCCTGAGGCTCCAGATGTCATCCCTTGGGGGGTTGCGCACCTCCTAGGCTCTATGACTGTGCCCTAGTGATTCCATCGACGCAATCAATTGATAACTATTTTGAAATGTGTTCTCTGGTATCCTTTGTAATGGGTCGAAAGGGTTTCCTCTGATCTAATACAGAAAATCTTTTGCAACCCCAAACATCCCTCCTCAAGAGTTGCACACTTCCTGGATGTCTGATGCACCTTGGTATATTTCACTGTCAGAATCTGATGAATGGTGGCTCAAAAGAAGCACCCTGGTTGATCCTCAATTGGGTCGGAAGGAATCAATGAGATAATCCATGGTCTTGTGCAGCTACACAAAACCCTCTTTAACCCTTGCACCCTCCTGGCTGCACTATGCAATCTTTGCAATAGATCTGAATACTCCTGAACTGGCACGATGATATACCTGGATGGTATCTCCGATAGGTTAGGGTGTGTATTCTAACACCGAAACTGATCTATGTGGTGGTTTCCTCCAGAAATCCACAAAACATCAAAGAGGTCGATTTCCTCCACTGGAAACTGTTCTCAACATCAAATCATAACATAATCAGGAATTAGGTCAAATTCCTCCTTTTATACCTTTCCCGATCTAATTCTCCATTGACATCACTTAAGCTAGGTACTTTTCCTCCTAAGGTGAGTGATTAATTAATTAAGTCTCCCCCTCAACACATTTTTCTTCTATTTCTCTGTTGACTTTAGCTTAAGTGACTTTTCCTATGCTTTTTGGCTTAATTCATCGTTTATCCACTTATTCACCCTTATTTCTCCTCTTGTTCTCTGTTTGTGCTTGACTATAGTCTACGAGAACAAATATACTACTAAGTCACTCCCTGCTAGCCTAATCTTTTGGGAATAGGATATCACAGTCCTCCCTTCCCGAGATTTCTTGTCCTCAAGCAACATCAATCTTGGGTGCTGCAATATTTGCTCTCCCTCCCATGTGGTATCCTCCACTGGAAGTCCCCTCCATCTAACCAAGAAATCCCTGATGAGATTTCTCCTCAATCTGTGCTCTCTCTTCTCGAGCACCTCCTCCGGCACTAGATCCAACTAACCTTCCTCATCTAAGGGTGGCAACTCCTCTGAAATGATAACATGTTGTCCCATTGCCTTTTTAAGGTAAGAAATGTGAAATACATTATGAATCTTGCTACCCTCTGGTAGCTCTATCTCATATTCCACCTCACCTACCTTCTTGATGATTATGTACAGTCCATAGAATCTAGGCTTTAGCTTCTAGGCCCCGCTCCTTTTCAAGGAGGACTGTCTGTATGGACGTAAACATAGGAAAACCAAGTCCCCTACCTCGAAACTGCGCTCTATCTTCTTCTTGTCTGCATAGATCTTTTGTTGGTTCTGAGCTTCATGTAAGTTCTCCTTTACTTCCCGTAGAATCCTCTAACTCTCCTAAACACAGTCTTTAGCCCCCTAAACCCTGCTATCCCCAAACAAAGTCTCCACAAAAGAGGTTGCATCATATCCATACAATGCTCTAAACGGTGACATCCTGATAGACATATGGTAAGTTGTGTTGTAACAATACTCACCCATGTGCAATCATCTCACCCATGTGCGCTGCTGCCCACCGACATAGTTTCTCAAATACCCCTCCTCCCATTTGTTGACAATCTCTGTCTGTCCATCTCTCTATGGGTGGTCGATAGTACTCATGGCTAGCTCTATGCCCACCAACCGAAATAGTTCCTGCCAAAAGGTGCTAATGAAGCGCCCATGTCTATCACTAACTATATGCGTGGGTAAACCGTGCAATTGGAAAACCTCTCTAAAAAATAGCTCATCCACATGTATGGCCTTCTAGTCCATGGGTATGGAAACGAAGTGTACAAATTTGGTCATCCTGTCAACCACTACAAATATACAATCCTTTCCCTTCACTCAAGGAAGAATTGTAATGAAGTCCATATAAATTCTCTCCCATTTCTTCTCGAGAATGGGTAGAGGTTGAAGTAACCCCACAGGGTGTGTCTGCTCAAACTTGTTTTGCTGACAAGTTGTGCACTTCCTGATGTGTTTTAGTACATTATCATTAATACCCTTCCATGATAATCTCTCCCTGACCTACCTGTAAGTATTTAAGTACCCCTGATGCCCAACTACAGGAGAAATGTGACACACCTTTAGAATATTCCATTTCAAGGTAGATTATGGAACCAAGTAGATCTGGTCCTTGTATAATATTACATCGTCTAGCACTTGATATCTATCATCAACCACCCGTCCATCCAATACCTCACAAGAATGTTTTTTTTTTATTACTCGATCAACAAATGTGCTTTCCAGTCTGTGCAAATATCCATCATCGAACACCCTATTGGCCTCTTGGACAAGGCATCTGCTACGAAGTTACTTTTTCCTTTAAAATACTCAATGTCAAAGTCAAAAGATTTGATCTTCGAGACCCACTTCTTCTATCTATCACTGAGGTCTTTCTGATCTAGGAAATACTTGAGATTGTTGTGATCAATCTTCACTACAAATCTTCTACCCACCAGATTTTGTCTGAATTTGGTTAATGCATGCATGATTTCCTACATTTCCTTGTCATAAATTGAGTAGAGTATCTCTGAATCGTTGAGCTTACTACTCTCGAACACAATGGGATGGCCTCCCTACATCAAAACGACTCCAATCCCCACCCCTAATGCATCACACTCTAAGACAAATGGCCGAGAGAAATCTGGAAGGGCTAGAATAGGGCATGCGATCATAAACTCCTTCATTTTCTCAAATGTCTGTTGTGACTCATCTGTCCAATGAAAATAACAATTCTTGGTTAGATATGTGAGCGATGCTCCTAACTGTGAAAATCCTCTTACAAACTGCCTGTAGTAACTGCATAACCCAAAGAATCCCTTTAGCTCCATGAGGTTCTTGGGTGTTGGCCAATCCCGAATGGCCCTGATATTCTCCTAATGAACTTGTACTCCCTTCTCACTGATGATATTCCCCAAGTACAATATTTCTCTCATCCCAAACTCACATTTGGACTCCTTGGCATATAATTACTATGCTTGCATAATGCCCAAGACCTCCTCCAAATGTGCTAGATGCTCATCCCATGTCCTACTATAAATCAATATATCATCAAAGAATACTAAAATGTACTTCCTCAACTACCTCTTGAAGATGTGATTCATGCAAGAATGAAAAGTGGTTGGTGAGTTGGTCAACCCAAACGACATGAACAAGAACTTGAATTTCCAAACTGACATCTGAACGCTGTCTTCTTTATGTCCTTCTCTCTTATTCTAATATGATGATATCCTAACCATAGGTCAATCTTCGTGAAGAAAACTGCCCTATGTAACTCATCCATCAACTCATGTATGTGCGGAATGGGATATCTGTTCTTGATTGTTTTCTTATTGAGAGCTTTATAATCAATGCACATTCTCAATGTGCCATCTTTCTTTATTACCCGAATGACTGAAGAATACAAACGAATTGTGATAGGTCTAATGTTCCCCATTGCAAGCAATTATTTGATTTATTTCTCAATCTCATCCTTGAATCTCTTGGGGTGCCTATAGGGCATGGTGATCACCGGGTGGCCCATGCCTCCAAATAAATCATATACTCGAATCCCCTATCTGGTGGTCTCCCTGGTGGTATCAACCCAAACATTGGCTCATACTGACTCAAAAGCTTCCTGATCTGTGGATGGTAATGATCTCTGCCCTATGAATCATTTCGGGTGGTGATCAAACACTCTGCTGCATAAGATACATCACCATGATGGAAGACCCTCTCCATCCTCTTCGTTGATACTTCTTGGGGTGCTATTGTAGACATACCTCTCAATACCACTCTCGATCCATTGGTGTCTTTGAAGCTCATGGTCAACGTCTGATAGTCGAACCCAATCTCCCCCAATGAACATAACCATTGTACCCCCAACACTGCATCTGTATATGATAGGTCAACTACATAAAATGTATCCATTAGGGTGTAGCTTCCTAGCTTGACCTCTAGGTTTGGAACCATGTTCAAACATGTCATCGTGTATCCATTGGCCATTGCCATGTGGAATCCCTCAAAATCCTTAGTGCCTAGCCCCCTCTTGGCTACTAAGGATGCGTCTATGAAATTGTGGGTGGCCCCACCATCAAATAGAGTTGTCATGTGTTGTTCCTGTATAAGGCCCTTAAGCCTAAGAGTGTTGTACTTGTGTACTCTGGAAAGGGTTGCTATGGTTCCCCCTTTCACCTCTTTACGTGGTTTTGTCTCCTCCTTGGGTTGTGCCTCTATTTGTATTTGAGTTTTCTTCGGTTGCTACTCTGGATCATGTGTAGTCTTATCCTCTGAATCACTATCTGCCTGTGCCATCTCCTCATCCTCCTCCTCACTGCCTGATTCCACCACAATGTAGTGGATCTATCCCTTTTCCATGCATATATTCCCTAGGACCCAAGGGTCTCTGCATGAGAGGTAAAGCTTCTTCCTCACCAACTCTCGTCTGGTGTCATCATCCAACTTTGGCTTACCCTTCCATTCCCTATGAGGATTTTTCTAATCCCCGTCTCTCTGTGGTACAAAGGGTTTGGTAAATGTTTTGGTTTTCGACGCTGAGTCCCCCATGTATCTCGTGTGCACAATGGCCTCCTATAGGGTGTGGGAATTAAAATCCTTAACCCAACCTTTTAATGGTTTTGTTAATGCCTCGGTGAATAACTTCACCAACCTCTGCTTTGATATATCTGATATGGCGACTTCCTTCCGCTGGAACTCTGTGATGAGGCCTCAACTGACCCTGTCTGTCTCAACTATTTAATATCTTTGAAATCAAGCTCTATATCTCTCCTGTCAAACCTCTCCATCAACCTCTCGGTGAACTCCAAGTATGAAGTAATGTGGTTGTGACCCAAGGTCACCAACCCATGGTACCACCACTCGTGGGCCTCCCTGTCCAAGTGCAAAGTGGCAAAGCTGATAGATTTTGACTATGTCATCGGGTTAAGCTTGAAATATGTATCAAGATTATGTACCCATGCCTAAGATAAGCATCACGATGAGTCGTTGAAAGTAAGAATGTTGAACTTCCCTACTTTCTTGATGAAATCCATGTTTTGAGTTTGCACTTTTCCCCTCTGTGCCTCATGGGGTATGTTCCGATACATGATCGAACAATAGTCTAGAAAAATCATGTCTACACGAAACTCTGGTCCTAGTGCTAAATAATCTCTCTTGTACTCTCTGAATGGGTCCTGTTACACTTTATGTCCCTGACCTAGCTATCCTCCTACTTGCCCTAGTTGTCCCAGCGACTGTCCCCCCTATAACTGTGGATATAATAGTCAAGGAATCCTCCCAGATGGTGTATAGGCACATATAGGTGAGGGATGTCCACTTGTACCACCTTGATATCCACTAGAGCCACTAGCCCCACCTCTCTGGTGACCTCCTGATCCACTCACTCCTCCCACGGAATTTCCACCCATGGTTCTCACACTATGTTGGATCATCTTTGTGCTGATGGCCATCTATGCGATGGCATTCATCATGTCCCTCTATCCTCTATCTAGGCCATTAAATATGTCTTGCGTACTGTCAGAATGTGTCTCAGGGCCTCTCCCCTCACCCTCTGTTGTCTCACGCCTATCACCCTTAGTCCTCTCTATCTCTACCTCTGTGTCAGATTTGATGTGATCTCTTTCCTCTAAATCTGGCTATGTATTTGACTGAGTGTGGAAGGGAGTGTAGTCCCTTCTGGTCATGTCTCTTCTGTCTCTGCTATGTCTTCTACGACACTAAATGTACTCATCCCTAATATTTCCTCGGACCTCTAGGTATTCTTCACCTGCTCCCAGAATCATGGGGTGATGAGAAGCACTTCTTCACAGGATAGCAGGAAGAAGGCTCTGATACCACTGAAATATCCCAAATCTGGAGGATCTGGATATCTACTGCCAAACTGGGGTTTTGACTCTCGGATCTGATACTCTGGGGGTTTCTGGATGCGTTTTAGTTAATTTTTTAACATGCTTGGTATTTTTCGCATGTGTGTGTCATACGAATAATGTTTGGATATATATATATATGAAGCATGCGAAGTAATGAACCAACAAAATCTCAATAACATTTATTATATGGAAAAAGAAGGAAATAGAATTGAAATGCAAAATGAAGAGAAATAATCATCAGTTAGATCTCATGGATCGTCACTCAAATATAATGTGACTAATACAAAATACCCCTGAACAAAATATATGGATAGATTTGCACAAGCACATATAGATAACCAAGATGCAGTTCCAAAAACTCATGACAACTGTTGCAAATAATGGATAACTTTCCCTGGTGGCTATACTTGACAGATCCTCCTAGAAACTTTCCCAAACTGAGCACCCTAGTCCCTAGGCCACTCTTGATGACTGTCGAATAGAATACATGACCCCTGAAGCTCCATATCACATCCTGTGGGGGGTTACGCACCTCCTAGGCTCTGTGAGTGTGCACTATTGATTCCATCAACGAAATCCAATGATAACTGTCTCAAAATATGTGCCCTGGCCTCCTCTATATTGGGTCGAAAGGGTTTCTTCTTATCTGATCTGGAAAACCTCCTGGAACCCCAAACGTCCCTCCTCAAGAGATACTCTCTTCCTAGTTGTCTGATGCGCCCTGGTAGATTCCACCGTTAGAATATGATGATTGGTGGCTCAAAATAAGTGCCTTAGTTGATCCTCAATTGGGTTGGAAGGAATAAGTGAGATAAGCCCTGGTCTCATGCAGCTACACAAAATCCTCTCTAACCCTTGTGCCTTCCTAGCTACACTGTGCAATCTCTGCAACATATCTGAATACTCCTGAACTGACATGGTGAAATACTTAGAAGGTATCTCTGATAAGCTAGGGTGTGTCTTCTAACATCGAAGCCGATCTATGTGGTGGTTTCCTCCAGAAATCCACAAAGCATCAAAGAGGTCGATTTCCTCCTCTGGAAACTATTCTCAACATCAAATCATAACATAACCAAGAATTCGGTCGAATTCCTCCTTTTATACCTTTCTCAATCTAATTCTCCGTTGACATCACTTAATCTAGTCACTTTTCCTCCTAAGGTGAGTGATTAATTAATTAAGTCTCCCCCTCAACACCTTTTTCTTCTATTTCTTCGTTGACTTTAGCTTAAGTGACTTTTCCTATGCTCTTTGGCTTAGTTCATCGTTTATCTACTTATTCACCCTTATTTATCCTCTTGTTTCATGTTTGTTCTTGACTATAGTCTATGGGAACAAATAGACTACTAAGTCACTCCATACTAGCCTAATCTTGGGAACGGGACATCACAGAACTAGATTCATCTGGAACATTCTAACATAAACATAGAATGAAGATAATAATTCCAATACAACAACATGTAAATCTTTCTCAAACACAAAATTAATACACATCAATTAAACTCATAATGCCACATAGAAACAAGATAAAACACTTATCTTTCAAATCAGTTGTGCAATCAACTATTTGGGACAGATGTTCCACGCAACCATATAATTTTTGTTCCAAATATCATCAACAAGTCATCCTCGAGTTGGGGATAGCAATCCAAAAAAGAGGGTGGTCTCTCACTGTCCACTCACAACTTAGAGAATTCTACATCCCACTGGTATTCTCCTACAACTATCCCAATTTTTCAACAACCCTCTTCCTCTTGACCTGTCCATCCCAAGGAATGTTCCCTATCATTCCTCTTAGTCCATCGAGCATCCCATTCATTTATCAGGGTCTTTACAACACATGTAACCATGAATCTCACTATTGGGAAACTCAAGGGAGCTCACTACTAGGAAAACAATAAAAATCACTTGTTGTTATAGTGTAACTCACATAAGAGTTCACTCTTTAGTCTTGATAACTTGGATCTTTAGCCTTCTTCTCCAAATGTGCTCCATAATTCTACCTCCATGGTTTCTCCAACTCCAATGCTCTTCTTTCCTTATCTCTTCTTGTTGTTCATAAAAAAACATGACTTACTTGCTTGACTTACACACTTTTCCAAGATTATTTCACTTAGTCCCATGCTTCCAATAACTATGGGATGTGACTCTTCATACCCACCCTCTCACATGCATTCAATGATTGGGTTCTTCTATACTAAAAGAAAAATTAGAAGTTTAATACTTAATGATAATAAAATTAAGGAATGTGAGTTGAATTAATAGGCATGGGTAATTCCCCCATGGACCCCTCTTAGACACTCCTAGACATTCCCCTCTCTTGTGGATTAATCAACCCCCATCTCTGTCCATGTCCCCCAACATCTCACATCACATTTTATTTATTAAAATTTAGAAATACAATTCACATATACATTGCTTGGCCACAACCATATATTATATCTACATTAAAAATTAATTAAACTGGGGATTATAGCAGGGATGTTACATTTCCAAGCAAGCTCTAATTTATCTATAAATAGAGGCCTCCATCCTCCATTTTCACAAGATAAATTTCATTAGTGTTATGCTACCAGAGGTTTTGAAGGATTGAATTGATGACGTGGACCAATCCTTCCCTTAAGTCTCCATATTTTTAGGTTGCCAAATTTCCTCTTTAATATTTCCATTTCATAGGATGTTATTTTGTTGGAATTACCCATGAATCAAAGAGAGTTCAAATTGAGGAAGAAAACCTACAAAGAGAGAGGATTGAAGATTACTTTTGATACTACTCAAGGTGAAATTCTCATGTTGTTATATATGGTTTTTCATTCATGATAATAAATATCTCATCTATTTCACCCCAAATAGCTTATCATTTGTTTATAAGTATTTGCAATGGGACATTCAATGGCTTTTGTTTATTTAAGCATCCCGGTAAGATCGCCGGTGGGCATTTCTTTTTGTTGTTATCAAGCGATTGAGGATTAGTTATTGTAATGCACATACATGTTTATTTTATATATCTAATATAAAGGGAAATTTCATTGACTGGAAAACAAATATTTTCAATGGGAGTTGGTGCAAATTAATGCTTCCCTATCATGACACATTAATTGCAATGAAAATAAATAAGTTCTTAGAGGTACATGCACACTTTATTAGAATATGGTGTACAAAGATGAAATGTAGGAAATTGAATTATCTTCTAAAATATATAACTTATATTTATGAAAATTTGTATAATTTAGAAACATTCATGTTTTCCTAACAATGGTAATTTACTTTTCCCCAAAGAGATAATAGATATTTCTAGTTACGACATTATTTTAATATTTAAATGATGGAATTTATTCGAACATAGTTGTAGAAAACAATTTGATTTTTTTGGCCACTAGTTTTTCATATTTTATTATTATTAGTTTTATATATTTTAAAATTATTTTAAAAATTAGTGAACCCTTGAAATAATAAGGTCAAATGGATGAGGTTCAAGTGTCTTAACTTAAAATCAATTATTATGATTATTATTTTTTAAGTGTGTAGGTCTTAGTACTTATGTACCATATAATTGTTTTTCAATATGGCAAGTAAATGAAAACTTATGCTAGAAATAAAAGACATATATGTATTTTAGAATCATGATATATGTACAAATAAAAATCAATAAAAAATAGAAAATAATATTTTTCCTTTAAAAATGTATATATTTAGAATTTGCATACAAATATCTATAAGTATGCATAGTTTCATTAGCTACAAATAAGTGAACCATATTTAAAAACTTGGTTGAAAATGAAAATAAGAATAAGGTGCTCGAAAGATGAACATGTTTTTGCTTATGCATGCTCAACCACTAGGTTTGTCAATCCAAAACTAAAACCAACATAGAGTTGGGAAAATGAATGTGTTTTTGTTTATACAACCTGAACCATCGAGTTTGTCAATCTAAATCTAGAACAAAAGAAACCAACTCATCTAATACGTAGAGAATAAGAGACAAATTACTCATTTTTTTTTTTGAATTTGTAGGAAGGTAGAAACATTAATAACATGCACATATTATTGATAATGCACACATGTTTTTTTACATAAAAGGGATCTAATATACCATCACCAAGGTTCAAATATGTGTTGTTCAAACTTTGAATATTCCCTAATGAACTATTAGGATTTTTCGAAAGATTCTTGTAATGAAAATTCAAAAGTGGCTCAATGAACGATTGGGACATTTTAAAAATTTTACATTCAAATGTATGAGAGTGGCCTAATGAATCATAAGAGGTTTTCAGAAAAAAATAATACATCTTCAAAATTTTCTTGATGAATGATTGGACCATTTCGAAAATTAATGTTAAAAAATGACCCAATGAATTATCAAGCACTATTAATATGAGCTTTGAAATTGGTTTGATGAACCACTAGGCACTTTAAAAAGATGCACGATAATTTTTTTGAAAATAACACAAATAACTGTCAGATTATTTTGAAAGATTCTAAAGCAAAAACTTAAAAATGATCCGATGAACCATCAAACACTTTTAAAAGATGCTTCATTTAAAAAGTGAAATTTGTCTAATAAATTATCATGCAACTTAGAAAGATGAAATTTAAAAAAAAATTGATGAACCAACAATGAACTTGTAAAATGACAAGGTGGAACTTAGAAATTTATTTAATAAACTTGGGACCTCTTTCAAATTAGGTTACTTGGTTCAAATGTTAGGTTACTTGGTTCAAATGTGATGTTTATGATTAAGATTGATTGAATACACAACACCACATCACACCAAGAATATAATTGGATATGGAGCTATACTCTAGTCCACTCTAACCTACTAAAATATACTCCACTGGATCTAATATACTCTAGATTTTGACCAAGAAGTAGATCCATGCTTTTAGAGTTGGGAGGGAGAGGGGCTTATCACTCATTCGAGTTAGTAGTGATAAATGGAACTTGAAGTTGAATGGCGGGTTGACACCTAAAACACAATAGATTGATTGGGTACTCAACACCACACCCACACTAAGAACAAAATCGGGTCTAAAGATATACTCTACTCTAATCCACTCGAATTTTTACCAAGAAGCGGATGCTTTTGGTGTTGGGTGAGAGAGGGACCTATCACTCATTTGAGCCACTGGAGATAAGTGGAACGTGAAGTTGAATGAAGGGTGGACACTTAAAACACAATAGATAGGTTGTGAATTCAATTAACTATCATACGAATTCTAAAGATGCACACGTTAGAGAGTTAATATTCTTGTGATTAATTGTCGATAGAATTAGGAAGATGTTCAAATTGAACTTCTAAAATAGCTTGATGAATCATTGGGGAATTCTAAAAGAGGCTTCAAGTTAAAAATTTAAATGTCGTTGGATGAATTGTCGGGCACATTCTAAATATGAAAACCTCTAACTGTAAAAAAAATTCTTAATGAACTATAAGAGCATTTTTAAACAACTGATCAAGTAATATAAATAATTCTTGAAAAGAGTAAGTTGAAAGGTTTCAAAATATTTATCCTTTTAAATATGAGAAATATCTTTATAGGCGATGGAAAAAATATTTCGAATGCAAAGAATGAAGAGGAACCCAAAAGGTAATATTCATAAGAGATCGAGGTTCTAAGGAAAATACCAAATAGACCATTACCCACCATCTCTATAAAATCTTAGAAACTCAAAATACAAACATTCCTAAATCAAGCATTAACAAGAAATAAAAAAAGAAAAAGAACACTCAAAATTGGAAAAGGAAGAGGGTCCCTAAGTCTTGAAACTTGGGTTCAACAGGGTTGTTCAGGCCTCATCGCAATATCCTTGTTAATCTAGGAGATACATATGACACTTTGTGTTATATTGCATATGACACTTTTCTTTATATTTCTTATGTTTGACACTTTAATTAATGTGATTGCAAATTTTACATTGCTTTTATTGTACATTTATTAATAAAATATTTTTATGCATTCATTAGAGCATTACCGTATTAGCATTTTCTCATGTTTCAATGAGAGTTATCAAATTCAATTGCAATGTTCGATGTTGAGATGTGTGGTGGATTTAAAGGTGAACATTCATAAGGCTTGGAAGTCATACATGTGGCCATATGTAAGTTGTTGAAACAATACAATCCTCGATTCTGAGATAGTTTTTGTTTCCAAAACCCTCTATTATCATGTAGATCAACCATTACAATGAGAGCAGTTTCCTCTTAACATTTGCATAGTCATCTCTTGTTTGCATTTTCATAGCCAAGGAGAAACCATTATTATTTCAGGATTAGGGAGATTTGAGTTACTTGCAAATACATATATTATATCTTTAATTGAATCAAAATCCAAATTATAACTAGCTTCTTTGGCTTTAGGATTATGCTTTTTCAATCTTCATCTATAAATTCTTTTAGGTTGAGGGATTAGACAAACAAGACCTTGAGATGTACTTCTTATAGAATATTTATTAGGTAATTTTTCTCTAGATTGAATCTCTAGATGAGCTATATGAAATAAATCTAAGAATTATTCTCATCAAATGAAATACAAGAAGTTATCTCCTTCAAAATATGGGAGATGGACTTTATCCCTGGTAATGGTGTCAAAATGTTATCTCTTCAACTCACATCTAAGTGGAAAAATCCCTAATCCATGGATGCAACCTTGAGGTAACCTTAATATAAGTACCATTGTCACCTTAGTACAATTCTCCTCTTCACTTTTGGCCAAGCTCTCTTAAGGCCAATGGGCATATCCCTAATGTTTGTGATGAAAATGACTAAGTTTAGAAGATTTAAATATTTGAGAGTCCAAGACTTAGCAAGTAAATATTAATGAATATAACTATATGATGAAAATATTTACTTAAATATGAAATATAAATGAGTTAAATCCAACATAAGATATAACTTTGAAAGTAAAAGGATTCACACTTAGATGTAATGATGCATACAAGTTAATTCTAGAATTTATTAAACCAAACATACATAAACTAAATCCAACTTAGTTGAATCAATTTATAATTGAAATATAAATGAGTTAAATCCAACATAAGATATAACTTTGAAAGTAAAAGGATTCACACTTAGATGTAATGCTGCATACAAGTTATTTCTAGAATTTATTAAACCAAGCATACATAAACTAAATCCAACTTAGTTGAATCAATTTATAATTGTATGGATATATGAACCAAATTTGGTTTTATAATATTATTTAGGGAAATTTCCATATTTGAGACAAATTGTGAAAACCACTTGTTAAACCTACTTAATTAATATGCAATTAAGTTTGATAAGTTAACATGTAAATCTAATTTCTTAATATTCAAATGTAAATTCCATATTTTCCTAATTATTTAGTAACCCAAGCAAAAGATATAAAAGTGAAGTAACAACTTAGAATTAATCACAATTTGGGTTTTACTAATAAAATTTGAACAAACTCCAGAATTGTGATTCAAATGAAACAAAAAAGTGACTTTTTACCTATAAAAAATGGCTAGAATTGAATTTGAAATCCAATAAAAGATATTCAGAAATTTATGTTAGATTTGAATAAACAAAGGAAATAAAACATTTTTTAGGTTTTTTATTTATGTTATATTTTAATAAACAAAGGAAATAAAATAATTTTTAGATTTTTTATATGGTGGTTGAGGGGACAAAACAAGTGTCAAATAGATTCATAGGGATAATGGAGTAAATAACTATCTTAGAGGGATTTTTTTTAATATGTAATTAGCAATGGAAGTGAAGCATGAGAAGTAACTATATCCTCCCTAATAATGTTGGAAATAAATTCGTAAATTTCATAAGGAAGGGCTCCAAATGATGCTCTTTCAACTAGAAACTTAACTTTACCCTAGAATTGGAATCAACAAGATTTCAAGTATTCGTTAGATATATCATGCAAATTATTAATCCCAAAACAAAGATAGAAAAGGATGAACAAGCTATTACCACACTATACTCCTTTCAAGTCTTAGATGAATTCTTCAAATGGGTCAAGTCAGTACCCTTTGATATGTGAAAAAATCCACACCACTTCAATCTTGAAGAACCAAAATGTTTAGCCACACACGAAATAATATCCTTGAATGAAAACCCAAATTAGCCATAATGCTTGATATTCAACAAATGCTTTCTCAAATATTCCAACAACAAAAATGATCAAGGAGGGGATCTCTTCTATAGAGTTTTAGGATCAACAACCCTCTCAATACAATAATATTATCCTAGCTTAAAACCCTAGATTTAGCCTAGGATATCATAAAAAACAATTATCCTCTAACTACTTAAGGAGGATAAGGTCAACAATACATAAAAAATGTGAAGTGGTTATGCCACATATACAATTGTCTCCATGGAGAGATGACATCTTCATCAAAATGAGGAGTAGGCTAGGTCAAATCTCCAATTTCTAATCTCTAATCAAGGAGTGAGGTATAAGAACCTCCCTTAATAAAGAACACCTCATCAAAAAGGTGAAATGGCTAGGCATGTAATACATGCAAGGTGGTACATGTGGCTCCAAGAAGGTGGATGACTCCTTTCAAAATGATCCAATGGTCCAAACGTGAGGTCTCCAAGGTACAACTAAATCCTCAAAGTGTGCCAACAATCAACTCCAAGGAATTAGGGGTCAAAACAAGATCAATTACCAAGCAATATACCAATGACCTCCTAAAAAAGATGGATGACTCCTTGAGAAAGGTGAAATAATCCTTCAAATATGTGCTAAATGGTGGAGTGCTCCAATGGGGATTATGTGTCCTATTATCATAGTCCATAATGCATGAAACATATCCCTCAGTCAGGTTATGTGTTCAAGGGAGGGCCCCTCCATCGTCCAAGTGCATAAAAATATGTTGAAGGTAAAGGAATGGTCCACATGATGGTGTTTTACATGATATTATGTAACAAATATTTCCTAAATAACCTAAAAGTTCTAGGGAAATATTCACTTAGGACAAAGTGTGACATACATACACAAATACAGACTTATGCTAAAGGGGAAGTGTGCTTCAAGGTCTAAAACCTTTACAATAACATAACACAAGTTTTACAAAGGGACAAAGTGAAAAATCCTAGGGGAACTCTAAGTCACGTGTCCGAATAGATCCATCCCAAGACCCCATCACACCCACCTTTAAAATAAAGGAGCTCTATAATATGGTTAGAATGAGCCATAAGGAAAAGAGTAGCCTTGAAATGGAATCTAAAAGGATAGACCATGATCGAGCATAGGCATCTAGAAAAACCACCTCAGTAAAAAAGATACTTTGCATCAATCACTAAGCATGTTCTAGTGAAAATACAAATGTTACATCATCACAACTTTTTTATCATCATGATAAGCCATAAATTTCCTTGTGAAGTCATAACTCATCATGGAACACTCGACTTAGATATCATCAAAATTTGTACATGATCAATAAATATTCCATGACAATACTGGAAAAAAATAATGTGGTCACTTTAATGAAAAGTTGAGGGTAACATGAAACCCAAAGTATTGAGGAAACCCTTGGTCAATGTCAAGCCTTGAAGAAATTAATGAAGAGAATAAGGATTTTTAGTGAAGATGAGGTCCTTATTTTATATGAGTTAATCAAGAAAATGTTGGAAATTTTGGAAAGAATGGATGAAAACTTCAAAGTATATGAGGAATATGATGAAGAATATGATTATGAAGAAGACAATGAAATTAAATATGGTGATTAGAATTGGAGTGAAAATAATGATGGGGATAATGATGATGACATTATTGAGTGTGCACTAGAAAAGGGAGAATTGTTGGAAGATATTTGATGGGGAAAATTAATTCCCTTGACGTATTATGATGATATTGCATAATTTGATGTAAATTTTGAAGAGGAAGATGAATGATTATGTTAAAATCATTTAGCATGAAGCTTAGAGTGAATAATCCTTGGAGAACATGGCCATGGGGAAGTAAAATTATTTGATGAGTTTGAAGTTTATGCATGTCGAGTTACAATACTAGGAGGAAGTATCCATGTTTATGATACATGTGAAGAATAAGGTAGTAGTGTTTTTGAACTTCAATAATTTTTTTGATGAATCTAGTGAAGACTTTGAAAATTTAGGTAGCATTCTTGATGTTGTGAATGGAGTAGAAGAACACGAAGTTGAAGAAAATTTTGCAGAAGAATTGACAACTCATGAGGAGGTCCTGAAAGAGGATATTAGGAAAGAGGATGATATAAATACTAAGGAGAACACGATGGATATAAATACTAAGGAGAACATGATGAATACATTTGTTTTGTTTAACCATTTAGGTATTTGTAATTGTGAATTTGTTGATATCCTTCTTAGAGCTGTAGAAGATGATAAAAAAGAACATTGATGAATTGTTGAATATGTCAAATAGTAAAAGAAAAATGAAAAGAAATGAAGGTGAAGGCAATTTTGAACTTGAAGTAGCATGCATAAATAAGTTAGACGATAAATTATATGTTGATATAAATTCCATTGAAGAGGGTAAAGGGAATATTTTGAATGCATTCCAAAAGATATTGGTAATATTTAGAAATATGATTATGATGAAGTTGAAAGTGTTTGTGTTGATGGTATCACTGAAGCTATTAAAAATGAAAATATTAATGAAGAGCATCAGGAGGAAATGCCAAAGTTGTAGAGAACAAGAAATATAAGTAAAATAAATGGAGAGGATGATGAGGATAGAAAGTAGGATTTGATTATTCCCACGTTACAATGAGTGAAAATGTTAAGGGTTGTGATAAAGGCCCATGAAGGCAAGTTGTTGCATATTTATTTGAATGATGGTGAACTGATGGGAAGACAATTTGTGGTTGATGGAGGTAGTAGCGATGAAAAGCCTAATAAGATGTTGAGAATGGTGAAGATAAATATAAATAAAAGATGATATAAAGGGTTTTGTGTTTGGAGCTAAAGATAGAAAAAGAGTGTGATTAAATTGTCCACTTGGTCTAGGAAAAAAAAACACATGCATCATTGAGTGATCAATTTTTTTTATCTATAATATAGATCATTAGCACAAGGTCGTTCTTTCCTTTTACTTAAGGGGTTTGATGCAGGACATGTTACCATAACATGTTTTCGTCGATGTTTATTCCATGTTGATTAGTCTTAGCTAGAGTATAAATTTTATGGGCACTCCTACCCATCAAGTAAATTTTTTATGACGGGTTTGTTTTTAATTTTTTTATGACGTTTTATATTTATTTTTTCCCATCATTTAAATATTATATATCATATGTGTTTTTGTTAATTTTTATTGTGATTAAAAAGACAACCCATGCATCACATAAAATTATAATGAAATTACATTTAACTTAAAATCATCAAAGTGATTCATATGGAATACACCACATGTAATGTTCCAAAGACGTGAATACAAAATACCACAATAGTACCAAAGATATCTGAATACAATCACCACACAAGATATATGGAACAATATAGAAAACCACCACTTTATTATATCAAGACCCTTGGAGTAGGGAAACACCATACAATGAATCATATTATGGAAGGGATCCTCTCCTGTTCACTTGCCTCTTCGAGGGGGAAACCTCCTAATGAGATTCAACTCCAAATACAATATTTCTCTTCATGTCCCATTACATTGCTTGAACCCCTTTATATAGTGCTGCCATCACCTGAGAACATTCTAGAGGAGGAATCTTCTAGAAGTAGAACCTTCTAAGAAGTCCTCTTACATTTATTATATCTAACTACTTATTATATTTAACTACCATAGTGGGCTTTATTTAATAATATAGTGGACCTAGTCCACCTTACATTGAATGGACTCAAATATTATCACTATGGGCCCTCTGGCCCCCCACTAATACCTCTTTAACTACCTAACATTCCACCCCCCTTATGAAATCGTTGTCCTCAATGCTTGATGTACAACCATATAACAGGGTCCCATGGATAATTGTGGACCATAATGCTTAAGAATACTAGAGAACCAAGGTCCCATGTAGAAAAGAAAGCCACCATGCTGAAGTAGTCCAACCGCTATTGTAAGCCCAGGTCCCATGTCTAAGTGCTCATGTGAACTCCCTGTGGAAGATTTTGGAATCCAATAACCAACTCAAAATGATGCTCCAAATACTGACACTTGTCATGTGGATCCAAATAAGAAGATCTATCCACATAATGGAAAAATGGTCGTAGCAGAATCTGGAAGGAATAATACCACTGTAGAATATGCAGGATGGACACTGGTAATAATCATTGGCTCCCTATTTGTCACATTTATTCTCTCTACAAAAGGTGGATTAGAGTCATCCAATAAAATATGAAAGTGGTTGTCATCCCATAAATGATAACTATCCATATACCAATCTTGCAATCGGCCTCCAAATCATACCAAGCATATATTTATTGATTATATTCATCCCTGATGTCTGCCATAAGAAATCTCTCCTGCATTATATCCAATGAATCTTGAATACTACGGAAACTATCATTGAGGTCGTTTGTGAGGCCATCTACAAAGTCATCCAATTTGGCATCCAATGTGTCATACAATTGAGATTTGAATGCTTTAGTAATTTGTAGAATTTATTTGAGGGTTTGAGAGGAAATAGCCATCTGAGCACCCTATGAAATATTCGTTCCTGCAACCGTCATGAAACCCCCCAAAAAATAGAACAATAAATTACCACAGAAAATCGCGGTTTTTTTTCTAGAAAAAACCCTGAAAAATTGTTGAATTTAAAATGCTCATAACTTTACTTCCCAAACTCCCTTTCAGATGATTTTTTTTGGAAATTGGGTATTTTTCCAAGAGGAATTCAAATACCCAATTTGTTTTTTCAAATTAAGGTTGTAAAGCTTCATATCGTAACCTGAAGTGCGTCGCCCTCTTTTTCTTCCCTAGAAAAATTCTGCAACAAGAACAAAAATTTCTTCCCTTCTTTGGCCAAGGAAAGTGCTCTGATACCAATTGTAATGTTCCAAAGACCTGAATACAAAATACCACAATATTACCAAATATATATGAATACAATCACCACACAAGATATATGGAGCAATATAGAAAACCACCACTTTATTATATCAAGACCCTTAGGGTAGGGAAACACCATACAATGGATCATATTATGGAAGGGATCCTCTCCTGTTCACTTGTCTCTTCGAGGGGGAAACCTCCTAATAAGCTTCAACTCCAAATACAATATTTCTCTTTATGTCCCATTACATTGCTTGAACCCCTTTATATAGTGCTACCATCAGCTAAGAACATTCCAGAGGAGGAATCTTCTAGAAGTAGAACCTTCTAAGAAGTCTTCTTACATTTATTATATCTAACTACCATAGTGGGACTTATTTAATAATATAGTAGACCTAGTCCACCTTATATTGAATGGTCTCCACTATTATCACTATGGGCCCTTTGGGCCCCCACTACTACCCCTCTAGCTACCTCTCTATCCCCCATAACATGAACACAAGAATATAGAAAACCCTTGAGGTAGGGTAACACCATATATTAATCCTTAATGAAGGATAACACTCCTCAAACAATGATTGATACATTCATAATATTCTTCACTATGTTTCATTACATTGCTTACACTTCTTTATATAACTCTCTCTATCTCCTAGGAACCTTATATAGAGTCTTCTCACATTTATTACATCCAACTACCATAATGGGTCTTTATTAATATAGTGGACCTAGTCCACCTTACATTGAATGACCAAATTCTCATATATTAAATGACTTCCACTAATAATAGATAACCACATTTCCATTGGGTACCTCCATAGGTACCCCATATTACCTCCCTAGGTATACTACATTTCATCCCCCTTCACATGTTTCATCCTCTAAACATGAGAAGAAACCAATCAATATGACCGGCTAAAAAATGTAGCCAACTAGTACCAAGTATGACCATCCATCCATCCTAATGGAAGACGAACATGATGTTCAATCGCTGCCTTGCCACCTAGATCTTTCTCTACATCGTGATGATGTTTCCATGGGATTGGTTCTCTAGCCTGATGTCTTCTTGTAGAGTTGGTAGGCCTCCATGTACCTCTAGATTGGTTTCCTTTTTGGTTCCATGTTGGTGCATAAGTGTGTTGATGATCACACCCTTGCCTTGATGATTGTTGTTTCTCTATATGATGTGGATGACAATATACAACAACTGTAGGAATCTGTTATGTTTTCTTCAAATATGAAACACATTGTGCCTTTGATTCAATGACCTCATTAGTTTCTTTATTGTGTCCTTCTTGTGGGTTTGCTTCATCTCCTTCTATAGACTTTTCCTTCGATTCAAGTTCAGACTAAAAAATAACTGCTTTGTTGGCCTCTGTGGGCCCATCTTTCTTATTAAGAGACACATCCTGCAATGTGATTTTATTTTTCTTGTACCAAAACTTCAAAAACTTATTTTGCACATTAATATTAATGGTACCCACTGATTCTATCCAAGGATACCCCAAAACAATATCCACTTCATCCATATCCATAGCATAAAAATCTGAATGCAACACATATTTATCCATATTAATCTTCAATTTTTTAACAATTTTAACATTTTCACTCTCAACCTGCGTGCTTTGAATATTCTTTACTGGAACTTGCAATCTATTAACCAATTGAACATTGATAAAATCATGCATGCCACTAGGGTTAATATAAACAATGACATTTTCTTTATGAATACAACCATGAACCTGTAATATAGGTTTGTCACATGAAAATAAACCCTTGGTTATCTCTGTATCCTTATTTTTTCCATGAGACCACTTGTTAAACAAAAGGATTTCAAATTCTCCATTGGAGAGTGTCAGTATCTCCTTATAATCAAGCGTTTTCCACCAAATGGATGCATCACCTTGTAATTTGAGAGCTATCCAATGGGGCCAATTCTCTTCCCATGCTGAATTTATTTCTTTAATGAATGCTTCAATACTAGGGCCATCACATTTCCCTGTAAAACACATCTTGCTATGAAAACCCCCAAAAATAGAACAAGGGTTTAAAAATAAATTACTGCAGAAAATCGCTGTTCTTTTTTCGAAAAAACCCTGAAAAACGACTAAATTTAAAATGCTCATAACTTCACTTCCTAGACTCCTTTTCGACTGATTTGTTTTTTGAAATTGGGTATTTTTCCGAGAGGAAATCAAATACCCAATTTTTTTTGCCAAATTTAGCTCATAAAACTTTAGATATGAACCTGAAGTGCGCCAACCTTTTTTTCTTCTCTAGAAAAATTATGCAAAAAATAGCAAAAATTTCTTCCCTTCTTTGGCCAAGGAAAGTGCTCTGATACCAATTCTTAAGTACCTATACCATATATGCAAATATACTTCAATGAGACCAAGAATAAACCATAAACCATTCACTATAACATGAATAGAAGAATATAGAAAACCCTTGAGGTAGGGTAACACCATATATTAATCCTTAAGGAAGGATAACACTCCTCAAACAATGCTTGATACATTCACAATATTCTTCACTATGCTTCATTACATTGCTTACACTTCTTTATATAGCGCTCTCTATCTCCTAGAAACCTTCTAGAGAGCCTTTTAACATTTATTACATCCAACTACCATAGTGGGCCTTTATTAATATAGTGGACCTAGTCCACCTTACATTGAATGACCACATTCTCATTTATTAAATGACTTCCACTAATTACAGATAACCACATTCCCAATGGGTACCTCCCTAGGCACCCCATATTACCTCCCTAGGTATACTACAACACCATTAAAAACTTAAACAAAAAAACTTAACATATTACCTTGATATAGCATCTTTCACATGGTTTGGATTTTCAAAAGCACCAAATAATAGGGTCCAACTTCTTCCTATGCCTCAACTCTGGATAAATCCAATACACAGACAATCAATCAAACACTAAATAAGATGCATGCAATGATGCCAAGATAGCTACAACCTATAAGAAAAGGAAAGAAAATAGTTAATATTTAGAGTGAAATGATTGTATTATGTATATATTCTCTGTGTTTATATTTAAAAAACTATGAATCAAAATAAATGAATAGAAAAATGTCAAAGTTAATGATGTCTTTAATTTATAAGCAATTTTAAACTTTTACCTTTTCAAAAAAATAATTTTAAAAAAATAAACCAATTTAATTTGAACATAGTTGAAATTTATGAATTTTTTTTAATGCAAATGCATATAGTTTTCACACATGTGATTTTCTTTAACACAACTCATAGTTGAAATTTATGGAATTTTTTTCATAGAGTTGTAAAGATGAGGACAATTAATAAAATGATATTTACACATTAAATTTTATTAAGTGATATATTCAACTTGTCCATTAATATTATATAGATATTGAACAACTTGCCCATCAATTTGACTATTTTTTAAGAAGTATATATATATATATATATTCAACTTGCTCATCAATTTAACTATTATTTTTTAAGAATTAAGTGGATATCATTAAATATATGATGTCTTAAAAAATAAAACAAATGCGTGCAAAATTTAACCACTGATCATCCCCATCAAACATTTCACCGTAAATGAACAAAATTCCATTGGGGATATTTTCAATATTCCATCCAAACCATCGGATTAAGCCTCATCCATGGACTCGAAACATTTTGAGGGTTGATTGGCATTGAAACTGTCGATATCAACCTCTGCGGTTTGATTTTATTTGCTGCAATCCAAGGGTTGACGTTCCATCAAGGGTCAACCATCGATCATTGGCGCCTAGCTATTACCCATCAGATAAATAAAGGGGGCATACACCTTTGTTTTAATTAGTTGTTGATCTGATTTGATATGGTAGGTTAACGATAAGAGTGTGCCAATTTTCCAATGATGAGTTTTGTTTTATTCATGAGACCATTAAAAACCATGATAAGACAGCTTAGGTTGGCAAATTATTGTGAGATTTTATTTGATGAGTTTTGTTTTATTCATGAGACCATTAAAAACCATGATAAGACAGCTTAGGTTGGCAAATTATTGTGAGATTTTATTTGTTTTGGGACTTGCGAAGAGGAATGATAAGGAAAGGTATGTTTTGGGACTTGCAAAGATGAATGCTAAGGAAAGGTAGAAGGCAAATGCAAGAGGGTGAGGCTTAAGAAGGAATAAAAAAATGAGAATGAAGAGGAACGAGGGTGTCTAACAAATTTTTTTTTTTTTTTWAAGGAAGAGAAGAGTTTATGAAGAGGAATAAGATTTTGAAGAAAAAAAGTGACCACAAAGAAGAAATAGGGAAGAGGAGAAGGAAGAAATAGGAGAAAGATTGAAAGAAGRAAGGAGGAAGGAGGAAGAAGAAGAAGATGATGAAAAACATAAGAATTTCAGAAATTGTGGTTAAAGCTTGTAAGTYTTGTTGTTGAGAATGAGACCAACATGCATTGCAATATGAAAAATTGAAGGGACTTAGAGCTCACTTTTAAATTTTGAAGGAGAAATTCCCTAGTGACATGTGATGTAAATTCCACAAAATTTTCGAGGTTAATATGAATGTGCATTGAGCTACTTTTATGAAGAACAAATTCTCTCCCTTGTGTGATGCTTTAATGGTTGTGTGTAATTTATTGTGCTTAGAGTTGTCTTATAAAGTGAACTTGATARCGTATTGTGCTCTCTTGTTTATGAATATGAGTTAGTTTGGATCTTTGTGTTTGTGGTGGAAGATATCTACAAAGTGACGTTCTCTATTCATCAAGATCACATTTTAATTATAGCTAGAATTATAGTTGGTTGTCATACACATAATGTCTCATGTGGTATTATGTTTAAACTTTGATGATTTAGAAAAGTCATACATCTAAATTATCATCTAGACCATTTGGGCCATTGAGATGACCATTTGGATGATTGTCAAATGCTTTCCATTTGGGCCATTAAGATTACCATTTGGATGACTGTCAAGTGCTTTCGGGAAACATTTATGAAGTTCTACAAATAGAGCTTTCCAACAAACTATTCTATAGACCAATTCCATACTCCAAGCCACAATTTCATAAATTGACTTTTACATTTCCATATTCAAGACCAATTTTGGAATTTGGTGAGAAAAATCTCCACCATGTCTATTTTTCCTATCAAATATGATCGTTATTTATAAATAATTATCCAAAAAACAAACAATTTCCCAAAAACTTTTGAGTATATAGTTAAAACTGTCATTTTAAATGAAATGTTTTTCAAATTCCAAACTTATACAAAACTTTCACATTTCCACACTTTTAATCTTCCTTCTATTAATCCAACAAATCATAAATCACTAAATTTTAAAAGCATACTTTCAATCATATAAACAATCATGTACGTAGAGTCAGATATGACATGCTATTCTAAGATTCTACTTTACGAATGCTGAGATTACACATTAACATTGATTGAAATTTTCCAACCAAAATTAAATATTTATTTTGTTAGCTGTTGTATTTTATATTTGATGGGTGCGATTCTCCGACAAATAAATTGCATCACATTATTTGTCGGAAATCATTGTGAACATAATAATTACAAACTACAAGTTATATTCAATAAATTGACATGAAAAATAACAATTATTTAGAAGAAAAAAGCTGACGCAATAAACGATAGATTCTCCCCACAAATAATCTGATACAGTTAATGACATGTATTATTATTTAATTGTTTTTTTATAAAAAGAAAGATGGAAAATAACAATTATTTAGACAAGGCGCAAAATAACAATTATTTAGACAAGATGCTTCACGCTGTAAACCATACATTGACACTAAAATTATTTAGTGCGACTTAAAATCAACATTTTTTAACATTTCAATAAAGTGTTTTTTTATATGTTTTAAATGAGTGACCTCTTTTAATTTTTAAAGAGGCTGAAAATGGCTAACTCCTAGAGAGATGTGTTTAAAGAGGCTGAAAAGGAATAACTCCATCGAGATGTGTTTAAAGAGGTTGAAAGCAGCTAACGGCTAAATAATGATTGTAAGGTATACGTTTTATGAATGAATGTTTTTTATGATTTTTTTGGACATTTACTCAAAATTTGGTAGGAAATTGTTAGATGTGTAGATTTAAGAGATTATTTCTGTATAATTTTAGTGTTCCATGAGTTTTTTAGCTGAATCCATTTTTGCATTCAAAATTGGATTTTAAACAACAAAAAATAATATTTTCTTATAGATTTGTACAACTGGATTCCAATAAAAAATTATTTAGTAGAATAATTAAACGAAGCTATACAAATATTAAGGAAGAGAAAATAATGAATTGTCCCTCCTTTTATTTTGATATAACCATCATTCATGTCCATGCCAATGTTAAAATGTTTTTTATAATTTTTTTATACATTTTTTTTTTTTAATTTATAAAGAGGCTGAAAACGACTAAAAATGTGTTATATATATATATATATATATATATATATATATATAAAAAGAGGCTAAAATGGCTAACTCATATATAGATGTGTTTAAAGTGGCTTAAATGCCAATGTTAAAATGTTTTTTATATTTTTTTTATACCATTTTTTAATTTATAAAGAGGCTGAAAACGACTAAAAATGTTTTTTCTACATTTTTATTTATTTATAAAGAGGCTGAAAACGACTAATTCCTAGATAGATGTGTTTAAAGAGGATGAAAGCGGCTCACTGCTAGGTAATGATCGTAAGGTATACACATATTAAGGGAGAGAGATGAACGAATGGTCCCTCCTTTTATTTTGATATAACCTTCATTCATGTCCATGCCAATGTTCATCAAATAATCAATAAGGTATACAAATATTAGGGAAGAGAGATGAATGAATGGCCCCTCCTTTTATTTTGATATAACCTTCATTCATGTCCATGCCGATGTTTGTCAAATAATCAACTCGATTGGGATTTTGCAACATATGAAAATGTACAATATGGTGTACAAAATCCAGGAGATAGAGATTTTAAAGAGTGTATTGATGTCTAAGGGACTTGATTATGACTCATTAATTACCAATTATTAATTTTTTTTTTTGCCTTTTGTCTTTCGAGCCTTTGCAAACCTTAATAGGAAACTATTCTCTCTATCTCATTGTCAATATAAAATCCTAAACTCAAGCAAAATCTACTTCCATTTTTCCTTCGAGATCATAAATAATCTCCTCCACACCTATCACCCATGGATGTTTTATACAATTAAAAAATAAATGAAATTTGAAAGATAATACAAGAACCATATTTCCTTATGATGACAAAATATTTTAATATATAAAATAGTAGTTAATGATTCCATCCCAACTCTCATAAGTTCATCAATTACTTGTGATCATAACATCATTACTACATTGTAGTTTCATGTATTTATGATTGGTAGCATACCCACTTCTCACAGTTTCCTTCCTGATCCTCCCACTATCAAAAAAGTAGTACAAAAATTTAAAAGAGAAATCATTACAAGATTTCATATATGCTTTTCTTGAACCCTCCATGAGTATGTGTTATTTGGCCTTGAAATTTTTTGTGAGGAGTTCAATTCCATTCTCTTAGCATTGAAGAAATGTCTTCTTGAGGGGTGTTGTGTGCCACTTTTGTCCTCTTTTGACACTTCGTGCCTTTTTTTGAATACATCCCAAATCACTACAAAGATATCTTGTGACCTCAAGAACCTTAGTTATGTAGTAAAAACCATAAGAGGAAAGACCAATTTTACAAGAAATACGAGACTCAAACCTTGCATAATAATTAGTTTGACTAATAAAGGGTCACAATATTATCTCTTTATTATGAGCATGTTCACACACTAAAACCTTCAAAAAGTGCATGGTCCCAATTTAAGAATGAAATTAGCAAATTTTATAGCCCATTTATGAGACAATCACCTCATGATGACTATTGGTTAGATGTTTCCCATTATACTCGATGTAACCCATTGAATTGATGATTCATTAGGAATTACTAGAGTTATTGCATTCACATGGGAAGAGTATTTCCAAGAAATCTCTAATTTATCTATAAATAGAAACCCCCATCCCCCATTTTGAAAAACTAAAGTTTACTAGTGTTACACTACTAGAGTTTTTCAAGGATTGAAGTGCCCACTTGGATCAATCCTTCTCTTGAGTCTTCATATTGTTTTTTTTCCCACAAGGACTAGGGGATTTTTAATCATTAAAAGGGCACAACCTAGACCACAAAGTACAAAATGGGAAAGCATATATCAACACAAAATTCCAAATTTTCCATAACAACAAACATCCATGTGATTATCATATCTCCGTTGTTTCTCCAAAATCTAAGACTACTGAATAAATGAACTTAATAAATATGATAATAGATAAGATTTATACAGACCAAAAAACAAAACATAGCTAATCTTTAAAGTTGGGATCTTTCTTGACCTCCTCGGCTCTATCTTATTCATTGTCCACAGGCACCACTGGAGCATTTAATTATGGAATTACATACACCTCCCTTCTGGAGGAGCCTCCATTAACCATGAATGAATCAAAATTGCCTTGGGCTGGAGCCCCCTGTGTTGTTCTCGAGGGGTGTTGTGTGCCACTTTTGTCCTCTTTTGACACTTTGTGCCTTTTGTTGAATACATCCCAAGTTACTACAAATATATATTGTGACCTCAAGAACCTTAGTTATGTAGTAAAAACCATAAAAGGAAAGGCCAATTTTACAAGAAATACGAGATTCAAACCCCGCAGAATAATTAGTTGAACAATAATAAAGGTTCACAATATTATCTCTTTTTTATGTGCATGTTCACACACTAAAACCTTCAAAAAGTACATGGTCCCAATTTAATAATGAAATTAGCAAATTTTATAGCCCATTTATGAGATAATCACCTCATCATGACTATTGGTTAGATGTTTCCCATTCTAGTCCATCTAACCCATTGAATTGATGATTCATTGGGAATTCCTAGAGTTATTGCATTCAATGGGAAGGGGATTTCCAAGAAATCTCTAATCTATATATAAATAGATGCCCCCATCCTCCATTTTGAAAAACTGAAGTTTAGTAGTGTTACACTATCAATGTTCTTCAAGGATTGAAGTGCTCACTTGGATCAATCCTTCTCTTGAGTCTTCATATTGTTTCTCTTTTCCAGAAAGACTGGGGGATTTTTAATCATTAAAAGGGCGCAACCTAGACCACAAAGTACATAATGGGAAACTAGATATCAACACAAAATTCCATTTTTTCCATAACAACAAGAATCCATGTTCCTATCCTATCTTTGTTGTTTCTCCAAAATCTAAGACTACTACATAAATCCATGTTCCTAGGGCCATAGAGCACCCCTCCTGCACCTTCCTCCCCTATTGAGTCTTTATATTGTTAAGTTTCTAAATTTCATCAATATTTCCATTTCATAGGCTGTTATGTTGTATGAATTTCTGTTAAGGTCCTAACCCGCACATAGGTAGATTAATGTATTCGGATGTAATAAAGGTCAATATTAATAAGGCCTTTCAATAAAATAAAATAAGGCGGATGTAAGAAGACCTAATAGAAGCTTCCTCTTCTAGAAGGATCTTCCTCTAGATGCTTCTCTTAATAGACATATTTAGTATAAATAAGGGTCGAGGGTATGAGAACCCTAGCTTGGAGATTATTGTAACAGAGCGCTGCTCGACTGGAGGTTTCCCCCTCGAAGAGGCATGTGAACATTGCTTTCTGAATCAAAGTGTTTTCTCTATTGTTGTTTCGTATATCATTTCTGTGTATTGTGAAGATTATGATGGATATTTTACTATTATTCTGCCATTTCTAGCATTTTATTTATGTTCTGGATATTTTATATATCTGGTATCTTGCAAGTGGTATCAGAGCACTTTCCTTGGCAGAAATTGTGGGTATTTTTTTTCTTCAGGGTAGAGACGTATTCCGGCGTCTTTAATCCATAGAGATCTGTCGTTACGCGCATAAACCCACGGTTGAGGGATTCATACACGTAGGAAATACAAGTGGTTCTTAAGCGCACATCTGTTGGCCACCCTTGTAACCCCTGTTGGTACCCCTTCGAGTGGTAGCATATCAGACAACACCTGTGTACGGATCGACCTAGATTCCCTGAAGCCCTCTTTAGATAAACCTATCGGCCGCCGGACTGCTATAGTGTCACCGAGAACAACACTCGGGAAGTTACTCTCTAATACCTGGGTAGTCGGGTAGTACGACTAAGGGTATGGTCTATCCTCCTTAGTTAATTCCCTGAGATATTGGGTCGAGTACTACTGTTGGACCCCGCGCATATATTAGAGAGCTATAGCACAAAGCAAACCCTTGTCTGTAGAACCCTTGAATACCTAACCCTTGGGGAACATAAACATAAACATAAACAAATTAAACCGACGAGATCTATTGACGCGCATCTGTGTTTGGGTTGCTAAGTAAATACTCTCTGGTTCAAAATTTGGGGATTTCAGCACTGCAACATTCTTCAGACCAAAGTATAACCCCGTAGCTAAAAAAAAAAAAACAAGAGTCTGGAAATTTTTTCACCATTATTTGAGACCTATTCCATTAGATTCATCTCTTCTCCCTTATCAAATTCATCCATATCATTTTTCTGCAAAAAATTCTGACCCTGCTTGCTCCCTTTTCAGTTCACCCATCCTCATGGCCCATACCCGTAGCCAAGAACTAGAGTCTCGCTTCAACACCTTGCAATCTGGTTTCCTCGAGACCCAACAAGAATTGCAACAACTCAGTGCTACTATTGCCTCCCGTGATGCCTCCATAAATGCCTCTGTAAATGTAGCCATGCAGTCTGCAATGGCGGAAGTCAAACACAAACTGACCATCCAGCTTGAATCTGTCTTTGCATCACTCTGTACCAAACTCAAGATCCCTACCAATGACTCTTTTCCTGATGCACATAAAAAGACTGAAGGTGAAACTTCTTCCCATTCCTTTCAACCCCATCACTTTCAAAGGGACATACGCCTTCCGCGGGTGGATGTAACCAAATTTGATGG
>ML778657.1:1821620-1846898 GCA_009831015.1 Picea engelmannii | reverse complement strand
GCCCATATGAAAACTATATTATTTTATAAAGTAGCATATTATACACACTTACACTCTGAATTGTTACAATAATGGAATCTAATGAAAGAATTATCTAATGAAGGTATAATATTGACTACTTACTTCCAATAAAATCCAAATCTTATAAGTTTTTCAAAATATTTAAAAAGTATTTGATTGAACATAAAATTGACAGATATTATAATAGAATCTAATGATAAACTATAACTTGACCATCAACGTCCAATAACATCTTATATCTTTTCAATAATATTTAAAGACAACTCAAGTATTTTAGTTAGGATGAACATTGGAATATTCAATTTATTGTCCACATTGAAAACTATGTTAATCCATATAAGCCACATCTTATACATAGTTACACTTAAGTGTTCCAATAAATAAATCTAATGATAAACATAACCTTGAAATATCGCTTCCAATAAAAGTCCAAATCTGATAAATCTTGACAAATATTTTAAAGATACTCTTATAAAACATTCTACTTAATATGGACCTTGAATTATTTTATTTATGGCCCACATTGAAAACTATATTATTTAATACAAAATTATATTTTATATACATTTACACTCTAAAAACACTACAATAAAAGAATCCAATAAAAGGATTTCCATTAAAAATACAATTGTTACTACTAACTTCTCATAAAAAAACCAAATCTTATTTTCAAGGCGTTATGCTAAAACCTTTAACCAAAAATTATCAAGCAATTGGAAACCGCTACTTTCCATTCCCCAACTATTAGCATGTTGCTCTATTCTAAACAACTCAGCACTGTTAAAGGAAATTAACAAAAATGCCACTTGCCATTCACGTAACCTTTGACATAAGGCGCTATCCTCAACCAAGATTCAAACTGTTATAAAGAACTAATTCCCTAAAAGGCAAGACGCATAGGTGTACAGATTCTATCCAAATTAGCAAGATGCACAGGTGGGTACGGTTGTCTAAAAGTTTAAGGTTCAGATATAAATTTACTTCCATTTAATAATTTACTGCAAATTCCACTGTCATTTCAACTGCCGTTTCAACTATCATTTCGTAAAATTCTATCATTTAAAGATTTACTTCCCTCACCAGGATGTCACACAATTCACTGAAGGTGCAATGCTTGAGCAAAGGGTTACAAGCCAGACTGCCTGTGAATTCACAAATTGCTAAAGGTAAGTGACTGTCTATGAATTACAAGGGAAGTCTCTATGCTAAGGATTCAACACAAATCCATAAGATTTTCTGGGAAAGGAAGGGAGTTCGATGTGCACGCGACTCAAGCACACTCAGGTAAATATCTCTGCCCTAGCATGAGAGAGAAAGTGAAGCCACACCAAAAATGGAGCAATTGCAACCGGGCTCCTTGGAGATTTAACCGTACCCCTAAAGGACTAAGGCAGGAACACCAGAATGGTTACTGCAATAATGCATTCCTTACGCCATCAATACCCAAGTCAGAGGTTGAAAGTAAGAGGTCGAAATCCATGGGAAGAGGGGAGGCCAAGAGGAAACATAAGCTAATGGTGTGAGGGGTAGGAAAAATATTGGTTGTGTTTGCATGTGTGACAGAAGTGGGAAAGACAAGTAATAGGTGTCTGGTTGTGTCAAACATTCACTTAACCATTAAATAACACAAAAATCACGTTTTTTAGAACAGAGGAGCTGGAATAAAAAATTAGGAGGGAATCTCTGAAAGACTAAACTCAAGATCATTACCGGGGCATAAAAAACTTGCTGTCGAGCCTCACTTTAAAATGCAGTCACACTGCATACCATTAAATACCAATTGGAAATGCACAACAAGAGTTGGAACACAGTCAGGTAAGGAAACGATTGGCAACGCCATCAAGTGGGTAAAGGTATTGAATTCAGAGTATTGACAAATAAGAATCCAATGGCGAAAGGAAGAGTAAATTGTAGGCCAAGGATTAAAACGTACGGTGAAAAATGGCTGAGTAAAAAGGCATACCAGAAGAAAAACACGCAGTAATTCACGAGGAGAAGCCAAGAATGTAGACTTAATTTAATCTATTACACTACCCGGATATCAAACTTTTACATCCATTACATATCTACAATTGCAAGGGTAATATTTTACATCTATCACATAACTACAATCGCAGAGGTAATATTTTTACATCCATTACATGATGACAATCGCAGAAGTAATAAAAAAAATTCCACCAACAAGAAACAAAACACAGATTGAGGTTAATCACTTTTACATATCGGGATACCAATATAAAAAGATGACAACAGTAAGAGAATTCCAGGGCCATAAGGATAACTCATCGAAATGATCGCAGGGATTCTATCAGTCAAGGCACAGAAAAAATAACAACAAGGGAGAAAGATAATCCATACGCAGAGGTCGTACTGGAAGGCGCAAGTCAATAATTAGGTAGGGAAAACAACAAAGGTAGACGGTGGTTGGGTTCGTCCTTCGCTTCAAGATCCTCGCACAGAAAATCAAGGCGTTGAGATCCATAAGTCTTTTAACGCTAAGGCGATGACCGTAGATCAGGATCCTGGCTGACTGCTCAGGCGAGGACTGGTGAGCTAGGGACGAAGGCTAAACAATCTCAGGGTCACAATCGACTAGCAAGGTGGTCAAGACGTGCGGGGAAAAGGAAGGCCATGGGAGTCAACAATCATCGAGCTAGGCTAAGAAAAATTCAGTCATCAAACTAAACATTCAATCTACTTACCTGATCAACATGCAGATCCAAGCATAAAACCTACAACATATACTATACAAAATGAAAAGAGAGTACTGTAGCCTGATCGCCCACTCTGAGTGACGTCCGCGCGCTCCATGCAAATCCCGCTCGCTGACTGTCGAGACTTCACCAGTACCTCCTAGCCAATGATAGGGGTACTCTTCTTTCCCCTTAGCCCCCCGAGCCACAAAGGGGCCACACACTCACTATCCAAAGATCTTGACTAGCTCCCAGATCGCCTCACAAGGCCGAGGTACCACTCCTCACCGAGCTGGGTATCCCAACTCCCACAAGTAAGTCAGTCAAGTAGATATTTCTGCAGCGTAACGTTACGCAAACAGAAGATTCCCCAACCTCCATCTCCTCCCTTCATTATATAGAGTTTATGGTTCCTTACTTTCGTAAAATCTCGTTTAATTAAGTTTTTAAAATTTAATTCATAAAAATTCCTCCCCATACAAGTGTCACCCATCCCCTTCATTCCTCCATAAATTAACTTTTTTAATTTCTTAATCATCTTTATTTCCCTCACCCACCTAGAGTTACTCCTAAAATCACTCCTAGGTGTCCCCAAATTCTCTTACAGGTTTTAATCGCTTTCCCTTTTATTAAATTGCTAGTTCAGTTTAAATTAGAAAGCTCTTAAATGGTAGATGCTTTACTAAGTTTGACCTTCCACTTTCCCCCCTTAAAGTCCCCCTTTTTCCTTTTTATGTTTACCTCTTTTCCTAGTTTCCTAAAATTTTATATTTTCCCTCTTTCCCCTTTTAATTAGAATTCAAAAAGGCAGGTGTGGAATTTAACCCTTTTTCACTTTTATCTTTTAATTAAAATAAATTTAAATTATCAAAGATAATAAAACAGTTAATTCCCTTTTTAGATTTTATTTCAATAGATTTTTTTTTTATGAATATATTAAATTTCTTACTCCCTTCGTGTTACAAGGTTTAATGACGATCATAATTATTATTTAAGTTGTTTTTATTATTATTATTATTATTATTATTATTTTTTTATACATAGACAAAATTTTACCACTAGCATAATTTAGACTTAGACCTTATATTTTGTACTGGGTGACATTTAATTAGAGAAATTGTTTTTTTTTTTTAATACTTAACACGCTATTCGTCCTAAGGCCATCTAGGTTCATTCCTCTATAATCAACAATGCGACGTGCCCTTCAGAACGCACTAGGTGCTCCAAGGGTGCCACTCGCCTCATCTGTTCCCTTGCGCGACGTTCCCTTCAGGACACACTAAGTGCTCCGAGGGTGCCACTCACCTCTTGACTGACTTGGTAGACATCAATAACCCCTGGAGTCAACACTCTGCCAGGTGAACTTGTGGGAGACTAAGGGCCTCTAATGAATAAGGCCCCCGCCTTATTGCACGCCCCTTAGAATCATCATGAACGACTGTCGTAGTTTGCCCTCACGGCATCGTGGGTCCTCTCGAACTAGGTAAATGTTAACCTATAGTTTGAGCCACGACGAGAGTGCTAGTAGGGTGTGGCAGGGCTTCACTCCACACCTCTCCCTCAACATCTTTGGAGGTCGTACGTGACCCCTTTACTCCAAATGTGAGTCTGTTCGACAAGCTATCGTTAGCCTGCATCATCAAGGAATCATGTCAGAATATATCCATATCATATCATATAATCAGATGCACTAATATCATAGTAATACAGTCAAACCCAAATGGTTCACTCCCTGACTCGATCCAGAGTCCAAGGGGTTCCATCGATGCCTCTGCATCCTCTTTGTCCAAACGATTGATCAATGCCTAGGACATGCGCTGAAACTTTCTCATCATTCTGACCACATCACCAACGACTATCTGCTCCTATTCAACAACCTTCTCATCTCCCTGGGGGTTAGATCCCTCAGGCGTGGATGCTACTGGAGGCATTGCTCCTGCTCCCCTAGCACCCCATCATCTGCCTCCGTGGCATCCTCCAACCATGATTACCTGCACGAATTCAAGTCAACTTGATTAGAAATAGTATAATCAAATCATATCAACGAAAACCGTAGCGATCCCAAGTCGCGGGTTGAACCCTCTTTGATACCACATGTGACGTCCCCATCGAGTATGACTCCTATGATGTACAACCGGTAAAATCACCCTTAAATTTTTTTTTTTTTTTTTTGTGTGTGTGTGTGCAGGAAGGTAATAATGACATTAGACTCAACTTCGCAACATGACAACGAACACAACGCATGAAACTCACACGACAACAACATAATGCCTAACATAAAAGCACATCAAGCACCCGGAATAAATGTACAACATTCAACCGACAAAGAATAAGAATGACTACCTACCCGTCCTACCCTGCAATGGTTAGGACCTCCAGGACACATAAGCAACGCTCAAGCCCGGGTTCGCATCGATTTTGACCATTTAAGGTCTCAGGGTTGGCGATTTTTCTGAGGAACAAGGAGGTGTCTATGTCCCACCCCCCAAAAAACAAGTCCAAGCCGACTAAGCTAAACGAGAACATCAAGATCATCCAGGACACCTCGTTCCACAAAAAAAATCAAAATTTTATAAATCTTTCAAGAATATTTAAATTCGACCTTATAAAGTATTATACATAAGGTAGACATTGAAATATTTTATTTACGCCCATATGAAAACTATGTTATTTTATAAAGTAGCATATTATACACACTTACACTCTGAATTGTTACAATAATGGAATCTAATGAAAGAATTATTTAATGAAGGTATAACCTTGACTACTTACTTCCAATAAAATCCAAATCTTATAAGTTTTTCAAAATATTTAAAAAGTATTTGATTGAACATAAAATTGACAGATCTTATAATAGAATCTAATGATAAACTATAACTTGACCATCGACTTCCAATAACATCTTATATCTTTTCAATAATATTTAAAGACAACTCAAGTATTTTACTTAGGACGAACATTGAAATATTTAATTTCTTGTCCACATTGAAAACTATGTTAATCCATATAAGCCACATCTTATACATAGTTACACTTAAGTGTTCCAATAAATAAATCTAATGATAAACATAACCTTGAAATCTTGCTTCCAATAAAAGTCCAAATCTTATAAATCTTGACGAATATTTTAAAGATACTCTTATAAAACATTCTACTTAATATGGACCTTGAATTATTTTATTTATGGCCCACATTGAAAACTATATTATTTAATACAAAATGATATTTTATATACATTTACACTCTAAAAACACTACAATAAAAGAATCCAATAAAAGGATTTCCATTAAAAATACAACTGTTACTACTAACTTCTAATAAAAAAAACCAAATCTTATTTTCAAGGTGTTATGTTAAAACCGTTAACCAACAATTATCAAGCAATTGGAAACCGCTACTTGCCATTCCCCAACTATTAGCATGTTKCTCTATTTTGAACAACTCAACATTGTTAAAGGCAATTAACAAAAATGCCACTTGCCATTCACGCAACCTTTGACATAAGGTGCTATCCTCAACCAAGATTCAAACTGTTATAAAGCACTAATTCGCTAAAAGGCAAGATGCACAGGTGTACAGATTCTGTCCAAATTAGCAAGACGCACAGGTGGGTACGGTTGTATAAAAGTTTAAGGTTCAGATATAAATTTACTGCCATTTAATAATTTACTGCAAATTCAACTGTCATTTCAACTGCCGTTTCAACTATCATTTCGTAAAATTCTGTCATTTAAAGATTAACTGCCCTCACCAGGATGTCACACAATTCACTGAAGGTGCAATGCTTGAGCAAAGGGTTACAAGGTAGGCTGCCTGTGAATTCGCAAATTGCTAAAGGTAAGTGACTGTCTGCGAATTACAAGGGAAGTCTCTATGCTAAGGATTCAATGCAAGTCCATACGATTTGTTGGGAAAGGAAGGGAGTTCGTTGTGAATGCGACTCAAGTGCACTCAGGTAAAGATCTTTGCCCTGGCACGGGAGAGAAAGTGAATCCACACCAAAAATGGAGCAATTGCAACCAGGCTCCTTGGATATTTAACCGTACCCTTAAAGGACTAAGGCAGGAACACTAGAATGGTTACTGCAATAATGCATTCCTTACACCATCAATACCCAGGTCAGAGGTTGAAAGTAAGAGGTCGAAATCCGTAGGAAGAGGGGAGGACAAGAGGAAACATACGCCAATGGTGTGAGGGGTAGGAAAAAGATTGGTTTTGTTTTCATGCATGACAGAAGTGGGCAAGACAAGTAAGAGGTGTTTGGTTGTGTCAAACGTTCACTCAACCATTAAATAACACAAAAATCGTGTTTTTCAGAACAGAGGAGATGGAATCAGAAATTAGGAGGGAATCACTACAAGACTAAATTTGAGATCATTACCAGGGCATAAACAACTTGCTGCCAAGCCTCACTTTAAAATGCAGTTACACTGCATACCATTAAATAGCAATCGGAAACGTATAGAAAGAGATGGAACGAGGTCAGGTAAGGAAACGATTGGTAATGCCATCAAGTGGGTAAAGGTATTGGATGCAGAGTATTGACAAATAAGAATCCAATGGCCAAGGGTGGAGTAAATTGCAGGCCATGGATGAAAACGTACAGTGAAAAATGGCAGAGTAAAAAGGCATACCAAAAGAAAAAAACGCAGCAATTCGCCAGGAGAAGCCAATAATGCATACTTAATTTAATCTATTACACTGCCCGGATATCAAATTTTTACATCCATTACATATCTACAATCACAGGGGTAATGTTTTACATCTATCACATAACTACAGTCGCAGAGGTAAGATTTTTACATCCATTACATGATGAAAATCACATAATTAATAAAAACAAATCAAGGAACAAGAAACAAAACACAGATTGAGGTTAATCACTTTTACATCTCGGGATACCAATATAAAAATTTTACAACAGTCAGAGAACGCCAGGGCCATAAGTATAGCTCATCGAAATGATCACAGGGATTCTATCAGTCAAGGTGTAGAAAAAATAACAAGGGAGAAAGATAATCCATACGCAGAGGTCGTACTGGAAGGCGCGAGTCAACAATCAGGAAGGGACAACAACAGAGGTAGATGACATATGGGTTCGTCCTTCGCTTCATCATCCTCGCATAGAAAATCAGGGCGTTGAGATCCATAGGTCTTTTAACGCTAAGGCAACGACCGTAGATCAGGCTCTTGGCCGACTTCTTAGGTGAGGATTGGTGAGCTAGGGACGAAGGTGAACAACCTCAGGGTCACAATCAACCCGCAAGGGGGTCAAGACGTGCGGGGGAAATGAAGGCCATGGGAGTCAACAATCGTCGAGCTAGGCTAAGAAAAGTTTAGTCATCAAACTAAACATTCAATCTACTTACCTAGTCAACATGAAGATCCAAGCATAAAAACTACAACATATACTATACAAAATAAAAAGAGAGTACCATAGCTTGATTGCCCCCTCTGAGTGACGTCCACGTGGTCCGTGCAACTCCCTCTCGCCAACCGTCGAGACTTCACCGGTACCTCCCAGCCAATGCTAGGGGTACTCTTCTTTCCCCTTAGCCCCCCAAGCCGCAAAGGGGCCACACACTCACTAACTAGAGATCTCGACTAGCTCCCAGCTCGCCTCACAAGGCCGAGCTACCACTCCTCACCGAGATGGATATCCCAACTCCCACAAGTAAGTCAGTCAAGTAGATAGTTTTGCAGCGTAATGTTACGCAAATAGAATATGCCCCAACCTCCATCTCCTCCCTTCTTTATATAGAGTTTTGTGGTTCCTTACTTTCCTAAAATCTCGTTTAATTAAGTTTTTAAAATTTAATTCATAAAAATTCCTCCCCGTACAAGTGTCACCAATCCCCTTCATTCCTCCATAAATTAACTTCTTTAATTAATTAATTATCTTTATTTCCTTCACCCACCTAGAGTTACTCCTAGAATCACTCCTAGGTGTCCCCAAATTCTCTTACAGGTTTTAATAGCTTTCCCTTTATTAAATTGCTAGTTCAGTTTAAATTAGAAATCTCTTAAATGGTAGATGCTTTACTAAGTTTGACCTTCCANACCTAGAGTTACTCCTAGAATCACTCCTAGGTGTCCCCAAATTCTCTTACAGGTTTTAATAGCTTTCCCTTTATTAAATTGCTAGTTCAGTTTAAATTAGAAATCTCTTAAATGGTAGATGCTTTACTAAGTTTGACCTTCCATTTTTTTTCCTTTAAATTCCCCCTTTTTCCTTTTTATGTTTAGCTCTTTTCCTAGTTTCCTAAAATTTTAGATTTTCCCTCTTTCCCCTTTTAATTAGAATTCAAAAATGCAGGTGTGGAATTTAACCCTTTTTTCCTTTTATCTTTTAATTAAAATAAATTTAAATTATCAAAGATAATAAAACAATTAATTCCCTTTTTAGATTTTATTTCAACAGTTTTTTTTTTTTTTTATGAATAAATTAAATTTCTTACTCCCTTCGTGTTACAAGATTTAACAACGATCATAATTATTATTTAAGTTATTATTATTATTATTATTATTTTATAGATAGACAAAATTTTACCACTAGCGCAATTTAGACTTAGACCTTAAACTTTGTACTGGGCGACATTTAATTAGGGAAATTGTTTTTTTTTTTTTTTTAAATACTTAACACACAATTCGTCCTAAGGCCATCTAGGTTCATTCCTCTATAATCAACAACGCGATGTTCCCTTCAGGACGCACTAGGTTCTCCAAGGGTTCCATTCGCCTCATTTGTTCCCTTGCGCGACGTTCCCTTCAGGACGCATTACATGCTCCAAGGGTGCCACTCGCCTCTTGACTGACTTGGCAGACATGAATAACCCCTGGAGTCAACACTCTGCTAGGTGAACTTGTGGGATACTAAGGGCCTCTAGGGAATAAGGCCCCCACCTTATTGCGCGCCCCTTAGAATCATCATGAGCGACTATCACAGTCTGCCCTAATGGCATCGTGGGTCCTCTCGAACTAGGTAAACATTAACCTACAGTTTGAGCCACGGAGGGAGTGCTAGTAGGATGTGGGAGGGCTGTTGTCCACACCTCTCCCTCAACATATCTGGTAGTCATGCATGATCCCTTTACTCCATATGTGAGTCTGGTCGGAAAGCTATCTTCAACCTGCATCATCAACGAATCATGTCAGAATATATCCATATCATATCATCTAATTGGATGCACTAATATCACAGTAATATAGTCAAACCCCAATGATTCACTCCCTGACTTGATTTGGAGTCCAAGAGGTTCCATCGATGCCTCTGCATCCTTGAGGTCCAAAATCCTTCACACTTAGTAAACCGAGTCAATAACACCTGTCTATGTCAATGCAGTAAAACAACATGTCATCAACCCATAACGCCTCATAATCAAAATCAAAATTTTTAATAGCATAATAATCCGGATCACTTGTGAGCAAGTGTCCTCAAAGAATAAGTTCGGTTAGTGTGCCAGAGCGGGATGTTACATACACCCCCTCTTGGTCTAAACTTCATCCTGAAGTTTCACAGTATATATGCCGAAATAAAGTGTATCACAATATCATATGTCTATCTATCAAACATAAATGGAAACTGCTGGCGCATATCATATGCGTCCTCCCAGGTTGTCGAGTGCAGACTATAATTGTCCCACCGTACCTTGACCTGCTCTAGCATTCGACGCTGTAACTGTTGAACGCGATGATCCAAGATGCGGACCGGCTCAACTGTGAGCTCTCCCTCGTCCAACACTTGCAAAGAACTCATGTCAATAACATGTGTAGGATCACTAATGTAATGTCTCAAAACAGATACATGAAAAACATCGTGCATACGCCTCAAAGAATCCGGCAAGGCTAGTCGATAGGCCATGGGCCCCTTTCTCTCCACAATCTTGAAAGGTCCCACGAACCTAGGAGAGAGTTTATCTCCCTTCCCAAACTTGATTGAAATCTTATGCGGTTTAACCCGAAAGAAGACTTGATCGCCGACCTCGTAACTATAGTCGACACGGTGCGCATCGGCATAACTCTTTTGTCAATCCTGCGCTTCCTTAATTCTTTGTCTTATTGTTTGCATTTTCTCTTCCATTTCTTGGATCTGTTCTGCTCCCACCAGGACCCTATCCTCAAGACGATCCCAACTCAAAGGCATCCGACACGGTCGCTTGTAAAGAAGCTCGAAAGGCGCCATCTTAATGGTTCTCTGGTAACTGTTGTTGTAAGCGAACTCCACTAGTGGCAAGAATTCTTCCCAACGGTTTTGTTGGTCCATCACGTACATGTGCAACATGTACTCCAAGGTTTGGTTCGTTCGTTTTATCTTCCCATCAGTATCAGGGTGATACGCAGTACTAAAGTTAAGTTGGGTCCCCAAGGCCTCTTGGAAGCTTGTCCAAAATTGTCCAGTAAACACCGATCCTCGATCAAATATAATCCTCTTAGGCACACCATGCAGCCTCACAATCTCATTGATGAAAAATCTAGCTATGTCAGGTGCCTGATACGTTGTATGCACGGGAATAAAGTGAGCACTCTTCATCAAAGTGTCTACTACTACTAAAATCGAGTCATTTCTCCTTGCCTTCAGTGGCAATCCAACAATAAAATCCATCGAAATAACCTCCCATTTCGATTCCAGAATAACGTGTGGTTGTAGTAATCCTACTGGGTGTCTATGTTCAGCGTTTACTTGCTGACATTCTAGACATCTGGCCACATAGTTGACTATGTCTGCCTTCATTCCCTTCCATAAGAATAAGGGTTTAACGTCTGCCCTCATCTTCGTGACTCCATGGTGAGCCATGTAAGTTTCTCTATGAGCCTCGCTCAAGATCAACATCCTTAACTCGTCATTTGGCGGTACATAGATACGACTTTTAAACCTCAATAACCCATTTCTATCAAACAAAAATCCTTCAAATCATGGTACCATCATTGTGTTTCATCCGATAAAACACTCGACCTCTTTGTACCAGTCATCGTCACGTTGTAAAGTTAGAATCTTTTCACGTAGATTCATCTGAAGAGGCAGCACCGAAAAGATGCATGGTCTTCGAATCAATGCGTTAGCCACTCGATTCACTGTTCCTTTTATGTAATTAATCTCGAAGTCATACTCACTAAGAAATTCCGACCAACGCTGTTGTCGCGCGTTCAGGTCGCTTTGCGTAAATATGTGTTGTAGTCCATAGTGGTCAGTATTTAGTTCAAATTTTTGTCCAACAAGGTAGTGTCTCCAAACGTTCAAGTCATATACGATGGTTAACAACTCCAAATCGTGCGTCATGTAGTTCTCCTCATGCCTTCTTAGTTTCCTCGAAATGTAAGGGATCACTCGTCTGTCTTGCATCAAGAATCCGCCTAAGCCTTCCTTGGATGTGTTAGTGCATACCAAGAAGTCCGCGTCCATGTACGAGACCTTTAGTATCGGTGTTGTTGTCAACAACTCCTTGAGCCTCCGAAATGCTCCCGCGCATTTCTTGGTCCAAACAAACTTCTTGTTCTTCTTATGCAACTCCATGATCGAATTTGCTATCTTCGAAAATCCATCGACGAACCGTCGATAGTATCCTGCTAAACCCATGAAGCTACACACTTCTGGGACATTCGTTGGCGCAGGCCATTCCATAATAGCCTCGACCTTGGCTCGATCCATGACGATGCCTTCGCCAGAGATGACATGCCCTAAGTAGTGAATCTTCGATTGATAAAATGAGCATTTGGACAACTTCCCATACAATTTGTGCTCTCGCAGACACCATAGTACCAAGCGCAAATGCTCGTCATGCTCCTCCTTCGTCCAAGAGTAAATCAAAATATCGTCAATGAATACTTGGACGGACTTGTCCAAATACTCGCGGAACACACCATTCATCAAACTCATAAATACCCCTGGGGCGTTTGTCAGTCCAAACGGTAACACAGTAAACTCGTAATCCCCAAACCTCATCTTAAAGGCGGTCTTAGGAACATCATCCTCCTTGATCCGTAACTGGTGATACCCTGATCACAAATCGATCTTGGAGAACACCATCCTGCCCTTCATTTGATCGAACAGATCATCAATTCTTGGCAATAGATACCGATTTTTGATCATTGCCTTGTTCAATTGACGGTAGTCAATGCAAAGCCTCCACGATCCATCCTTCTTTTGTATGAAAATAACAGGTGCACCCCACGGTGACACACTAAGATGTATTAGTCCCAAGTCCAACAACTCCTTCAGTTGCATTTTCAACTCTTGTAACTCCGGGGTCGACATCCAATAAGGCGTTCTTGCTATCAGTTCAGTCCCCAATTTTAGGTCTATGGTAAACTCCAATTCTCTCTCCGGCGACATCCCAGGTAACTCCTCCAGAAAGACGTCTGCAAATTCTCTCACCACCGAAAGGTGTTCTAGACCTTCTGCTACCCCCTTCTCGTTTAACGCAAGGATTTCATACAGCTTTCACCCCTTGCGCATGCTCTTCCATAGCTATAAGGAAGAGATGAACCTCAGGGAAACTCCCTGGTTCTGTCCTACAATCACACGTCTCTGTCCCTCGTCATCGACCAAGCTTAACCATTTCATCTTACAATTGAGCATCGCCTCATGCGATTCCAACCAGTCCATACCAATCATGACATCATAAGATCCTAAGATCGTGACGTACAGGTTGGCCCTGGTGAAAAACTCTCCCAGGTTAAGGATACATCCCGTAACCTTTCCTCCAACCTTTTGTTTGGCTCCCGAAGCCATCTCTACGAATCTAAACTCATCCTGTTCGACTGCCTTTACCTTAATCCTTTTTAGCGCTGCACCAGAAATAAAACTCTCGGTAGCACTGGGATATATCAAAATACTAAGGGTCTAGTTAGCGACAGTACCTATCGTCTTGAGCACAGTCGACTGATGCTATGCCTGGTGGTTATTCACCACTCCATGAGTCCGATGGGCCTTTCCCATATCTCCCACGGTAGTGGGTCCAACTGATCTGGATGCTCTAGTCCTCTCCATCAGGCAGTTATGCTAGTAGTGTGGATTCCCACATGTCCAACACCCCTTCTTTGGCCCAGTAGTCCTGGTACCTGAAGTAGAAGATGACAACCCACCAGCCTGGAATCCTGGTATGTTCTGCTGAACATGCCTAAACTGTTGTTGCTGCGGTCGTCGTTGCTGTTGATGCTGTGGTCCCCGATAAGGTGTCCGCTGCTGAGGCGTCAATCATCGAGGTGTAGTGAAAGTGGATCCCCTCTGGAAGCCACGATATCCCGACGTATGTCTGGCTGGTGTCTGATGCTGCTGTTCTCTAGATGACACCTGCCCTGCTGGTCTCGCTAGAGTCCTCATCTGACCCTGACTGATAAGATCCTCCTCTGCTATGAGGGCCTTCTGGACGACATCATGCAAGGTTTGAGGTATCAAAATCCTAACCTTTGCACGTATGCTGCCGTTAAGGCCGAACACAAACCTGTTGACCTTAAGTTTCTCAGTGTTAAGGTGCGGAACATACTGGAGTAGCTCCATAAAACAGGCCTTGTACTCGGGCACCGTACGACCGCCCTGTCGTAAGGCATTGAACTCGTTGAGTTGATGCTCAATGAATTCCTCTGAAAGGTATCTCTCTCGGAACTATTCCTTGAGCAGTTCCCATGACACGTCTTCGAAAGCCATATTCAACTGCGGTAGGAGCGTCTTCCACCATAGAAGAGTGCTCCCCTCTAGTTGAAAGACCGCCGTGCGGACCTTCATGTTGGAGGTATAATTGCAAAGTGCGAAGCACATCGCAATGTTCTCCAACCATGCCTCAGTGGCTGCGCCATCTGGGGCACCAAAGAACTAGGGAAATTTGACCTTCTCGAGTTCACTGTGAATTCTACCAGTACAGACCGGAGCACGTAGTGGAACCTCAGTAGGTGTCGACGCCCTGGCCTCATCTCTGTCCAAACGGCTAATCAGTGGCTCGGACATGCGCTGAAACGATCTCATCATTCTAACCACATAACTAACAACTATATGCTCCTGTTCGACAACCTACTCATCTCCCTAGGGGTTAGATCCCTCAGGCATGGATGCTACTGGAGGCGTCGCACCTCCTCCCCTAGCACCTCATCGTCTTCCTCTGTGGCGTCCTTTAACCATGATTACCTGCACGAATACAAGTCAATTTGATTAGAAATAGTATAATAAAATCATATCAATGAAATCTGTAGTGATCCCAAGTCGCGGGTTGAACCCACTCTGATACCACATGTGACGTCCCCATCTGGTATGACTCCTACGATGTACAACTGGTAAAAGTACCCTTAATTTTTTTTTTTGTTTTTCTATGTGTGTGTGGAGGAAGGTAATAATGACATTAGACTCAACATCGCAACATGATGGTGAACACAACGCATGCAACTCACGCGACAACAACATAACTCCTAACATAAAATCACATCAAGCACCTGGAAGCAATGTATGACATTCAAGCGACGAAGAATAAGAATGACTAATTGCACGTCCTACCCTGCAATGGTTAGGACCTCCAGGACACATAAGCAACGCTCAAGCTCGGGTTCCTATCGATTTTGACCATTTAACGTCTCAGGTCTGATGACTGTTCTGAGGAACACGTAGGTGTCAACGTCCCACCCCAAAAAAAACAAGTCCAAGACGACTAAGTTAGATGACAACATCAAGATCATCCAGGACACCTTGTTCCATAAAAAAGTCAAATTTTTATAAATCTTTCAAGAATATTTAAATTCGACCTTATAAAGTGTTATACATAAGGTAGACATTGAAATATTTTATTTACGCCCATATGAAAACTATGTTATTTTATAAAGTAGCATATTATACACACTTACACTCTGAATTGTTACAATAATGGAATCTAATGAAAGAATTATCTAATGAAGGTATAACCTTGACTACTTACTTCCAATAAAATCAAAATCTTATAAGTTTTTCAAAATATTTAAAAAGTATTTGATTGAACATAAAATTGATAGATCTTATAATATAATCTAATGGTAAACTATAACTTGACCATCGGCTCCCAATAACATCTTATATCTTTTCAATAATATTTAAAGACAACTCAAGTATTTTACTTAGGACGAACATTGAAATATTTAATTTCTTGTCCACATTGAAAACTATGTTAATCCATATAAGCCACATCTTATACATAGTTACACTTAAGTGTTCCAATAAATAAATCTAATGATAAACATAACCTTGAAATATCGCTTCCAATAAAAGTCCAAATCTTATAAATCTTGATGAATATTTTAAAGATACTCTTATAAAACATTCTACTTAATATGGACCTTGAACTATTTTATTTATGGCCCACATTGAAAACTATATTATTTAATACAAAATGATATTTTATATACATTTACACTCTAAAAACACTACAATACATTTACACTCTAAGAATCCAATAAAATGATTTCCATTAAAAATACAACTGTTACTACTAACTTCTAATAAAAAAACCAAATCTTATTTTCAAGGTGTTATGCTAAAACCGTTAACCAACAATTATCAAGAAATTGGAAACTGCTACTTTCCATTCCCCAACTATTAGCATGTTGCTCTATTATGAACAACTCAACACTATTAAGGCAATTAACAAAAACACCACTTGCCATCCACGTAACCTTTGACATAAGTCACTATCCTCAACCAAGATTCAAACTGTTATAAAGAACTAATTTGCTAAAAGGGAAGACGCACAGGTGTACAGATTCTGTCCAAATTAGCAAGACACACAGGTGGGTATGGTTGTCTAAACATTTAAGGTTCAGATATAAATTTACTGCCATTTAATAATTTACTACAAATTCAACTGTCATTTCAACTGTCGTTTCAACTATCATTTCGTAAAATTCTGTCATTTAAATATTTACTGCCCTCACCAGGATGTCATGCAATTCACTGAAGGTGCAATGCTTGAGCAAAGGGTTACAAGGCAGGCTGCCCGTGAATTCGCAAATTGCTAAAGGTAAGTGACTGTCTGTGAATTACAAGGGAAGTCTCTATGCTAAGGATTCAATGCAAATCCATATGATTTGCTGGAAAAGGAAGGGAGTTCACTGTGCACACAACTCAAGAGCACTCCAGGTAAAGATCTCTGCCCTGGCATGGGAGAGAAAGTGAAGCCACACCAAAAATGGAGCAATTGCAACTGGGCTCCTTGGAGATTTAACCGTACCCTTAAAGGACTAAAGCAGGAACACCAGAATGGTTACTGCAATAATGCATTCCTTACGCCATAAATACTCAGGTCAGAGGTTGAAAGTAAGAGGTCGAAATATGTGGGAAGAGGGGAGGACAAGAGGAAGTTACGCCAATGGTGTGAGGGGTAGGAAAAATATTGGTTATATTTGCATGTGCGACAGAAGTGGGCAAGATGAGTAAGAGGTGTCTAGTTGTGTCAAACGTTCACTCAACCATTAAATAACACAAAAATAGCGTTTTTCATAACAGAGGAGCTGTAATCGGAAAGTAGGAGGGAATCGCTGAAAGAACAAACTCGAGATCATTACCGGGGCATAAACAACTTGTTGTCGAGCCTCACTTTAAAATGAAGTCACAGTGCATACCATTAAATACCAATCGAAAACAAACAACAAGAGTTGGAACAGAGTCAGGTAAGGAAATGATTGGCAACTCCATCAAGTGGGTAAAGGTATTGAATGCATAGTGTTAACAAATAAGAGTCCAATGGCCAAGGGTGAAGTAAATTGCAGGCCAAGGATGAAAACGTACGATGAAAAATGGTAGAGTAAAAAGGCATACCAGAAGAAAAACACGTATCAATTCGTCAGGAGAAGCCAAGAACGCAGACTTAATTTAATCTATTACACTACCCAAATATCAAATTTTTACATTCATTACATATCTACAATCGCAGGGGTAATCTCTTACATCTATCACATAACTACAATCGTAGAGGTAATATTTTTACATCCATTACATGATGACAATCACAGAAGTAATAAAAACAATTCAACCAACAAGAAACAAAATGCAGATTGAGGTTAATAACTCTTACATCTCAGGATACCAATATAAAAAGCTGACAACAGTAAGAGAAAGCTAGGGCCATAAGGATAACTCATCGAACTGATCACAGGGATTCTATCAGTCAAGGCATAGAAAAAATAACAAGGGAGAAAGATAATCCATATGTAGAGGTCGTACTGGAAGGTGCAAGTAAACAATTATGCAGGGACAACAACAGAGGTAGACAACGGATGAGTTCATCCTTCGCTTCATCATCCTCACACAGAAAAGTAGGGCGTTGAGATCCATAGGTCTTTTAACACTAAGGCGATGATCGTAGATCAGGCTCTTGGCCAACTGCTCAGGTTAGGACTGGTGAGCTAGGGACGAAGGCTAAACAACCTCAGGGTCACAATCAACCAGAAAGGTGGTCAAGATGTGCGGGGAAAACGAAGGCCATGGGAGTCAACAATCGTCGAGCTAGGCTAAGAAAAGTTCAGTCATCAAACTAAACATTCAATCTACTTACCTAATCAACATGCATATCCAAGCATAAAACCTATAGCATATACTATACAAAATGAAAAGAGAGTACCGTAGCCTGATCGCTCGCTCTAAGTGACGTCCCCATGCTTCGTGCAAATCCCGCTCACCAACCGTCGAGACTTCACCGGTACCTCCCAGCCAATGCTAGGGGTACTCTTCTCCCCCCTTAGCCCCCTGAGTAGCAAAGGGGCCACATAGTCACTATCCAAAGATCTCGACTAGCTCCCATCTCGCCTCGCAAGGACGATCTACCACTGCTCACCGAGATGGGTATGCTAACTCCCACAAGTAAGTCAGTCAAGTAGATATTTCTGCAGTGTAACGTTACGCAAGCAGAAGATGCCCCAACCTCCATCTCCTCCCTTTATTATATAGAGTTTCGTGGTTCCTTACTTTCCTAAAATCCCGTTTAATTAAGTTTTTAAAATTTAATTAATGAAAATTCCTCCTTGTACAAGTGTCACCGATCCCCTTCATTCCTCCATAAATTATCTTTTTTAATGAATTAATTATCTTTATTTCCCTCACCCACCTAGAGTGACTCCTAGAATCACTTCTAGGTGTCCCCAAATTCTTGGATCGCTTCTAGTCCCACCAGGACCCTATCCTCAATCCGATCCCAACTCAAAGGCGTCTGACACGGTCATTTGTAAAGAAACTCGAAAGGCGCCATCTTAATGGTGCTCTGGTAACTGTTGTTGTAAGCGAACTCCACTAGTGGGAAGAATTCTTCCCAAAGCTTTTGTTGGTCCATCACGTACATGCGCAACATGTCCTCCAAGGTTTGGTTTGTTCGTTTGGTCTTCCTGTCAGTCTCCGGGTGATACGCAGTACTAAATTTAAGTTGGGTCCCCAAGGCCTCTTGGAATCTCATCCAAAATCGTCCAGTAAACACTGATCCTCGATCGGATATAATCCTCTTAGGCACACCATGCAGCCTCACAATCTCACTGATGAAAACTCTAGCTATGTCAGGTTCCTGATACGTCGTATGCACGGGAATAAAGTGAGCACTCTTCGTCAGAGTGTATACTACTACGAAAATCAAGTCATGTCTCCTTGCCATCAGTGGCAATCCAACAATAAAATCCATCGAAATAACCTCCCATTTTGATTCCAGAATAGCGTGTGGTTGTAATAATCCTTTTGGGTGTCTATGTTCAGCCTTTACCTGCTGACATTCTAGACATCTGGCCACATAGTTGACTATGTATGCCTTCATTCCCTTCTAGAAGAATGAGGGCTTAAGGTCTATCCTCATCATCGTGACTCCCAGGTGAGCCATGTAAGATTCTCTATGAGCCTCACTCAAGATCAACATCCTCAACTCGTCGTTCGGTGGTACGTAGATCCGATTTTTAAACCTCAATAACCCATCGCTATCAAATGAAAATCCTTCAAATCGTGGTACCATCATTGTGTTTCGTCTGATAAAACACTCGACCTCTTTGTACCAGTTATCGTCATGTTGTAAAGTTAGAATCTTTTCACGTAGATTCGTCTGAAGAGGCAACACCAAAAAGATGCGTGGTCTCCCACTCAATGGGTCAGCCACTCAGTTCACTGTTCCTTTTATGTAAGTAATCTCGAAGTCATACTCACTAAGCAATTCCGACCAATGCCGTTGTCGTACATTCAGGTCACTTTGCATAAATATGTGTTGTAGTCCACAATGGTCAGTCTTTAGTTCAAATTTTCGTCCAAAAAGGTAGTGTCTCCAAACCTTCAAGGCATATATGATGGCTAACAACTCCAAATCGTGCATCGCGTAGTTCTCCTCATGCCTTCTCAGTTTCCTCGAAATGTAAGCGATCACTCATCTGTGTTGCATCAAGACTCCGCCTAAGCCTTCCTTGGATGCATCAGTGCATACCAAGAAGTCCATGTTCATGTCTGATACCTTTAGTATTGATGTTGTTGTCAACAACTCCTTGAGCCTCCAAAATTCTCCTGTGCAGTTCTCTGTCCAAACAAACTTCTTATTCTTCTTTTGCAACTCCGTGATCAGATTTTCTATCTTCGAAAATCCCTCGACGAACCGTCGATAGTATCCTGCTAAACCCATGAAGCTACGCATTTTCGGGACATTCGTCAGCACAGGCCATTCCATAATAGCCTTGACCTTGGCTGGATCCACGACGATGCCTTCGCTGGAGATGACATGCCCTAAGTAGTGAATCTTCGATTGATAAAATGAGCATTTGGACAACTTCCCATACAATTTGTGCTCTCGAAGACACCGTAGTACCAAGAAAAAGTGCTCGTCATGCTCCTCCTTCGCCCGAGGTTAAATCAAAATATCGTCAATGAATACTTGGACGAACTTGTCCAAATACTCGCGGAACACCCCATTCATCAAACTCATAAATACCCCTGGGGCGTTTGTCAGTCCAAACGGTAACACAATAAACTCATAATGCCCAAACCTTGTCTTAAAGGCGGTCTTAGGAACGTCATCCTCCTTGATCCGTAACTGGTGATACCCTGATCGCAAAAGAATCTTGGAGAACATCGTCGCGCCCTTCATTTGATCCAACAGATCATCAATTCTTGGCAACAGATACTGATTTTTGATCATTGCCTTGTTCAATTGACGGTAGTCAATGCAGAGCCTCCACGATCCATCCTTATTTCGAATGAAAATAATAGGTGCACCCCACCGTGACACACTAGGATGTATCAGTCCTAGGTACAACAACTCCTTCAGTTGCATTTTCAACTCTTGTCACTTCGGGGTCGACATCTGATATGGCGTTCTTGCTATCGGTTCAGTCCCCGGTTTTAGGTCTATGGTAAACTCCAATTCCCTCTCTGGTGAAATCCTAGGTAACTCCTCCAGAAATACATCTGCAAACTCTCTCACCACCGAAAGGTGTTCTAGACCTTCTGCTACCCCCTTCTCGTTTAACGCAAGGATCGCATACAACTTGCACCCCTTACGCATGCTCTTTCGTAGCTATAAGGAAGAGATGAACCTTAGGGAAACTCCCTGGTTTTGTCCTACAATCACACGTCTCTGTCCCTCATCATCGACCAAGCTCAATCGTTTCATCTTACAGTTGAGTATCGCCTCATGTGATTCCAGCCAGTCCATACCAATCACGACGTCATAAGATCCTAAGATCGTGACGTATAAGTTGGCCCTGGTGACAAACTCTCCTAGGTTAAGGATACATCCCGTAACCTTTCCTCCAACCTTTTGTTTATCTCTCGAAGCCATCTCTACGAAGCTAAACGCATCATGTTCGACTGCCTTTACCTTAATCCTTTTTAGCGCTGCACCAGAAATGAAACTCTCGGTAGCACCAGGATCTATCCAAATACTAAGGGTCTGGTCAGCGACGGTACCTGTCGTCCTGAGCACAGTCGACTGATTCTCTTCCTGGAAGTTATTCACCACTGCATGAATCCGATGGGCCTTGCCCATATCTCCCATGGTAGTGGGTCCGACTGATCCAGACGCTCTAGTCCTCTCCATCGGGCAGTCGCGCTAATAGTGTGGCTCTCCACATGTCCAACACCCATTCTTCGACTAAGTATTCCTGGTACCCAAAGTAGAAGATGATGGCCCACCGGCCTGGAATCCTAGTCTGTTCTGCTGAATAGGCCTAAACTGTTGCTGTTGCGGCCGATGCTGCTGCTGATGCTGTGGTCCCTGATAAGGTGTTCGCTGCTGAGGTGTCAGTTGCTGAGGTGTAGTGAAAGTGGATCCCCTCTGGAAGCCACGATATCCCCACGTATGTTTGGCTAGTGTCTGATGTTGCTGTGCTCCAGATGACACCTGCCCTGCTGGTGTCGCTGGAGTCCTGGTCTGACCCCCGCTGATAAGCTCCTCCTTTGCTATGAGGGCCTTTTGGATGACATCATGCAAGGTTTGAGGCATAAAAATCCTGACCTTTTCATGTATGCTGCTGTTAAGTCCGAACAAAAACCTGTTGACCTTAAGTTTCTCAGTGTTAAGGAGTGGAGCATACCGGAGCAGCTCCATAAAATGGGTCTCGTACTCAGGCATCGTAAAACTGCCCTGTCATAAGGCATTGAACTCATTGAGCTGACGCTCAATGAATTCCTCTGAAAGGTATCTCTCTCAGAATCATTCCTCGAACAATTCCCATGACACGTCTTCAACGACCATACTCAGCTGTGGTAGGAGCATCTTCCACCATAGAAGAGCGCTCCCCTTCAGTTGAAATACTGCCATGCGGACCTTCATGTTGGAGGTATGATCGCGAAGTGTGAAGCACATCGCCATGTTCTCCAACCATGCCTCGGCGACTATGCCATCCGGGGTTCTAAAGAACTCGAGAAACTTGACTTTCTCGAGTTCACGGTGAATGCTACCAGTACCGACCGGAGCGTGCGGTGGAACCTTAGTGGGTGCCCTCGCCCTGGCCTCATCTCTGTCCAAATGGATGATCAGTGCCTCGGACATGCGCTGAAACGATCTCATCATTCCGACCGCATCACCAACGACTATCTGCTCCTGTTCGACAACCTACACGTCTCCCTGGGGGTTAGATCCCTTAGGCGTGGATGCTACTGGAGGCGTCGTGCCTCCTCCTCTAACCATGATTACCTACATGAATACACGTCAACTTTATTAGCAATAGTATAATCAAATCATATCAACAAAATCCATAGTGATCCGAAGTCGCGGGTTGAACCCGCTCTGATACCACATGTGACGTCCCCATCCGGTATGACTCCTATGATGTACAACTGGTAAAAGCACCCTTAATTGTTTTTTTTTTCTTCTGTGTGTGTGTGCAGGAAGGTAATAATGACATTAGACTCAACATCGCAACACGATGGCGAACACAACGCATGCAACTCAGGCGACAACAACATAACGCCTAACATAAAATCACATCAAGCACTTGGAAGCAATGTACGACATTCAACCAAGGAAGAATAAGAATGACTACCCGCCCGTCCTACCCTGCAATGGTTAGGACCTCCAGGACACATAAGCAACGCTCAAGCCCGGGTTCCCATCGATTTTGACCATTTAAGGTCTCAGGGCTGGCGATTGTTCTAAGGAACAAGGAGGTGTCTACGTCCCACCCCCAAAAAAACAAGTCCAAGCCGACTAAGCTAAATGACAACATCAAGATCATCCAAGACACCTCGTTCCACAAAAAAATCAAAATTTTATAAATATTTCAAGAATATTTAAAGTCGACCTTATAAAGTATTATACATAAGATAGACATTGAAATATTTTATTTACACCCATATGAAAACTATGTTATTTTATAAAGTAGCATATTATACACACTTACACTCTGAATTGTTACAATAATGGAATCTAATGAAAGAATTATCTAATGAAGGTATAACCTTGACTACTTACTTCGAATAAAATCCAAATCTTATAAGTTTTTCAAAATATTTAAAAAGCATTTGATTGAACATAAAATTGACAGATCTTATAATAGAATCTAATGATAAACTATAACTTGACCATCACCTTCCAATAACATCTTATATCTTTTCAATAATATTTAAAGACAACTCAAGTATTTTACTTAGGACGAACATTGAAATATTTAATTTCTTGTCCACATTGAAAACTATGTTAATCCATATAAGCCACATCTTATACATAGTTACACTTAAGTGTTCCAATAAATAAATCTAATGATAAACATAACCTTGAAATCTCGCTTCCAATAAAAGTCCAAATATTATAAATCTTGACGAATATTTTAAAGATACTCTTATAAAACATTCTACTTAATATGGACCTTGAATTATTTTCTTTATGGCCCACATTGAAAACTATATTATTTAATACAAAATGATATTTTATATACATTTACACTCTAAAAACACTACAATAAAAGAATCCAATAAAAGGATTTCCATTAAAAATACAACTGTTACTACTAACTTCTAATAAAAAAACCAAATCTTATTTTCAAGGCGTTATGCTAAAACCGTTAACCAACAATTATCAAGCAATTGGAAACTGCTACTTGCCATTCCCCAACTATTAGCATGTTGCTCTATTCTGAACAACTCAGCACTGTTAAAGGTAATTAACAAAAACACCACTTGCCATTCACGTAACCTTTGACATAAGGCGCTATCCTCAACCAAGATTCAAACTATTATAAAGCACTAATTCCCTAAAAGGCAAGACGCACAGGTGTACAGATTCTGTCCAAATTAGCAAGATGCACAAGTGGGTACAATTGTCTAAAAGTTTAAGGTTCAGATATAAATTTACTGCCATTTAATAATTTACTACAAATTCAACTGTCATTTCAACTACCCTTTCAACTATCATTTCGTAAAATTCTGTCATTTAAAGATTTACTGCCCTCACCAGGACGTCATGCACTTCACTGAAGGTGCAATGCTTGAGCAAAGGGTTACAAGGCAGATTGCCTGTGAATTCACAAATTGCTAAAGGTAACTGACTGTTTGCGAATTACAAGGGAAGTCTCTATGATAAGGATTCAACGCAAATCCATACGATTTGTTGGGAAAGGAAGGGAGTTCGCTGTGCACGCGACTCAAGTGCACTCAGGTAAAGATCTCTGCCCTAGCATGGGAGAGAAAGTGAAGCCACACCAAAAACGGAGCAATTGCAATCAGGCTCCTTGGAGATTTAACTGTACCCTTAAAGGACTAAGGCAGGAACACTAGAATGGTTATTGCAATAATGCATTCCTTAGGCCATCAATACCCAGGTCAGAGGTTGAAAGTAAGAGGTCGAAATCCGTGGGAAGAGGGGAGGACAAGAGGAAGTTACGCTAATGGTGTGAGGGGTTGGAAAAAGATTGGTTCTGTTTGCATGTGCGACAGAAGTGGGAAAGACGAGTAAGAGGTGTCTGGTTGTGTCAAACGTTCACTCAACCATTAAATAACACAAAAATTGTGTTTTTCAGAACATAGGAGCTGGAATCAGAAATTAGGAGGGAATTGCTACAAGACTAAACTCGAGATCATTACCAGGGCATAAACAAATTGCTGCCGAACCTCACTTTAAAACACAGTCACACTGCATACCATTAAATACCAATCAGAAACACACAA
>ML778657.1:1788077-1821520 GCA_009831015.1 Picea engelmannii | reverse complement strand
CTTAAAGAGGACTCCAGGGGGGTTCCTTTTTTCGTATAACCTTGTTGAGCCTGAAAAAGTGATAAAAGTATGCTTGATCACGTTCTCATGTATTTACGAGCGCAAGAACGAATAAAAACGACGCTCGAGGTTTTATGTAAAAACCCTAAAAACAAATCAAAAACATGCTATAACAAAGAAAAACATGTCCGTAGCCCTGTATTCAATCATCAAAGTTATCACGCCTGCAAGAATTACACTCAACATGATATTAGGGATTAGGGTTTAGTCGATAAATAATCATAAAAACCCAAAATGATATAGTAAAAGTAAATAAAATGAGTAAATACTTTTTTTTACCACACCATTTTACATTTCCACTATTGAGCTTAAAAAACCCCTCTTTTACCCTACAATTTTGGCGTCAATTTGTGGAAGCTACGAGAGACCATTTAGTGAGACGTTTGTGACATTAAGGTAAGCTCTTCGTCCTTGACATTTTCATGGTTTAAATTTGTAATTTCATTGGTTAAATTCTGAGTTTTAAGTTGGTTTTCTAGGCCCTATATGCGCGCTGCCATTCTCGCAGGCAGGCTATACGGGGCCTGCGAGAATGATGCATTCTCACAGGTGAGCCTTAAGCCAACTGCGAGGTTCTCGCACTGTGCACATAGGGCACCTGCGAGAATCGCAAAGCCCATTTTTTTTTAAAATTTTTAGCCAATGAAAAAGATCCAAAGCATGAAAAAAGTTATTAATCCTCTTTTTATGTTCCTTGTGCAGATAATTGGCCAACAACATGGTGCTTGAGTGCATGAAAGGGAACATGAAGAGGATAATGCAATGGACGAAAATCATCCACCTACCATAGCTTCTTTGAGAGATTGTGGGCTCTTGAAATACTTTCGCATCATGGGCATGAGGGCCCAAGTCAGACTATTAGAGTACCTGGTTCGTATGTGGGACCCAGATCAACAGGTGTTTCGTGTGGGGGTCCACACACTGTCCTTAGACATTGAGGACATTTAATTTTTGACCAGATTTTCCCGAAGGGGGTACTATGTGAGTCTGACCGGTAGTAGAGGTGGTGGGCTACCGATGAGTGAGTATTGTCGTATACACTGCATACCCGAGGCTGAGAGAAAGAAAGGAAAAGTGGCTATCTGGGGGGTAACAGACTTGACCCTCCATACTATCCTTTTCAATATAGCTCATATGGCTGGGATTTCTGCTCCTCATATGGAATTACAGAGCTACTTCCAGTACGCTATTGAGTGTACTGAGCCTCGAGTGTTCAACTGGGCAGATGTTGTGCTGCGCAGTATAAAAAGGCAATTGACCAAGTGTAAGCGTGGCAACCTGAAGCAATTCGGGTATGGATCTTTGCTGGTATCCTTCTTCCTTAAGAGGGTCCCATTACCGAGGCTACAGGTGGAGTGGAATTTACCAGCTCCCGTGGATCCGCGGATGCTGAGATGGTGTCAGCTCATGGCCCGACACGTAGCAGGACCAATCATCAAATATGATGATACTTTCTTTGACTGGCTTCAACCACAGATGTTGATGGTTGATGACTACGCTTATGCTGGGCTAGATTTCCTAGGAGATCCAGATTTGGCATTTCCATAGGATGCTCAATGGGGAGACCTTGGTAAGAAGTACACACATTTTCTCTTTTTAAATGTTTTTTTGAATTTTTATCATATTCAAATGTTTTTGTTTTATATGTTTGTCCAAAGACTAATACAAAATCGTTTGTTGATAACACAGATGTTGGACCGTATAGACCTCCTGGCACTTCTCCTATCCAAATACGAGGAGAGGTAGCAACAACACCATAGTATGCTGAGGATTATCAGGTGGTGGAACAGAATCTAGAGGGCCTGACTGCAGATATTCTAGACATGACTCTGGAAGAGGTTCCACGACACGATCAACGTCATACTGTAGGGGTATCAACATCTATGAGTTGACTTCTCCATAGGGTTGCTAGGGCAGTCGTGTGCTACCGTGAACGTCATCCATGACGTCACTTTGTAGAAKCTATAAGCTTCAATTTTTGACATTTTGGTCTTCRGACAAACTTTTGTAAAAAACGCTTTTGATCATTATATATACATATGGCTTATACCGGTTTACTTTATATTGTGTGAATTTCRATGTGTTTGATTTATAAATGATTCAAATGTCTGTCTAATACATAATTAGCCAATGCATCTGTTAATGTATTTAGACATCTAGGAATATGTTGATATTCAATGTAATCAAAATAACGTTCCAAGAGGCGAATTCGCAAATAAACCCGTAACAAAGTAGGACTTCGAATAGAGTATACATTACTTAACTGTAGTACTATCAACTGTGAATCAAGTCGCACAACCAAATGATGAATTCTGAGTGAGATAGCATCAACCAATAATTCAATAACGACGCTATACTCTGCAATGTTGTTGGTTGCATGGCCGAGGCACACACCTCGTAAAGATACAAGTTCATTTGTTGGGGTATAGATTTCCCATGTAGCAGAAGAAAGGTTCTGAGTACCACGGCTAGCACCATCAGCGAAGCCAATATAGGGTAGCAAAGACTCCGAAATCTGGAAATCAAACACAACGTCACATAAGGGCAGAGACCAGATAACGACAAAAGAAAACTATAGTAGCACACACAAAGTATGATACATTAAAATACAAGTACTTGTGCATAGATGATTTATGCATAGTACTTCTTAAAGTACAACCAATTCCTGGGTTCACTCAAAGGGAAACCATCGTAATCGACCAACTCATATTCTCCCTTTTCCAAAACTCGGCGAACAATATAAGGACCTCGCCACATGGGTTCAAATTTTCCAGCTCCTAACACATCTCGATCCTGTTCGTAGAGAAGAACAAGATCACCTTCGGAGAAAACGCGAGGCTTGACATGCTTGTCATATTGGGCCTTGACACATTTTTTCTGGGATTCTATTACTAGAGTGGCGTCACGTCGGGTTTCGTCTAATCACGTTAGATACAATAGACGTTCTTCTTCAGCAGAAGTGTTGGGTAGGAGTTCAATAGCTAGCTTCAGAGAGGGTATCTCGCATTCTATAGGAAGAATGGATTCCACACCATAGACTAACAGAAAAGGCGTAAAACCAGTAGCGGATTTAACATATGTCCGGTACGCCCATAATGCCGAAAACAACATTGTGTGCCAACTTGTTTTATGAATTCTTATCATCCGTTGAAGCATAGTTATGAGAACTTTGTTGATCGCTTTGACCTGGCCATTAGCTTGTGGATAATAGGGCGTTGAGTTATCATGACGAAGACCCAACTTCTCCGTAAGTTCAGACATCATGAAATTCCTAAAGTGGCTACCATGATCAATGACGATAGCTTGGGGAACACCAAAACGAGCTATGACGTGATTGAAAAGAAATAAGGCTGCAGTATTTCCAGTATTATCGAATGTCAGCATCACCTCGGCCCATTTTGTAAAGTAATCAACTGCTACAATGATGTAACCATGCCCCCCAACCGAGTGAGGGTGACATGTCATGAAATTGATGCCCCATTTTGAAAAAGGACCAACTGAGACCACAGGATGAAGAGGAGCAGGATGTGACCGAATTTTCTGATTGTAGGTCTGGCAGGCATGGCATTTCTGAACGGCAGTAATGCAGTCGTTAAACAAAGAAGGCCAAAAATACCCTGCGCATAAGATCTTCTGTGCAGTAGCATACCCAGACATATGACCACCACAGGCTCTAGAATGGCAGTCATTCAGAGCTTTCTCGGCTTCGTCGAATGTTAGACAATGTCGAAAAACAGAGTCAATTCCCCGACGGTAAAGAGTATCCCCGAGGATAATGTATTGACGAGCTTGATAGCGTATGCGATGTCGTTCAGTACTATACAAAGCAGGCCAGAAAGTCTGGGTTTGGAGATATATAATAATATCCCCATACCAAAGATCGTCAGTGCTAATAAGGAAAAGAGATTCATCAGGTAATGAATCAACTGCTACATTTTCCGTTGCAGAGTGAGGAATATCACATATCAACTTAACAAAAACTAAGGATTTCTTGGACTTGGCGTGGTCGAATTACAAGTCAAACTCCTGGAGTATGACAATCCATTTGGAGTATTTTCCCCCTAGCAATTGACGTGTCAAAATATGTTGCATAGGGTTGCAATGAGAAATCACCGTAGTTTTCCGTGAGAGGATATAATGCCGGAAGCGTTGAACGGTAGCCAAGGCCAGTTTTTCAAGATGTTGATACTTGATTTCAGTTGTTGTGAGACTTCAACTCAAGTAGTAAACAACATGTTCATCGTGCGCATCATCCTCTTGGACAAGAACCATGTCGATAGTGTACTCTGAGGCAACAAGATAAAGGAAATAATCGCGACTGTAATCGAGAGGAAAGAGAAGCAGAGCTCGCGTGAGGGACAACTTCAAAGCTTCAAAAGAATTGTTGGCAATGGTATCCCAGATGAACTCTGAATATTTCTTTAATAGCCGCGTAAAACCACGAGTGATCTCGGCGTAATTAGGGATAAAACGACGAAGAAAGTTTTCTTTCCCCTGCAAACTTTGCAACTGGTGTAGTGTAGAAGGAGGAGGGAGATTAAGGATCACCTCAACCTTAATAGGATCCACCCGGATCCCTTGACGTGAAACGATAAAACCTAGAAGACGGTCGGATTCTACGCAAAAAACACACTTATGAGGATTTAAACGTATACGATAGAATCAACAGCGAACGAAAATGGCTCGGAGGTGGGTAGGGTGATCGACTCTGCGCATAGAATGAGCTGGTAAATAGTCCAAATAGGGTTGAACGATATGTTTTATATCATGAAAGGCGTAAGACATCGCGCGTTGAAAAGTGGCGCCCACATTCTTAAGTCCGAAAGGGAGTTTCCTATAGGCAAAAGTACCCCAAGGACAAATAAAGCCAGTCTTATGTTGGTCCTCAGGAGCAATGTTAATTTGATTATAGCTGGAGAAACCATCCATGAGGGATAAGATTTCACTTCCGGTGCAATCATCGACAATCTGATCGACGAAGGGGGTAGGAAAGTTGTCCTTGGGACAAGCTTTGTTAATATCCCTATAATAAACACATACATGAATACTGTCGCCTTTCTTGTCAATCGGGACAGGATTGGAAACCCATTCTGTAAGAGCCACAGGATAAATAAAGCCGGATTTCAAAAGTTTTTCAACTTCGAGCTTGATAGAAGCCGCTTTACGTGGGTGAACTGGACAAAGGCATTGCTGGATGGGTTTAGCACTGGGGTATGTCTTTATCTCATGTACAACAATTGCAGGGTCGATACCTGGCATTTCTTCGTATCTCCAGGCGAAGATGTCACAAAATTCTTTGAAAAGAGATGTATAGGTGATGATTTCGTTGGAAGAACACGAAGCTCCAATATGGACATTTTCAACAATCCCAAGTTTTATGGATATGTCAATGGGAATCGTGGGTGAGATATTACTTAAGTTCCCTTCAGCAAACACATCATGTGTAGTCACGGGAACCGTTGAGATGACAACAACAGTGGACAGAGTCAAGATCCGTTGGTAGTTCTCAAGAGTGTGTTGTTCCAGAAAGAGTATGGAATGATGATGCCCATCATCCCAAGGGGTGTCTTCCATGACGGACATGATCATATTGTCAATGGGAAAAATAACACGAAAAGGATCGGGAGACAACTCATCAAGAGAGGGAGTAGAAGGTGTTTCCGATTGAATGGCATGATAAGCAGACTCAACCGGACTTAACGACATGACGTCGCCAAAACGAATATGATCTCCAGGGTCAAGGACTATCCAAGGGTCCTGTGACGCAGGAAGTTTGTGAGGCACAGTGGAAATCATGTTGATAGAATCAACTAACGGGCATGGAACATCGAGTGGTGGAATGGGGAAAGTACCCATTAACGAGGAGTCCTTTATAAGATCGACACTGACATTCTCATAACCCGGTGGGGTTTTAGCAATAAATGACATGTTGCCAGTACGAGTATTGGAATTGAAGAAGGCAAGTTGGTCAACAGTAGCAACCTTTCCTTGATGAGGGAAATGTACTACACGGAAAAGTGTTGACACAATGACGCACATGGAATCGATCCAGCTGCAGCCAAGCAGAAGATTAAAATCAAGGGGAGCATCGAAGACTTCCACTTCAAATTGGACCATTTTACCTTCTAACGTGATAGGAAACGAAGGGAGAACACCGTAAGGCTTAAAACCAGAGCCATTGAAGGCTTTAAGAGTATTTTGTGATTCGTTCAAAGGAGGAGAGCCAATGTCTTTCCAACAAGCAAGAGACATAACACAATTCGAGGCACCCTCGTTGATAATAGTTCGACAAATGTTCTTGTCAGAGACAACAACTTGGATGTGAAACACAAGTTGAGGGGGTAACCTTGGAATGTGATATTCCAAGTCAAATACTATTAAATTCGTATCTGTTGGGTCAATTCCACCTATAGCTTTAAACAGTGCCTTCCGTTGTGCAGGGAAAGACTGAAGGACTTCAAGGGCTGACATCGCTGAAGGTGCTTGGGCCAGATCTTCAACAATGCTTTAGTTCTGGGCCGCACGAGCATGAGGATTGAAAGCCGATTTCTGAATGACACCCTTAGGGGGGGGTCGCAGAACTGTGTCGAGGCTCGGTCATTTGAGATGAAGAGGACCGTTGGTAGGTGGAGTCGCTGGAGAGGGTTGTACCAATGCAGGAGGTAGATCGTCAACCTTCTCCTTAGATGGAGAATAATATTTGGCTCCAGTCGTGAGTGCAACGTTGTTCTTCTTAGAATCACCAATACACATCAAAACATATGATGTCGTAGAAGAAGAGGGTTGGTCGTGAATGACCAACTGAGCCTGTTGTTGAGACGGGAAGGGTTGGGACAAGACATCCGGATTAGATGGTTTCGGGGCTCCCTGAAGCAACTTAGTAACCTCGGCACGTCATGGACAATCCTTCGTGTAGTGATCATCACCACAGATAAGGCAAGGATATTGGGGTTTGCGCTTATCGCAGTCCTCAACAGAAGTAGTTTTAGATTGCTCTGTTTGATTATTATTTTTTCCCTCCTTATTCTTACCTCGCTCCTTTTTAGATTTGTTTTTACTGGCTGGGGTAGATTGAACAACGTTTACCTCAGAAGTTTTGCTGGTGGGAGTGGTAGGAGACGGAGCATTTTGAACATTAGAAGAAGAAGATTTAGGGTTTGTGCTTGAAACAGAATGTGATTGAGCTTGGGCAGTACCAATCACACCGTCAGCTGCATGCGAGGCAACTGGAGTAGTTGAAGTGCTGGAAGCATTAGGACGAGGTAACTCAGGTAGTAAATCATAAAGTGTTCCCATTTGTGAATAAACAAGGTCAAGATACTGAGCATGACTGATAGCTTGATCTTCCGTGACAACGCCACCCATGGCAATGTCCTTACCGATTTCGTTCACAAATGATTTTGTAAACCATTCTGCCAGTAACTGATCAGGGAGCTCAAGTTTAATGAGACGTCGTCTCCTTCGCCACTCATGAATGTGATCAGATATATGAGTGCCTTTAGTCTGTTTGAAGGAAGTCAAAATCTCAGTCTCGGTATCATAATGGATCGGTAACTAGTAATGCATAAGGAAAGCCATAGCGAGGGTATTGAATTCAGAGAAGAAACCTCGGGGTAATTCAATATACCACTGCGCAACAAAACCGGTAAGGGTTCGTTGAAAAAGACGTAAATGAATAGAGTCATCCATCAATGAGTTAGATGAACACCATAGGTGAAAAGTCACAACGTGATTGTTTGGGTCCTCTCCCACTTTACCATCAAATTTAGGAATGTCCGAAGGAAGTTTGGCTGGCATAGTAGGCCATTGGGGAGAGTGACGAATAGGATCATTTAAAATCCTAGACAAATCTGGCAAATCCAAAGTAGCAAGAAAAGGTAATTGTCGATTCACCTGCGGGTACTGGTGGCTTTGGGGTGGAAGTCCTATAGGCAAACTAGTAGGACCGTAAGCAGTTTGCACATTATGAGAAGACCCAGGCAAATTCGGTGGTGGTTGTAGAGGATAGTAACTCGAGGAATTGTAACCTTGAGTGGGGACATGAGTGTGAGCATTCATACCCCAAATAGGATTGGGTATACCTGGATATGGTTGGCCTATAGTAGGGACAGGCTGCTTCCCCCCAGTCGTTTGAGGAATATTTTGTATCATCTGATTCCAATACTGGGCCAAAGAGGGAGGTATATTTTGTCCAAAAGGTGGGGTTGGTCTCCCTATCGTAGGCGGATTTCCAACTGGAAGTTGTGTTCCAATCGAAAGTTGAGTAGGATTTGGAATGTGTCCGGTAAGAGGAAGTTGAATTGTACCTCCTTGTCCACCGACGGGAATCTGCAAGTTGGGTGTAATGGACGATATAGTGCCACTAGGATTAGGATTTCCAGAAGGAAATTGAGGGAGTGTCGGATTAAAATCGGGAATAGGGTGCCCAGGAAAAGAAGGACCACTAGGAGTACTAGATGGGGTTTGCAGAGGTGTTGGAACATAAGCATTCAACAAAGCATTCAACGCATGGTATCCGGGTGGTAGTGTCAGAGTGACATCGGGCGTTCACTGTGTGTTTATAGGAGAAAGTCCAGCTGTAGTGAACCCGGTTGGGACACTCGTAGTATTCGCAAGATGGGCCATCATAGCAGGGAGAGTAAAGTGATAAGTGGTAGTCAACGGTACAATCTTTGTCTCAGAAAACACCGGAGGGTTGATTTCAGAGACCACAGGTGAACCAGGACCAAAAAGGGCCCTTCGGAAATCACCTGTAGACCAAAAAGGATCTCGGCCTTCTATATCGCGAAAAGGCCCAATGGGTGATCCAGAAGAGGTAACAACTAAGTCTCCGGAAGAATTTAGTCGTCTAAAAGGGCGCTGAGAATCACTGGGAAGTCGAAAATCCTCTCGAGTATTTGTAATTCGAAAACGTTCTAGAGAGTCAGTTCGTTCCACTTGTGGTGTGGTAACGACTGTGGCTTCACTTTGCCAAGGAGAGACCTCAGGTGTAGCTGTAGGCAAGGGTTGAGAACCGTCCATATGCTTTGGAGATAAACCTTGCATTCTACGTGAACAACGTGGAAGAGCTATCGTAAACGAGTAACAAACTTCGCGAAGAAAATCCTATGGTCAACTTCGAGAAACAAACAACCCGCGCTAGTAATGAAAATCTAGGAAGCAATCACTAAGAAAACAAGACCTTCTAATTTCGAAGCCACTAGTTGGTGATGAAATCCAACGTCGCAACAACGAGACGAGAAGGGGCGAGGCTATGGTGGAAAAGTTACGCTGACGACTTGCTTAACGGACTTACACCCTAGTGCAAGCTCCCACACATAATCGTGGGTATACCCTCCAAGGAGCCCGAGTGAGTTTGGTCAACGTCAATTCTAGGTACCGTGAAGACTTTCCCCTCCACAGTCACCTTGGGTAAGAACCTAGAAAGATAGGCCACTAAGGTCACCACCTACAACAATAAATCCTGGGGGAACAATCGACAGTCCGATCCACATGCAAGGGCAGGGTATCTAGCCTGCAATCAACTCAAAAGGCTTCCACTCATCATTATGGGTATAACTCCGAGTGATCCCCGTAATACGTGCAATCTCTACACTGATATCAACAAAGCAGGGTGAGTAACTCTGCCAATATCAATGCGACCTAGTGTTTGACCCTTGTGTGAGAAGGGCTTCCTAGGACAAGATGTTGCAAATGGAATTTAACACTCCCTAACACAAGATGCTAATGTGTGTTTTGTGCTTTTGGAGAGTGTATCTCTCTTCTTACTCCAAAGCGCTAGCCTAGCTAAATGTTGGTGTAATAGAGCCCTAGAAAAGAGTTACTAGATAAATTTTATGATTACGCAATTTTATTAAGAGATGTCGTTTACTCAAAGGAAACGAAGGTGAAACTTATGTTGTATGACTCTGACCCAATAATGCAAGGACGAGAATGAAATATAACACTTTTCGTTCAATGAAGCCTATGTATGGGAGAGAGAGAAAGTTTTCCAGATCAACCGTGAACTACAATGCAAAATTTCCTTGAAAATGCAAACACAAACAGTCACTTATCAAATGATAATGCTCTATTGTGTCTTTTTCAAATACCTCAACAATCTCAATAATTTGATTTTCAAAGTTTTCAATATTTTGAAAGAAAAACTTTTTGTTCACTTTTCAAAAAGGACCCACACTATGACAGCGAGAGTACAGAAAATCAAAAAACAAAAATGAACAAGCAATGACAAACCCAATCAACTCTTTCAATGAAAGCAAAAATAAAGAGCAAACCAAAGTAGTGTTCTCAATTACACAAGAAAATGATCTTTCAAACCAATAAGCAAAAGAGAAAAACCAAGTACTCAACTTTCAACCAATCACTGGTTCTCAACTAATCAAACACACTCAGAATCTCAAGTCAGAGAGAATGGTTTTGCCAAGAAAAGTCAAGAAACGAAAGTCAAGACACAAATAACAAGAAAAGCCTAGAAACCCTAAGACTGTTCATGCACACAAACAAAGACAAGAAATATATCAATCAATGGTCCAAGAAACTCATAAGAGGCAATCAAACTGATCTGGGTAGTTAGAAAGACCAAAATTCAAATCCAAATTCTTGACAAAATGAGTTCGTAGGCAGGCAGTGTTACACAGTGTGAGAATCACTAATTCTCGCAGGTGACCCTTGAGCAGGGTGCAAGAACCTCGTACTGAAACCTAAAGGCAGAGTGCGAACTCTACCAGTTCTCGCAGGCCGCAATGAAGTGCAGTGTGAGAATCCCTGAACATAATAAAAAAATTTGAAAAATGAAGTAAAATTTAAAAAGGCTTCTGGATCCAGAGGGTCTCTCAGGATATTCTGGAGACTCAAAGATTGATAGGATAGGAGAAAAATGAAACCAGAGAAAATGGCCACAGAAAAATATCAAAATCCACAGAGAAAATGGAATTGTTCCCCAGTGGAGTCACCAATTTTGTTATTGGATAAATCCGTAAGTGCGGACACAAACCGATCTCCCTAGATCCACCTGGATCTAGAACAAAGCAAGACAGAACATGACTCTTTCCCTAGATTTTTATCATTGAATTAACTAGGAGGCAAGAACAAGTAACATACCTTATAATCGCTTCCTATGGTCTTTGTTGCTCCTGCTTTGCTCTAGTGCTCTTGTGTAGTCAATACCAACACAACACAAACCAACCAAAGTGAAGAAAGCACAATCTATTCAATGATCAATCTATGTATATGATCAATGAATTATACAATAAAGTGGAAATAGCTTTATGGGAAAGGGACATATTACTGTATCATATTAATGGAAAGTAAAGATTACAACCTGGGCCTTGATGTCGCAAACTTCCTTTCAATGGCCCTTGGCTCTGACACACACACTTGCTCACTTGCATGAAGAAGATCAAAACCCTTATGATATCCTTGCTAGAGTTTCCAAGCTGTTGTAGCTTCAATCCTTCACACAATTCTTTCACCAATTCTCCAATGAATCTTGCTTAACCTTGTTTGCTTAACCTTTTCCATAAGAATTCCCTCAATATATAGGAGAGAATGAATTAGTTACTTGGATAAGAATGATCCCAAAATATCAGGGAATCCAGTACTAGGATAACCATTCAAATGCCATCTCATCCTTCTAGAATTTTCCTTCTAGAAGCATCGAGAATTCATCTTTTTCCTTTCTTTAGAAAGAGTTCGCACCCTAGCAGTTCAACACAGTGCAAAATTCTCACACCCTGGCTTAAGGCAACCTGCGAGAATCATGCATTCTCGCAGGCAAATATACTAGTAGCCTGCGAACCTTCTTCAACAATGATATTTCTGGAAAGAGAAGAAAGTAACTTTTCTCAAGAGAAAGTTCTTATGAAGAGCCTGAGTACACCATCATCAATACATCATCATGATGACCAAAATCATGGATAACACACTTGTAGATCTTCTGCAATTGAGATCTTTACCCTAGTCTACATAAAAAAATCCATGCATATCCAACACTCTTTTCAATCTTGGTCTTCCTTGCTAGCATAATCCATAACTAGTAGTGCCAAACAAATACCTGAAAACCCTCTTTATTGTTGTCCAATGCTCCTTTCTTACTTTTGACATATACCTGCTCAAAAATCCCACTGCATGTGCAATTTTAGGTCTAGTACATACCATTTCATACATCAAACTGCTAACTACACTAGCATATGGAACATGTGACATGTCCTCTTCCTCTTCTTGTGTCTTTAGATATTTATACATAGATAGATTTACACCTAAATGAATAGGAATTGTGGCCGATTTACATTCATTCATATTAAAACTTTGCAATATTGTCTCAACATATTTCCTATGGTTTAACCGAAGTTTATTGTTTTCCCGATGTGTTTTGATTTCCATTCCCAAAATGAAATTTGCAGCGCCAAGATCCTTCATGTCAAATTTAGAGGACAATTGAGTTTTCACATCATTGATAATCTCCTTTGTCAAAGTCGCCATTTCTTCTGCTACTTTGTTATTTTTCCAAAGGATGTGGAAGAAATAGATGGTAAGAGATTATAAGTTAATCCTGATACAATCAATAAGAACATTCAATCTGACATCTCGAGGGGTAGATCCTGTTACAAAATATTTGATGGTGTTTTTGGAATCACCACCAATATTCAATTGAGAAATGTGTCTTTGATTGGCCGGTTGAGTTCCTTGATAGACTGCATAAGCTTCAAAAATTTTATTCGTGGTGACCCCAAGGTTCCAATAAAGTCACTTCCCGCTTTCCTCTAGGGCCATAGAGCACCCCTCCTGCTCCTTCCTCCCCTATTGAGTCTTTATATTGTTAATTTGCTAAATTTCATCAATATTTCCATGTCATAGGATGTTATGTTGTATGGATTTCCCATGAATCAAAGAGAAGGTGCTAATTGAGGAATGAACCATGAAAATATAGAGGTTTGGAGGCTACCTTTGATACTCCTCAAGGTGAAATTCTCATGTCGTTATATAGTTTTTCTTATTGGTGATAATAAGTATCTCATCTTCTTCCCCTCCATATAACTTATCATTTGTTTCCAAGTATTTTCAACGGGGGCTCTGCAAGCTAATTCTTCCCAACCATGACACATTAGTTGCAATGAAAATATAAAAAAACAACAATCTTTTGACTAGAAGGAATTTTTAGAGGTACATGCACAATTTATTATAATATGGTGTAAAAGGATGAAATGTAGAAAATAAAATTAGCTTTTGGAATATATAACTTTCATTTATGGAAAATTTGTATAATTAAGAATCATTCATGTTTTTCCAATAATGTTAAGTTACTTTTCCTAAAAAGTATAATGCATATGTTTGCACTTAAACATTACTTTAGAATGTAAATGACTAAATTTATTGGAATAAATTTGTATAGTTATAGATAACAATTAATGTTTTCGTGCTACTATTTTTACAAATTTTTTAATGTTAGTTTTATATATTTTTAAAATTAATGAAATCAATGACCATGACAAAGATTAAGAGGCCAAACATTAAGACTAGGATTGAGATTCTTAACATAATCAATATATATTTTTTAAAGTGTGTAGGTCTTAGTCTATACTTCTGTACCATATAATTTGTTTTCCACATGGAAAGTGAATACAAAGTTATGCTAGAAATAAAAGACATGTATTTTAAATTTATGATATATGTACAAATAAAAAAAAATCAAAATACAAAATAAAATATTTTTTCCTTAAAATATATATATATTTATAAATTGAATACCAAGTTCTATAAGTATGCATAGTTTCATCATCTACAAATATGTGGACCATATTTAAAAACCTGGCTGAAGATGAAAATATGGATAGGGTGCTAGAAATATGGATTTGTTTTTGTTTATGCCAACCAAACTACCAGGCTTGTTAATCCGAAGCTAAAACCAATGAAACCAACTCATATAACACACATGAGAGAAGATACAATCCTTTTTTTTTTTGAATTTACAAGAAGGTGCATGTAAACATGTCTTTTTTACATAAAAGGGATATGATACACCATGAGTAGTATTCAAATATGTGTTGATTTAACTTTGAAAACCCCTTGATGAACTATCAAGAGCCTTCGAAAGATGCTTATAATGAACATTCAAAAGTGACTGATTGAACCATTGGGCCATTTCGAAAAATGTTAGAGTTGAATGTTTGATAGTGGCTCGATGAACCATCGTGGAATTTCAGAAAAAAAATAATACATGTTCAAAATTTCCTTGATGAACCATCGAGCCATTTCAGAAGATGATGTTAAAAAATGGACCAATGAATTATCGATCACTTTCAAAATATGATCTTTGAAATTGGCCCGATGAACCACTGGGAACTTTCGAAAGATGTGTATATTTTAACCTTGCATAATTAATTACTACTAATTTATTCTTAATAAAAACATAAAATATACAATTGCACACACACACATTACACATATATTTTACCTTGGAAACCCAAATCGGAAAAACCAACAACCTGTTTAGAGACACACCTCTAATATTTTATTCATCATATGTTTATTGTTTACAATACAATATATAAGATCCCACAACATCCAAAACTCCTAATCCATTGACCTGGATTATTCAACATCCCTAATTCCTTAACCTAAATTAGAAAACCATTGGCGAAAACCGTGTGTCGAAAAACCACTAAAAAACAGATGTAAAAATCACCAAAAACAAATCTTTCAGGGGAATTGCCCCTAAACCCTTGCATAGGGGGGATCCCACTCCCTATGACCCTCACACACACTCAACACAACGCAAACACTATGTTTGGTTGTGCAAACAATATAACACATACCAAACATTATTTGACTTGTTGTTTTATTTTCATACAAGGGGTTATAGGGTTACATAGTCAACAATCCAAGGCAACAATGCCAATAGATCCTCTTCACCAAGAAAAACTCTCACTGCTCACATATTTTGTTAATGAATCTGAAACATTATTGGTCTCGATGCCCTTCACCTGCAGGTCGGAAGGTCCACATCAACACAGGATCTTTCCTCCTTCCACGGCCCGAAGAACTCCAAACGGTCCTTTTATTTCCCTATCGGGAAATCTGCACCCACAACAATCCTCGTGGGATCCCCTCTTTGTACTTAGGAGATCGGAATTCACGACTTTGCGAATCCAATGGTCGAGCGTAGGTCTCTTGAATCCCCAAAACCCGACAATAGTCAACGCTGACCTTTTCCTTTCCCCTTTAGGACTTTCCCTATCGCGATTTCGGCACTCGCGATGTCAAACAACTTGTTTTCCTGACTCTCGATTCTCGATATGCCAAACCCCGACACACTCGTGTGGTTGACCTTTCAACGCTTCACCTCATCGAGATTTCGGACTTCGTGGTATCGCGAATCCTGATGCAAATGTTTCGGGACTTCTCGCCGCGAAACCCCGAAATAGTGTGCCACTTGTCCACTGACTGACTCCTCCATGTCCCCACACTGTTCCTTTGGCTGTCAGGATATCACGTATCATGATTTCGTGATTCTTGTTGCTATGTTTACGGAGTTTCAACCCACGAAACCCCGATGTGGAAATTCACGAGTAAATTCGATGACCCTTGTGGCTCAGATCTATGGTCCTGCCCCTCCTGATCTTTGACCCTTCGATACTTCCACCGTAACTCCCCTGCTTATCCATGAGATCTGACAACTCACAAAAGTTCACGAATCCTCCTCAGAGAATACCGACCGTCCTTTCCTCCTTGGCGATTTCTGCGAATGACCAAGTGTCCCTCTGCGGAACTCGTCCACCTGCACCCAAACTTGCAACGCCTCTTACAAAACTTCAAGGTACTTGGCCTCCCCTTCCTTTGACTCCTTCGAAGGTTTTCTTCCTTTTCGGTTTTTCCGCGACTCTGCGTCTTTAAGAAAAACCTTTGCACGCACTCCTTGCGGCAACCTTCAAGCACGTCTAAGTGTTGAATCCTTTCGACTCTGCGCACACCTGCAACAATAGTCTCTCAATGCTCTGCTCAGATTCGCAACTCTGAGGCTTAGCTTGGCCTGTGCACTCCTTGCAGGGCTCCTGTGCCTGTCTGCACTTCTGTGTAAATGAGAATAAAAGATATCTCTATCTGAACCCTTTGTCAACGCACTCCTTGAGGACACTTCGACTGCACTCCTTGCAGGGAATCATTGTTTAGATAGAGAAACAATTGAAACTCATTCCTACTTCCTTTCAGACTTCAAACTCAACATGAAATCATCCACATAGCATATAAAGAAAATGTATAAATGGAAGAAAACATTCATGAGCATGTCATTCAACATCAATACACAGAGAACAAACACAAAACCATGAATTTGAATCAACCTCTTTCTATTAATCCAAATATCTGTACATGGGTGTTCTTACACAGCTCTTTTCATGCTCTTGCTCTTCCCAGCAATGCTCATAATCTTCAATAAAGTTACAATACACAATGAGGGCGTCTATATCCCATTTCCCTCTTGCACTCTCAAATAGTCTAATCTAGAATTAAATTCTATCTACCTACATTAACTACTTTAAATGCCTTCTACCTACTAAGGACGAGAAAAAATGGCTCAAGGTCCGTTTACATTATACAAGTGCGCCTTCATTAAATTGCCACATTTATGTTTGTGCATCAAGTCCAAGAGAAATTCAAAAATTGTGCTGGTGCTTGTCCAGCTATCCTTCGCTTCCACGCTGGCTCGCTTGATGTTGGAGATGCTCCTGCATCATACTCCCTTGCTTGAAAATTTTCATGGGCTCCTATCCATGAGCTCGTGCACGGTCTGTCCATGCTTCTGGATCTCCGCTTCGTTCTCCCAGTTGGAATCTTCAACTGCATGGTTCTTCCACTTGACCAGATACTCAAAATATTGCTTTCACCTGGTCCTTTTGCTCACTCTTTTATCTAGTATTCACTCCATCTGTGGCTTATCTGCAACTGGCATCTTCTTTGTCCACTGGATCACTAGTTGTTCATTTCTAGTCTCTATTTCCTCATCTCTATACGGGTACAAATCTGAGATGTTGAATATCAGAGAAATTTCGATCCCATCTGGTAATTCAATCTCATAAGCATTCACCCCAAATTTCTTCAAGACCCTACATGGCCAGATTTTCTTCATCTTCAGCTTATTATATGTTCCTCTCGGGAACCTTTCTCTTCTCAAATGTGCCAGAATCAAGTCCCCAACCTCAAAATGAAGTTGTCTCTTGTGCTGATCGACTCTACGCTTGTATTCCTGGCTTGAATTCTGCAATCACTCCTTCACTTGGCTATGAAGTTCTTTTATCGCCTCTGCGAATTCTTCTGCACTAGCTCTCCTAGTCGCAGTCTGTTCTCAATCCCTCAGTTCATAAATTCCTCTCGGCGACATGCCATAAACAACCTGAAATGGACTCTGCCCTGTGCTCCTGTTAATTGAGTCATTATAAGCAAACTTTGCCTGTGGCAATATGTGGTCCCACTGGCTGTGGTGTTTTTTCACCAAGATTCTTAGAAAGTTTCCCAGACTTTTGTTTACCACTTCTATCTGTCCATCCGTCTGAGGATGATAAGCCGAACTAAATGCCAAGTTAGTTCCCAACTTCTTCCATAAGGTCCTCCAAAAATTCCCTATGAACTTTGTATCTCGATCCAAAACTATACTCCTTGGCAATCCATGAAGTCGAATGACCTCTTTGAAAAACAGGTTCACAATGTGAGTTGCGTCACTGGTCTTCTGACATGGAATGAAGTGTGCCATGTTGGAAAATCTATCCACCACCACAAAGATTGAATCACAACCTCTTTGTGTTCTTGGCAACCCCAATACAAAATCCATGCTGATTGCATCCCACAGCCTCTTTGGTATGGGAAATGGTTGATAGAACCCCGCATTCTGTCTTCTCCCCTTCGAATGCTGGCAAATTCTGCATCTGTCCACGAATCTCTTGACATATGCTCGCATTCCCGGCCAAAAATATGACTCATTCATCTTCGCGAATGTCTTGTCGTGACCAAAGTGCCCTGCCAATCCTCCACTGTGTTTCTCTTTTAGCAAATTCTCCCTCATGGAGCATTTCAGAATACACAGTTGATTACCCCTGAACAGTAATCCTTCCTGGATCATGTATTCTACCCATTGCCTCCTATCTCTAATAATAGGATTCTCAGCTGCTTCATACGCTTCCTTAAAATCTGGATCATCAACGTACATGTCCCTGAGATCATCAAAACCCAACGTTTTGACTCTGAACTCCTGCAACAACAAACACTTCCTGCTCAAAGCATCAACAACTTTGTTAGCAGTACCAGAAATATGTTTAATCAAAAAAGTGAAATTCTGCATGTACTCAACCCATTTGACATGTCTTTGATTCAACTTTTCCTATTGATTCACAAACTACAATGCATGATTGTCACTGTACAACACAAACTCTTTCGGGATCAAGTAATGCCTCCATTTCTTCAATGCCTGCACAATAGCATAGAAATCCTTATCATAAGTGGAGTACTTCACTTTCACTTCATTCAGCTTCTCGCTGAAGTATGCTATTGGCCTGTCTTCCTGACTCAAGACTGCCCCAATTGCAAATCCACTTGCATCGCATTTCACCTGAAACGTCTTTTGGAAATCCGGCAACACCAACACTGGTTGTTCTGTAATCTTCCTCTTCAACAGATTAAAAATTTTCTCAGCCTCTTCAGTCCAGTGAAAAGACTTGTGTCTTTTTTTCATTGTGTCCATCATTGCTGCGCTAATTTCACTGAAATTCCTGATGAACTTTCGGTAGAAACTAGCCAATCCGTGAAAACTTCTCACCTCAAAAACATTCTTTGGTGATGGCCAATTTTTAATTGCTTCCACCTTATCTGTATCCATCCTCAACTCATTTGCCGAAATAACAAATCCCAAATAAATGAGTTATGTCTTCATGAATGAGGAATTCTTCATATTTATCAACAACTTCTCCTGCTGTAACTTCTGCATCACTGTAGCCAAATGCTTCAGATGCTCTGCCACTGTTTTACTGTAAACCAGTATGTCATCCAAATACACAATGAATTTTTTTCCGATGAACTCCCTAAGGACTTCGTTCATCAATCCCATGAAGGTACTCGACGTGTTTGTTAAGCCAAACGACATAACAAGCCATTCATACAACCCTTCGTTGGTTTTGAATGCTGTCTTCCATTCATCACCTTCTCTCATGCGAATCTGATGATAACCGCTTTTCAAATCAATCTCTGAAAAATACTTTGCTCCACTCAATAAATCCATTAGATCATCCATCCTCGGCAATGGAAATCTGTACCTGATGGTTATCTTGTTAATCTCCCTCGAGTCAGTACACATCCTCTAGCCTCCATCTTTCTTCGGACTGAGTACTGTTGGAACAACACATGGACTCAAGCTTTCCCTGACTAAACCTTTGTCCAACAAATCCTGGACTTGCCTTTTAACTTCTTCATTTTCTTATGGCGTCAATCTGTACGCGGCTTTGTTTGGCAAACTGGCACCTGGTATGAGATTAATATGATGACTCACACTTCTAATCGGTGGCAACGAACGAGGTAATTCATCCACTATTATGTCAGCGAACTCTTCCAGCAGTTCCTGAACTTCTTCTGGTAAATCATCCAGCCTTGTGCTAGTCAGAACAATCTTCGGCTTCCTGACCACAATGAAATGTGGATCCTCCTTCTTCTTAACCTCTGTAAGAAGTTCCTTCCCACTCATGAGAAGTACAGTGTTGCTTACTTCCGGTTTCACCTCCTTATCCTTGATTGGAAGCAACATGTGTGTCCTCCCATTCTTCTCTAGGGTGTATGTGTTCATTCTCCCATCATGAATCACATTCCTGTCATATTGCCATGGTCTACCCGCCAATAGATGAAAAAAATCCATAGGAATGACATCACATAATATCTTATCATTATATCCTCCTATCTTAAACTCAACTAAACATTGTTTAGTGACAGTTACCTGATGTCCTTTCTGTAGCCACGAAACTCTGTATGTACTATGGACTTGGATGATCAGTTGTCTCTAGCTCCAGCTTCTCTACCATCTCTGTAGAAACGAGATTATCCATGCTACCACTGTCTACAATGACCTTGCATACCCTGTCCTTGGTCTTGCAAGTAGTCCTGAAAAGTCTGGTCCTTTGGACTGAACTCTCCACCTCCTTCTCGGGTGTCAAAAGGACTTTTCGCATCATCAACGATCTTCCGCCTTCAACATCTTCTGCCTCAACATCCCACCTCTATGATTCGGCAATGTGAGCTTCTCCAATCTCCTTTTTCTTGTCTGGACAGTCATAAGACTTGTGCCCATTCTTTCCACATGTGAAGCATGTAATTACTCCACCTCTTCCTCTTCCTCTACCTCTAGTACAAGGAAAAGTGTTACTGTCAGCATAATATCCTCTCTGCTTAGTATGCTGCCCTCTCTGTGAGGTTCCACTTCTCTCAGTTTGAGTATGAGGTTTCTTCCAGTCCTCCTTGGGCTTCTGGTATTTATCCTGGGCAACTGATTTGCCTTTGGGCTGACTTTTGCCTCGGCCTCTTTGACTCTTCTTTTGTCTCAACTTCTCTTCTGCTTTCAGAGCCATTTGATAAGCATCTTCCACCATTTGGATGGTTACCATGCTCATCTCATCCTGGATATCATATCTTAGGCCATTCATGTATCTGGCTACTTTTTCATCATCGCTCTCCCGATGACCTACCCTGATGTTCAGTTTGTAGAATTCCTCAATGTATTCTTTCACTGACATCAGCTTCTGTCTCAGGTTCTGCATTCTCCTGAACAGAGTAATTTGATAATCCATGGGGATGAATTTCGCCTTCATATTCATGATCATTCTGTCCCAACTCTTGATCTTCTGCTTGCCCTTGCAATGTCTGTCAGCTTGTAGTTCATCCCACCACAATTCTTCATGTCCTTTCAATCTTGTGACAACATGCTTGACTTTCTTGTCCTCTTCAACATCTTCATAGTCAAAGTATGTGTCTAGAGCTCGAATCCAGTCTAGAGGCTCTTCTGCATCCAAGTTTCCCTCATAAACTAGAATGTCCATTTTTGCTCTTGCACCCATCCTGGCAATAGCTCTGATCAAATGCTCATTTGATGCATCTTCATCTGCAACTTCTTCCTCACGTTCAGCCTCAATTTCACTTTTGGAATCACTGAGATCCCCTGCATCGACTGTGCGTCTTTGCGTTGTCTCCATGTCTTCGAGTATAGCTCGTAGATCACGCATATCTCTCTCCATATCTGGATCTGTCATCTGCCCACCTCTTCTTCTCGACATTTCCCTATCCTTTGGATTAGGTGTTTGCCTATCCCTTCTCCTGGGCAGCATGGTGAATTCTCTTCTCTGCTACAGAAAGCAAAGAATCTCTCTGTGCTCTGATACCAAATGGTCTCGACACCCTTCACTCGCAGGTCGGAAGGTCCACGTCAGCACATGATCTTTCCTCCTTCCACATCCCGAAGAACTCCAAACGATCCTTCTATTTCCCTATCGGGAAATCTGCACCCACAAAAATCCTCGTGGGATCCCCTATTTGTAATTAGGAGATCGGAATTCCTGACTTCGCGAATCCAATGGTCTAGCGTAGGTCTCTTGAATCCCCGAAACCCGGCAATAGTCAACGCTGACCTTTTCCTTTCCCCTTCGAGATTTTCCCTATCGCGATTTCGACACTCGCGATGTCAAACAACTTGTTTTCTCGACTCCCGATTCCCGATATGCTGAAACCCCAACACACTCATGTGGTTGACCTTTCAATGCTTCACCTCATCGACATTTCAGACTTCGCGGTATCGCGAATCCTGATGCAAATGTTTCGGGACTTCTCGCCGTGAAACCCCGAAATAGTGTGCCACTTGTCCACTGACTGAATCCTTCGTGGCCCCACACTATTCCTTTGGCTGTCGGGATATTGCGTATCGTGATTTCATGATTCCTGTTGCTATGTTTATGGAGTTTCAACCCACAAAACCCCGATGTGGAAATTCACGAGTAAATCTGACGGGCCTTGTGGCTCAGATCTACGGTCCTGCCCCTCCTGAGCTTTGACCCTTCGATACTTCCACCGTAACTCCCCTGCTTCTCCGTGAGACCTGACAACTCACGGAAGTTCACGAATCCTCCTCAGAGAATACCGACCGTCCATTCCTCCTTGGCGATTTCTGCGAATGACCAAGTGTCCCTCCGCGGAACTCGTCCACTTGCACGCAAACTTGCGACGCCTCTTACAAAACTTCAAGGTACTTGGCCTTCCCTTCCTTCGACTCCTTCGAAGGTTTTCTTCCTTTTGGGTTTTTCCACGACTCTGCGTCTTTAAGAAAAACCTTTGCACGCACTCCTTGCGGAAACCTTCAAGCATGTCTAAGTGTTGAATCCTTTCGACTCTGCGCACACCTGCAACAACAGTCTCTCAATGCTCTGCTCAAATTCGCAACTATGAGGCTTAGCTTGGCCTGCACACTCGTTGCACGGCTCCTGTGCCTGTCTGCACTTTTGTGTAAATGAGAATAAAAGCTATCTCTATCTGAACCCTTTGTCAACGCACTCTTTGCGGACACTTCGACTGCACTCCTTGCAGGAATCCTTGTTCAGATAGAGAAACAATTGAAACTCATTCCTACTTCCTTTCAGACTTCAAACTCAACATGAAATCATCTACATATCATATAAAGCAAATGCATAAATGGAAGAAAACATTCATGAGCATGTCATTCAACATCAATACACAGAGAACAAACAAAAAACCATGAATTTGAATCAACCTCTTTCTATTAATCCAAATATCTGTACATGGGTGTTCTTACACAACTCTCTGCATGCTCTTTCTCTTCCCAACAATGCTCATAATCTTCAATAATGTTACAATACACAATGAGGGTGTCTATATCCCGTTTCCCTCTTGCGCTCTCAAACAGTCGAATCTAGAATTAAATTCTATCTTCCTGCATTAACTACTTTAAATGCCTTCTACCTACTAAGGACGAGAGAAAATGGCTCAAGGTCCGTTTACATTATACAAGTGCACCTTCATTCAGTTGCCACATTTATGTTCGCGCATCAAGTCCAAGAGAAATTAAAAAATTGCACCGGCACTTGTCCAGCTATCCTTCGCTTCCGCGCTGGCTCGCTTGATGTTGGAGATGCTCCTGTATCAATTATTCAAAGTGTCGACCTCCATCATAAACACCTTTTTTTCTTCAACCATGTCTCTGAAAAAGTGATACTAAACATCAATATTTTTTTCTTTAAATGATAAGTCAGGTTCTTCACTAGGAAGAGTGCCCTATCACTGTCACAATATATTCTTACAACTTGTTGTACCAACCCAATACCTGAACACAATATTTGGAATACTTCTTCCTTCCTTACATGGGTGGCTACCATGTATTTATCTTTTGTAGTTCAAAGTGCCACTACAACCTCTATTTTTCTGATCAAACCGATTTCTCCTCCAAATAGGTTAAACACATATCCACTTGTAGATCTTCTAAAATTGAGATCTTTACCCTAGTCTTCATCAACAAATCCATGTATATACAACACTCTTTCCAATCCTGGTCTTCCTTGCTAGCATAATCCATAACTAGTAGTGCCACACAAATACCTAGAAACCCTCTTTATTATTGTCCAATGCTCCTTCCCTAGTTTTGACATATACCTGCTAAAAAATCCCACTGCATGTGCAATGTCTGGTCTAGTACAGACCATTGCACACAACAAAATTCTAATTTCACTAGCATATGGAACATGTGACATGTCCTCTTCCTCTTCTTGTGCCTTCAGATATTGATATATAGATAGATTTACACCTAAATGAATAGGAATCGTGACTGATTTACATTCATGCATATTAAACCTTTGCAATATCGTCTCAACATATATCCTCTAAACTAACCAAAGTTTTTTGTTTTCCCAATGTATTTTAATTTCCATTCCCAAAATGAAATTTGCCGTACCAAGATACTTCATGTCAAATTTAGAGGACAATTGAGTTTTCACATCCTTGATAATCTCCTTGTCATTTCCTATCAACAACATATCATCCACATACAAGACCAAATAAATAAGATGATCACTGATTAATTTTAAATACACACAATGATATGCTTTTCTCCTTATGAAGCCAAGTCCTAGCATATAAGTATCATTTTTTTGATAACACATCCTTGGTGATTGCTTTAACCCATACAAGGACTTTTTAGCTTACATACCAACTCTTTTCCTTCCTTGGTAGAACTTTGTATTTGATAACATCATTGATTTCTCTAAATACCACATATTGGCAATACACTACCTTCGTTTATGGGTTTCAAAGCTTGTAACCTTTTAGACCATATTTATACCCAATAAAGATACACTTTTCATCCTTTTTATCTATCTTACTCTTGTTTTCCTTTGGAACATGAACATGTGCATCACAACCAAATACATTGAGATGTATGAGAGATGATTTCTTACTAGTCCATACCTCATGTGGAGTCTTGTCATCCAGTGTTGATGAGGGTGATTCATTGACCATGTAACATGTAGTACCCACTGCCTCTTCCTAGAATTCATGTCCTAACCCAACACCACTAATCATATACCTTTCTTTTTCAATCAACATCCCGTTCATACTTTCTACAACTCCATTCTGCTGAGGAGTATATGGAGTAGTCTTCTTCCTTGATACAACACACTTATTACATAATTATTCGAATTCATTTCCACATAATTATCCACATATTTATCAACCATTGTTTTTCCTCAACACCTTAATTATCTTCTCTATTTGATTGTCCACAAGAGCCTTGAATTCTTTGAATTTGTAAAAGAATTCATATTTCTTCTTGAGGTAATAAATCGGTGTATTCCTCAAGAAATCATCTATAAATGAGACATAGTACACATATTTTCCCAGTGATGGAACTGACATAGGTCCAAACACATCACTGTGCACCAACTATAAAATTTCCTCTGCCCTCGTTGCACTAGAGGCTCAAATATTACCTGAATCTGCTTCCTGTATATGCAATTTTCACAAAAATCTAAATCTAGAGAGAAGTTAGACATATATTCAACCATAACTTTACCATGTAGTACTCGAAGGCCTTTCTCTTTGATATGTCATAGTCTTTGTGCCACAACATAGTATTTTCTCCGAGGAATGTTGGAGTTTATTCTTCTTTAGTTCCAATCTCAGGAAAAATAGAACTGTTTCACCTGCCAATAATAGTTCTTCCTAGCAACTTATACAACTTTCCAATCCGAACTGCCTTCAACAACACCATTTCCCCTCAAAACCATCATGCAAACTTTCTTTCTCAAACATTTCTTTTACCCTTGCATTATCCAATTTGCTTACATAAATCAAATTTATGGCCAAGCTTGGGATGTGCATAACACCAGGGAGTATTCTAATCCTTCCATCCATGAGATTCAACTTGAATTTTCCTCATCCTATGAATTTGTATGTCGAGTCATCACCTAGGAAAAGATCACCTCCATCATACCTTTCATATTTGTAAAACCACTCCCTATGAGGATTCATATGAAAGGATGCATCTGAGTCAATCAACCATGCCTCATGATCAACACATGTGGTTGAATAAGAAAAGTACATATCCCCTCCTTCCACGAACGTTTTTGCTTCTGTATAAGGAGCATCTTCAAATCCCTTCCCTCTCTCAACACTTTTGGATCTGCATTGTTTCTTATAGTTCCCTTCTTTTCCACATCTCCAACATACCTTTACAAATTTTCTAAAAGATTTAGATCTTTCCTTAGATTTAGATCTCCCACTGGAGGACTTAGATATATTTCTTTCCTGGGAGCATCCTCTTGAAAATAAGAAATTTTTGCTCTATTCTTCCATGTTTTTTCGTATCATCTCCTTTAACAACAATGATGAGACCACATCATTGAAACTTAAAGTAGTTGTATTACTACCTATGGCCACATCTAGACTATCCCATGAGTCTAGTAAAGAGCACAATAAAATAATACACTTATTTTCATCACAAATCTTAATATCAACATATAATAACTAACATTCCATTGTATTGAAGGCATCCAGATGCTCTATCACCGAGTCTCCATATTCCATCCTCAATTTATACAACTTCTTATGTAGGAAAAGTTTGTTTACCTATGACTTTGGCTGATTCAAAGCCCTGAAATTATACCATAATGCCTTAGTTGTAGCTTCTCTTGAGACATTCAATAATAATGTATCTAAGAGACACAACTCCATTGTGCTCTTTGCCTTTCGATCCAAATTTTCCCAGTCTTCTACTGACATTCTTGTAGGTGTAGTACCTATATCCATAGTGATCCACTAATATTTTTCCACCAACAGATCTTCCATCTTGAGATTCCACAACTGAAAACTTTTCCCATTCAATTTATTGATCTCTATTTTTGAACTTCTTTCCATTTTGTTTCACTTGAAGAATCAATACCATAGATCTCCCACTGCAACAAGGTTTATCATAGACGTGTGCCAAACCCTTATCCACAATGGCGTCCCCCTTGAAGCCAATAACGATTATGATACCAAATGTAGATTTTAACCTTGCACAATTAATTATTGCAAATAGTTTCTTAATAAAAATAGAAAATATACAATGGCACACAAACACACATTACACAACCCTCGAAGCCCAAATCGAGAAAACTAGAAATGTGTTTAGAGCCACACCTCAAAATATTTTATTCATCATATTTTCATTGTTTACAATACAATATATATAGGATCCCACGTCATCCAAAAACCTTAATCGATTGACCCGGATTAGTCAATAACCCTAATTCTTTAACCTGAATTATAAGACCATCGACGAAAACCATGTGTCGAAAAACTGCTATAAAACACACGCAAAAACTGCAATTTTTTTTTCTTTTAGGCGCACTGCCCCTAAACTACCGCGCAGGGGGGGATCCCACCTCCCTACAAATCCCTGGACAGGGGGGATCTTCCCTTTGTGACCCCTCCTTGCACTCGACATAACACATATACTAAGATTCGTTGTGTAAATCATATAACACATACCCAACAAGATGGATGATAAGGAATTTGAAAATGGAAAAATTAACTATCAGATTATTTTGAAAGATGTTTCAATTAAAAAGATGAGTCATCGTGCAAATCGGAAAGATGAAATTCAAGAAGACCTTGATGAACCACCGATGGACTTTTAAGATGACAAGGTGAAACTTAGGAATTTCTCCAATGAACTATAAAATGAATTCTAAATATACAAGCATTAAAAAGTTCATATTCTTCTAATTATATATCAACAAAATTAAAAAGGTGAATAAGTCGAAAGGTTTCAAAAGATTCATCATCTTTAAATATAAAAAAATCTCTTAATAGATAATGAACCAAATTTTTTGAATGCAAAAGATAAAAAAAAATCCAAAAAAATATAAAATAAAATAAATTATATAAAAAATTAAGGTTCTAAAAGAAATATCAGACAAGCAATTACTCACCATCTCTATAAAACCTTACAAGTATCAAAATCCAAACATTCCTAATCAAGCATAAACCAGAAATAAAAATAATAAAAAGGCAAGATCGAAAAAAGAAAAGGATCATAAAGTCCCGAAACATGGGATTTGTTGAAGCCTCTTTACAATAATCATGTTAACAATAGTCATGCTAATCTAAGAGATACATATAACACTTTGTTTTATGTTGCTTATGCTGACACTTTAATTAATGATTGTTATTTCCAATTCGACATTGTTTGCATTGTAAATTCGTTAATAAAAACATTATTATGCATCGTTTGCATTGTACATTAATTAATAAAAGCATTATTATGCATATGTTAGAACAACATTATTATGCATATGTTAGAACATTACCATGTTAGCATTTTTACATACTTCAATGAGAGTTGTCCAATTCAATTGTGGTGGCTTTAATAGTGAACATTCCCGAGCCTTGGACGGCATGAATGTGGCCACATGTAAGTTGTTGAAACAATCCAATCCCTAGGTCACCATGTAAGTTGTAGATTAATAGTGAGAGTTGTTTCCTTTTTACATTTTGCATAGCTGTTTGTTACTGGTTTTACTATAGGTCACGACGTCCAAATTTGTTATGTTGAATCTCTTCTATGGACTACATAGTGCTATGTTTGGGTTGCACGTTCATGTTGTTTTCATGTCCATTGATATTATATTTCGAGTTTCGCATATTTTATGTGACATACTTTTTAAAACTAATTGTTGATTCTTTAAGGTTTAGACATGTCTTATGTCTTTTTTCTTAATCAAAGTATTTGGCTAATCAAAGTGAAAGCACACATATTGCCATTTCAACGAACCTTCATAAAGAGCACTTAATCAAAGAAATGAATTTGTTTTACATATCAAAGCAAAAGCAAAAGTATCAAAGCAAAAGCAAAAGTAAAAGTATCAAAGCAAAAGCAAATACAGTTTTACATGTCTTTGAATTTGTTTACATTTACTAAATAAATAAACAAATATGTGATTTGGGTATATAATGGAACGTTGATGTGCAAGTAAAATTGACCAACAATATATAGGAAGTGTTTATTTTTCTTTTCTTATAATATTTGGTTAAACTTATATATATATATATATAAGGAATATGTGATATAATTTAGAGCGGGTAGGGTATATATACCTTTGTAAATTTTATCAATCAAATTGTTGAGCGAAAGAGGTCCCTTGTCCCATAAACAAAAAAGTCTCATACACCAATTTAATGTAATTTGACCCTAACCTTAAAAATAGATTATTATTATTATTATAATGAAACATAAATTATAACCTCCTCATTAATCTAATTATTCTAAATGAAAAAAAGATTACAGCATTGATATACATCATGTTTTGAATTGAATAACGCATGCACTAGTGGAGCTAATGAGATATTTAGCAAATGTCTAATTTGTCAGACATTTACCAATTTTATAAAGAGATGATGGTAGGTACTCCGTTTTTTAGCTGGCGAGAGCTTCGTTGCATTGTCTGAAATCTGTCTTCACGCTCACGGAGTCCAAACCAATAATGTACGATTAAAATATAGCCAACGGTTACCCCACCATGTTCCCTTTCCCGCGTCTCCATGGCTACGTACATTGTCATGTGTTGAAGCAGCTGGCTTAGATGCCACTGCCAGTCCAATTTAGAATAGGCAATCTCTGTTATATATAGCCCTGAACCTGTGACCTTAATACCCATTGTAGAGTTCTCGTGGATCCATTGCTGGATAGTCACAGTTTTCACGTCCCAGTCGGTATAGATATAAGATGGATTCTCGTTTGCTTTTGCAGGCGTTCTTGCTGACGGCTCTACTGCCTGTAATGACTTATGGCAAATGTGATTTCCCTGCAATATTTAATTTTGGGGATTCCAACTCCGACACGGGTGGATGGCACTTTGCATTCCCGTATCAAATGCTTCCGGATAATGCTCCCTATGGCAGCACATACTTTGGGAAGCCTTCGTTTCGGTACAGTGACGGAAGACTTTCAATAGATTTTTTGGGTAAGTAATCGTATCATATTCTTCGCCAAATCCCTGATCAGTGTAGCGTCTAGGTCTTCAAACCTAGAGGGCAACAATGCGCTATATCCATCGTCTTCCCCAAATCCCTGATTAGTGCAGCATTTAGGTCTTAAATCCCAGAGGGAAACAATCCCCATATCTATGACTAGTGTAATCCTCAGAGGTCTTAAAACCTAAAGCCACTTAGAGTTGAATAGACTAATAGATTTAAGATTGTGTGAATTTGAGGGTTTTAGTACCTCGCAAGTTGATTAAAGTTTAATGGAGTTAATACCTCTAGAAGCTGATCAGAATCCAAAAGATTTAATATTTCTTGACAATGATCAGGATTCAAGGGATTCAATACCCAAAAAAATGACTGAGTGTTTGTTATATCACGTATCATGCATTAGAGTTCATTTATTTAATGAATAGCATGCAATAGAGTTAATTTAATGAAGAGAGTGAGTAATTCGTGCGCTTGATGGTGTGCAAATTTTACAGCACAGGCGTTCGGATTTCCGTTTTTGAGTCCATATTTACAGTCAGTTGGGTCGAGGTTCGAACATGGAGCCAACTTTGCTGCTTCCGGTGCTGCTGTGCGACCGACTTCGACCGATTTTAATGCTCCCATATCTCTTACTGTTCAGCTTAATCAGTTCAAGGTCTTCAAGCAACAGGTTCTCGACACGATCAGCTCACACGGTATATTATGTCACTTTTACTTTAGCATCAACGTTTAAGATGGATTTATTCTATACTCTTAAGAGGTATACAAATGATTACCAGATGAAATTGCTTATAAATGTAGTGCTAAGACGTATAAAATGAGGATGGTGTACATTGAGGGTAGTTTTTTGCTAAAGAAACGATGTGCTTTTTTTTGGAGAAGCTTTGCTGGCAAAATAGGTCTATAAATTCTCTCAGAGGTATAAAAATGAGTAACAGAAAAATCCTTATAAATATATTGCTAAGAAGTATAAAATGTGGATGGTGTATATTGAGGTTTTTTTGGAAAATTATATGAATTTTTTTACAAGTTTTTCCTAGTAAAATAGGTTTATATGGTTTTGATTTATCTTTGAGGGAAATAAGCTTTTATAATGGTAAAATCTATTTTAAGAAATCTATTTATTTATATAGAGACAGTAACATAATACTCTTAAAAAGTAGAAGGAGATCTGTCAAAACAATTATACTTATTTTGTGATTAATCAACCAACCATTATCATGATGTTAACATAGTTACTTTGGTATGATGAACAAATGGTCATTCTATCTACCAACATAGCTACCTTATGATAATTTGGTATTTTGTAACTTTAAAACCATGAACAGATCGTCATTCTACCTCCCAAAACCTTTGAGATATGGTGTAACCATAAATAAATCATAATTCCAAGTGAAACCATGGTTTATAGCATGGATAATCTTGCCGGAATCATGCCTGGAAAATGCTAAGTTTTGTAAGTTATTTTATAGTTTTTCACACTACAGTGATCGAGCTTTGATCTGAGATTTGATCTGTTGCCAGAAAGAAGGGACATTGTATAGGCATTTAAGATGAATTTATACTTTTTTAGAATTGTTATTTGCTTATAATAAGTAACATAATTGTGGAAGATCTCCGACAATGGTTTTGGTTCTGTCTGAATGAGAAATGTGAATTCGATTTATAACTGCCTTTGCAGGGTCTTTGAGCTATCTTCCAAGCGCAGATTACTTCAAAACGGGCATTTACACCATAGAGATCGGGGGCAACGACTTCGACAATGCGTACAGGAGCCTCAAGCTCTCCCCTGTCCAGGTCAAGCAGACCATTCTTCCCAAGGTTGCCAATTCTGTAGCAGGGGCTGTCCAGGTACTATCAATCAATAGTTAATTCCTTTCTGGAATGGAATTATTCAGGTGATTCATGATGAATGAATGGATGATTAAATTTCGTTTGAATATTTCATGTATGTGTATGACCAGGAGCTGTACAATGAGGGGGCGAGGACGATTCTCGTGAAGGGCGTTGGGCCTCAAGGCTGCGGACCTTTTTGGCTCACTTACTTCAGTCACGCAGCCAACGATTTCGACCAGCACGGGTGCTCGATTTCATACAATGACGCAGTGACATTCTACAACACAAAACTTCGACAACAACTCTCTGTTCTGCGCAAGCAGCTCCCGGGAGCCGACATTGTATACGTCAATCAATACGACATAATCTACGATTTCTTCGCTAACCCTTCTAACTATGGTATCCACACTAACCCAATACCTACATAACATTTTCAATTTAGTTTATTGGTCTTTAAAGCTTTTTCTATTTGATTTATAACTGTAAATTTCCTTTACTACTCTTGAATATATTAAGCCCCGCACATTTAAATTTCAGCATATTAATCCGGTTGAATGGTTTCTGTATCTGTAGGATTCAAGGCCACCACTCAATCTTGCTGTGGAGTAGGAGGAAAATACAGCTTCACCTGGGCGGCCCAATGTGGACTTACGGGCCCTGTTAACGGCAAGTCTGTGACCGTGGGCTCCTGTTCTGATCCCGCTTCTTACATCATCTGGGACGGAATCCACCTAACAGACCAGGCCAACAGGCTTTTGACTAAACAAATTCTGGGAGGCAAATTCTTCGAGCCATCTTCCTTCTCCATTAGCACTCGTTGCCAAATCCAACCCATTTGATCCCATTCGGCGCTCTGATTATTCATCGTTTTTGTGAAGGCACAATAAACGTGGGGCAGGCAGAGCTCCATCTGCAGTATCAGCTTGTACTACCATTGTTATATTTATTTAAAAAAAGGGCTTAATCAATTCGTGTCAGCCTCTGAAACGCCTGTCATAAATTTCTTATCAAACTTTTGAACTGGAGTGATGGATCAATCTTGTCTTAGAAAAAATGTAATAACATGAAATGGGTTTCTCTCTAAAAATTTATTTCCAACTTTTTAAACAAAACTATTTTAGAATATTAGTCCACGTGTGAACTTGGGCTCCCTCATCAAGGAGGACATATAGCTCAGTGACAGAGCAGCCCACTGGATGTGGAATTTCAATCCACATTACAAACTCACTTGATGTGGCATAGTGATAAAACATCGATTCCTTTTCAATTCCTGGTCTGTCCAATGTTAATAAACCAAAACAAACTTCATCCAATTTGGACGGATCTGAGATGCTAATCATCTAAATTTGTTGTTATTACACAATTCATTTAATGGACAATGCCATTTGAGTGTTTCATGTTTCATTTCACTATACATTTTGTTACTGCTATACAACCTGGGTAGGTATGTACATAAATCCAACCTTGGATATGGCATCCATATCCAACCTTGATTTCAAACACTCTCTGGAGAGGGTTTCTGTTATGGTTGTAGGTGTTGTTCATGGTGATTGAGAATGAGAATGGATGTCCAAGGCACACATATTTTTCTCCCCTAACCATAGTTCTAGAGCTCGAGGAGACCTTCATTTATGACATAAGGCCCTTCTTCCCTCCCCCCAACCATGTTTAGACCTTCAACACAATTGCAATGCACAAAACCTACCCGTGGCTTCTTTATCCCACACAGATGCTAAAGATCCCTGATCATGGCTTGTAGAATGATTCATGGTGTGGGATTATGATCCAAAATGGATATGAACCGATGACTTTGTATAATAATTTGTACCTCTAAGAGACAATTCAACAATTTATGCATGTTAGCAAATATTGTAAGACAATGTAAAACATAAATGAGAGAAAAAAAGAAAAAATTGAGAGGGAAATATATAATTAAATGATATCAGAAAAATGAATGGGAGAGAAGGTTGGGAAATGACAAGTGAAGGGTCGTGGTTGTTGGCCTTCTCTCTACC
>ML778657.1:1708958-1759707 GCA_009831015.1 Picea engelmannii | reverse complement strand
AGATGATTCAAAATGAAAATGTCTCCTTGGTATATATAGGAGACTAGGAGGTTTTAATGGCCTAAAGCCGACATAAATAAAATAACATTACTAATCTAATATGCCCCAATTAAGTGGTAATGATCCAATATTAGGGCTTAACACAACCGTTATAAGCACACAAATCCATGTATAGGGAAAGAGATGAACAAAGGTGTAGTGACCTTTATAAAGATATAACACTTTGTACAAGCCTGAAAAAATAGCTCAGAAGATAATTCCATAAGGGATCCATGTCAGTGAAGTGAGTAGGATATAAGTCTTTCATTTACATATCATAAGCTATCAGAGTAGTTGTATCCTTGAACTTGACACAACTTCTAGAAATTTGAAGAGAACATTGTAGACCTTAACATCAACAAATCAAGAAAATAAAATTTGGAAGACTTAAGGACCAACACTTCTTATCTTTTCAAAGAGAATGAACACTTGAAGGAGAAAGTCCATATGTTCAATAAGAGGATGTAAGATATGGAGAAACACCTTGAGACCTCTACCAAAATTCTTCCATTGTTAAAAGAGAAGTTTTAAGAGTGCCAAGAATCCCTTTCTATGGTCATGGCATATTGGGACAAGCACATAATGCAACTTGTACACTTGGAAGAGTTAGTTGGATAATTGGAAAGAAGATAGGCTCACTTAGATGATGACACAACTACAACAATATCTGGCAAAGAAGGAGAAGGCATTCGAAAATCTCCAAGCAATAATCCAAGAGAAACAAGAATCAAGGCCACTATCCATTTTGACTACCTCAACCAACACCATGACTGAGACCACTTTGGTAGGCTCACATTCCTTGGATTTCTCTCAATATTATTTTGGTGATTTTGAAAATCAAACCAGAGGCATTGGTTCCATGTTCTTAAGGAATATGGACTATGATGTACATAATATAGGAAAGAAAAGATAAGGCATATTACTCCCCATAGTAGCTACACCATGGGTCTAGCATGAAATCCTAGAATTCAATGGTAGAGGTGAAAAAATTGTAACCATGAAGACCACTTTTTTGAACGTGAAATACATGCTAGAGTTGGCCTACTCATCAAAAGAGAGAGTAATAGAAAGTGAAGGTGGTGTCCCACTACCACCTCATCCTTATTATGGTGGATTGAAGAAGGGAAGTGATGAGAAAAGATTGAAGACTCAACTTGCACCATCACTTATAAGATGAAGAAAACAAATCATCTAAAGAAATAAGAATAAGAATAACTAGAGGTATTCATCAAACAAGACGTCCCTTATTTGTCATTGCTGCAAGAAGAGATGACAAATTTTTTTGAGATGATGTTACTCAAATTATTGTTCATTTTGTGGGAATAAAGGAAATCTCGAGGCATCTTGTTGGAGAATAAATCCATATGCCACAAGCTTAAATGGTTCCAGAGGAGGAATGACAAGAAGAATACTCCAATCCCAGAGTGAACTAAGAGGCACATGGAGATGAGAATTATTTCAGATAGTCCATGTAGTAGTAGGAAACAATGTTTTCACCACTGTAAGTTGAGAGGACATTGGTAAGAAAAGTGTTGGTGACTTCATCTAGAGCTTCACCCAAAAAACTTCACAACTAATAGAAGTGTGTGTAGTGTGAAGAGTACATAAGATGAAGAGATGTATGCATATATAACTCAATGAGATAAAGTTGTCCAAGGATATATACTAGAAATAGAGGTTTGCATCACCATTGAAGAGGATAGTGGGTTGATGCCAACAACCAAGGACACACCATTCCAATTTCTACCTACAATATTCCAAAATAATTTTTCCTCAAAGATGTGTTGAATATTGTTTCAAGGGGGTCAATAACCTTTGGGGGAGTCCTTGAGAAATCCATGACATGCTTGCAAGAATGTGAGGGAACCAAAGGGTTGTTTCCATGTTAGAAAGCAATTGATCCTAGAAAGATAAGGCATGCCACACTTCCTCTTGTGGGAGTGTTACATGATGTCATAGATTGCTTGAGTCACAATGAAAATATACCAACATTCGACCTGGATTCATTGAATACCAATATGGACCATCTCCAAGTATGACAAGGATATGGGAATAGATGTTGAGTGGAGAGTTTAAATCTAGATATTTATTAGAGTTGAGAGTTAGTGAGTATAATTTTGCATTGCATAAACAAGTGATCTAGGAACTAGATCTAGAGCCATAGCTAGGGAATTTAGCTAGTATTCAGAGCTAGAGCTAGAGTCATATCCATTTTCTAGAGAAGTAGACATAATATACATTAATCTAGAATGGTTTCCTTAAAGCATTTGGAGACCAAAATTCTTGTTAATGGGGAGGTGTGATCCAAACTAATGAATGGGTGTAAGAATCAGTACCCGTAAGAGATACTTTGGTAATTTATGAAGGTTAGAAAATGTTGTAATACAATGTAAATGTAAAGATGAATGAGACAAACAAGAAAAAGGAGAGATGAGAATATATAATTAAATTAAATAAGAAAAATGAATAAGAGAGAAGGCCAGGTAATGGGAAGTGAAGTGTCATGGTTATTGTCCTTCCCCTTACCCTGAACTATCCCTATTTTCCTCATGAATTTCACTCTCAATGGGTATTTTGGCCAAGAGAGGAGGCATAAAGAGCCATGAAATAAATGTAACCAGATATTTCCAGATTGAAGAATTGAGCCCCCATTCGAAGTTGGTTTTCCATGGTAAATACATGGTGTCCATTATGTCTTGAATTACTTTGATATTTTTATTTGAATATTATCTATGTATTCATGTTTTATTTTTGGGTTTAATGGTTTCAAGTGAATAGTGAGAGTGTAAATGAGAGGGATGAGTTCTCAAATATTTGTTCTTAATTGGATTTCCTTGCAACTATGTATATTGGGATAGTGTCTCACACACTTAATGGTTTCTCTCATTCTTTGTGTCATCTTGTTGGAATTCCCCACAACATTGAAACCCAATAGTTATTTGTTTCAAACCATCCATTTATGGTATAAAATAGATCAAAGGCTAATATAATAGAGATTTTATTGAATATCTAGTCAATTTCTAGTTTCAGTCCCTTGAATTTAGCAATCATTTCATTCTAAGATCGTTGGGAAACTAGTTGGGTGTTTCTTTCTTTCTGCAGAGCCATTATCTATTTCCCCGAGTCATTTTATCATTGCTTGAGACACATTGAGATTTACCTTAGTAGCGTTATCATTACATGGGCCAAATTAGCATTCCCATGGGATGATTTCCCTTTCTTTGGTGACTCATCTCATATCTAGGTCAATTTTACAGAAGCTCGAGTCAACATTCCCTTGATGTTTGATTTGATTACTTAGCTGGGAATTTTATCTTACCCAGATGGGTGTATGGGTTGTGGAGCCACCTCTTGTTTCCTAGGTTGATTTATCACTAAGTGTTTTCTTATATGTGAGGGAAACATTTTTTTAGATTTTATAAAATTGTTGGGAATTAAGTTGCGGGATACAACATGGATTGCTCACTACTAATTCTTGGCATTAGATTGCTAGTTTTTGTTTGAATGCATAGATCAATGATGGGTATAAAAGACAATTAAGTGGATCAATGTATACTTTTTACTCCCATCTAAATATATAAATTCATTTAACAAATTTGGATGACATTGGCGTTCAACAATAAATTTCTATATTTTATTAATGTTGGAATCTAAGCATTGGTAAAACATTGTGTAAATATTAGGTCATTGAAATGTATGTTTAGAGTAGCATTAACATTCATTATATTACCTTGATGAAAAAAATAAGTTTTAGAAAATTGTTGGACTTCATTTAGATGTATATATCTATGTTTGGGTTATTAGTGATATGAAGGAAACATGTTATGTTTGGTTGATGTTGGGACATTACTGGGAAAGAGAATATTGATGAAGGCAGAGCATGGAAAAAATGAGGTAATAGAAAGATCTCAACATTTGAAGTATTCCATACACCATATTTGAGTGCTATTTGACCTTGACACTACAAACAAAACCCACCTCACCTGCCTTTAGTAGAATAGTGAGTGGAGAAGTTACACTTAGACTTGGATTTTTCCAAAAAGACCCAAATTTCAAATTTCCAACAGAGTTAAAAGGTGGCATTGGTTGGATATTCGAGAAAATAAACTTTCAATTTAATTTTCATATATTTTCTTGTGTGTAGATTACATAGAGAAGGATCCATCCTATCATCTAGAGCAGAGGTTGGAAAAAGAATAGGCTTTACATTCTTTAGAATAACACATATATTTGTATAGGGAAATGGAGGAATAAAGGCCTAGTATCCTTTTTGAAGATAGGTCAGTTTCTAAAAGATCAAAAATAGATATCAAAAGAGACTTCCACAAAGGATCTATGTTGGTGAAGTGAGTGTGATATAAATCCTTCATTTACAAATTACATATTCTCATTTAGGGCATGTATTTTGGTTTAATCATGGCACTTGTATTACCTCTATTAGGCTAGAGATACCATACAAGTTTCCTTTGTATTCATTTGAGGACACACTTAGCACTATAGACACATACAATTTATGATCAGTATGTGTTATTCATAGATATTGATCCCCACAAGTGTCACTTATGGAACATGACCCATTATTCTCCTCTCACGACTTTGGATAGACCTTTAGACACATTCATAGTGCACAAGTGAAATTGTGATGACATTTATAACACCCTTAGAGGTGATTGTTAACCAGGAGAGGTCAAATGTTGAGGTTGAGGAATCTTCCATGAAGCTTGATATTGATAAGAAAGGTTTATGTCTATAGGCTCTTGTTTTCTTCCCGTGACTATGATCATGGACTCGACACCCATCCATGATGCTCACGATTTGATAATGATGCCCATATTCAACTCAGATATCAAGGACTCCCTTGAGAGGGATTATGTAATCGTTTATAGGTTTTTTTCACAATGTTTGAGCTTGAGAATGTTCAATAGGTATTAAGGCCATTCTGTCCCCCCTAGCATTGTTTATGACTTGACAATTGTTGAAGTACTTTTTCAAGGCTCCTCATCTCAAGAAACTTTAACAAGATCCTAAGACACAAGTTTTTCAGTCTTTGAAAATGGTCAAGGCATAGAAAAACATCCATGCTCCTACATGGTGGTTTGAGAACTTGTTCATTGGACTTGAGCCAAGGAAGCAATATTTATGGCTTGAGGATGTTTTTTATACCCCCCAACCAATGATAAGGGAATGCGGTTGTTTTCTCCATCCCTCAACCAATGAAAGTGGCATGAGAATGTTGTTTCCTCACCACAACTATGGTCAAGACCTCGAGACCCATACACTATGCATGAAACATCTTAATGGCACCCTTATTTAACTCTTAAGTTAAATAAACCCCTAGTGAGATGTCATTTTGTTGTGTCTAGGGTTTGTTCATGTCCCTTGAGCTCAATAAAGTTCAATTAGGAATTAAGGAACCTTTTTTTTATCCTTGACCATGTGGGATAATCTAGACCCATTTCTAGTGGACAAAACCTGTCCACGATATCATGTCCCCATTTCTGGTTTCCCCTATTTTTTAGTAGAAGGGACTTCCGTGGATTGTTGAGGGAGAAAAGGGAGTAAAAATGAGGTCATTTGATGTCACTTAGTTAGGAGATGTTATATATTTCAAGTAACATTGAGGAAATAATGTAAATTTAGATTAACAAGTTAATTAACCATTATGAAAGTGACTTTTAATATTAAAGTAAAAGTAAAGGGGGGATATGGGCCACATTTGATTCGATCAAAATGGGGAAAGTTATAGAAGGCATGGAGAAAGGATAAAAGGAGGGGTAGAGCCACACTTTAGGTATTATGATTTGGTCTCTCATTTTTGAAGTTCTCTTGGAGCCGTTGTTTCATTAGGCTTTAGCAAACCATTCCATTATTGGTTTGGTTTCAATGGTTCAATATCCACCTTAGCTAGACAAGAGGGGAATCCATCCAGGATTTCCATTGGAGATTCACTTTGGGGTTTGGTTTTAGTTTCATGAATATCGGCTTGCACATGAGAATTTTTGAACATTTCAGAGGAGGCTGTATTCATATTTTGTAGGTAATATGATGGTTTTGGAAGGCCTATAAGTGAGGTTCTCATTGGTTGAAGATGAGGGTCCCATGAGGCCCCAATAATTTCCCAGTTTTTTCCCGCAAGAATCATTGCATACTAAAATTTCTACAGGAGAATGTTTTACGACATCCTCGCTGGTTGAACACTAGTAGTCCCACGAGGCCCCACAGGATTCCCAACCTTGTCTTGTGAGGATCTATGTAAGAGGGTTTTGTGTTTGTAGAAGACCATTTAGGTCATATCCGTGAGGGTTACAGTGGGTTGGAGGGCCATTTGCAGTGTTGGAGAAGATCGTAGTAGGGATAGGAGAGCGTTGGATCATTTGGCATCATCTCTTAGCACCATTCTAGGTTTTGTTGAGTTTTGTAGTGTTGTTGAATCTACTATAACACCCATTATACTTCTTCTATTGTTGTATTTCCAGTCTCTATTCATAATAAAGGATGTCAATGTTGTCACTCCCATTATTTGTATATTTGGATTAGTAATGAGTTTGATGGAAGTTCACTTAATGTAATGCATGCAAAATTCTTGTGAAAAGTCATATATCAGATTGGTTGGGATAATATATATATGTGTGTGTGTGTGTGTGTGTGTGTGTGTGTGTGTGTGAATAGAAACTGTTTAACAAAGGAACAACACCAACAACATATAATTTTCACAGAAAAAAAACTAAAATCCTTGTTTAGTATATTTGGGGAGACATTACAATGGTATCAAAGATAGTGATCTTGGGAGTCTATGTGTTCATTCCATGGTTGAGGTTTTATTAATTATTTGACGAAACCCAAGACAAAAACTACCAAATTACTACAACTCTATAACAACCATGTTGAAGTTTCTTAAGAAGGTTAATCAGAAACATCTGGTTGAAGTTTTGAAGAAGCTGTAGGAAAATAAATACTTTCATGAATACTAGAAGTATCTAACATTGGATGAAAAGGTCCATACAACTTTATCCTTCAAAAATATATTTCACCCTCATGCACAGAAGCTGGCCCAAGGATTTGGACGAGGATTATTTTAAAAGCACATGGAAAGAGATAAAGAAGGATGAGGATGAAGGATATGTAGAGGAGCATGCATCTATCCATTAGGAGGATGTTTGAATAAAGGAAGAACAAATAGTAGCATATGAGACATAATTGGAACTAACCGATGAGGCAGGTGACACTAGTGTGTTGGATGGGTATACATCTGATGAATCAACAAAAGATGAGGATGCATGATCTGATGATGACAATATGTTCCAAATAGCCAATCCAATTAGCGTAAAAGTTTTCTAATCCATGATATCTTTATGCATGTATGCTAATGGATAAAATTATCTTTTAATTGTGACAATAAAAGCATTCCAAGAGGATAAAACTTTACCATGTTTCTTCATGTCCTCTTGAGTTTTGGCTTCCCACCAAATGAGTGTTGCACTTTCTAATATAAGAGAAGCAAGATGAATCTTAGTTTCATCATCTTGGACTATTTTTATCCTACAATACACTTCAATTTGACGAATCCAATTATTCAATTTCTCAACATTTACCTCTCCATTGTACATACACAATTTTAACTTAATATCAAGCATAAGCAAAGGAGTTTGTGGAGGAATTTTACCATGCTCTTTTGGAGAATTTGGAGGTGGTTGTGAAATGGTAGAAGAAGTGGAATACGGAGGTGAAGGAGATGGAGTATCACCATTTCCTCCATTCCCTTTTGGAGTCTTATCACCATTATCCTCATTATCTCTTGGAGGATTGGAGCTTTCTCCTTGCAACCTTGCATTTATTTTTTCAACTAAAACTTTCACCATTTATTTCATATCATAAAAGGATTTTATGAAAGTTTCATTTTCTGAAAGGAATTTCATGACTCTCCTCATGAGCCATACTTGGTGAATGCTTCCTTGAAGCTTGAGGTGACTGTATGGTTATGCTTCTTGAAATTTGAGAAATTGGATCTACACGTTTCCCTTCTCCTTTTGTGAGCTTCAACCTTGTAAGCATCATAAAACAAAACACTTGAAAACAATCAAACCTTCAAAAACCTGTCTCTAATAGCAACATGATTTGGAAATGAAAAGGTTTGTGTCTACAAATTTTGCAAGTGGAAAATGTATGTGTCTTAGGCAATTGGATCAAGTTGCAAGCACATAAAACTTAACGAGATTTTTACTTAAAATGAAAAGCATAAACAAACATAAAAACCCATTATAATAAACAGATAACACAACAAAATGATAAAGGAGTTCACCCCTCTCTTGGGTTACATCTCCTGGTCCAACTTCCAATGGATCATTTTCATTGTATGATCAAATTGTTAAACTCAATGCTTTAAAATGCTCAAAATGAAAAATAGATGGCTCTAATGGCTCTAGAATGTCCAAAAACCTCTAGTTGGGGTCTTCCTACAGCTGGTTTGGCCAAAAATTGAGAAAAATACACTTCCTCGAAGTTTTCTCCAACAACTTGTTGTCTTTGCTCACCAAAACACACCTATGTGTGAAGGAACCTAGCTCTGTGTGTTTCCCATGCTAAAACCCAACATCATGTGCCTTCCAAAAAGTGGGTGAATTGTCGCACCATTAGGGAGATTAACACCTTGCTCGTTGGAGATCTCGGTTGCATGGCCCCCATGGGGCTTGGCATCGACCTAACACTTGCATCCGCTGACTAGTCCATTGGTTCTCGCATTGCTGGTCATATGGTAGTGTTTTTTTGTGACCATGGGATGGGGCTAATTCCCAACCCTTTTTCCACCTGCTCTAACCACCATTGAAATTCAAATAATTGTTTTAAACTATAGGTTTAAGAACTACCATTAGGCGGGCTGGCGGCTCGGCCTATGGAAGTCTTTTACCATGCCTAGAGGTCATGGGTTCAACCTTCGTAGAGCCCAAACAAATGTTTATATAACAAGGGGGTGCCACGTGGCCCCCTTTCATTCGCCCACGTAGACTGACACATATCAGTCTAGGATTGGTCCTCTTCACTACCTACCTAATCACTATGCCTTGTCACCATCCCTCCCACGTCACCTTTCCATGTCAGTTGTACTATCATACGGTTAGCTTCCACGTGGTTTGTACGGATTGTATAGTCAGGATTGTTTGCATGTTTGGGAAAACAAACAAAACATGATATCTCCCTCATACAAACTTTTTTTGAGGCCGTTCAAGTTGCGTTGGGATTGTGAGGACGAGATCGACACAATGAATCCTTTTTCAAGAAATTTCAAACACTTCGATTTTTGAGCATTTTTTTTATTTCCTAGATCAGATCATATACATAATGGGATCTTGTGCCCAAACATGGAAGAATGGTAGCTCGTGCCCTAGATAAAAAATGACACCTCATTCTGAAAATGGCACATTGTGGCCAGGATACATAACGGTTCACTCATTGACCCTCACTTCCCTTGCCACTACTAGATGCATCCCAAAAGATGATGTTACTCCTATTAGAGATATAGGAAGCTCATATATTATTTTGTTTAGGTTTTGTTCATATTTATGGAGACTGGAAAAGGAAATAACATTCTTATAAGTTTTTTTTCCACAATTCTATCAATTAACACACTTACAAAATGATACTTTATAATTTAATGTAACAAAAATAAGCACATATGAGAGTGCAATTCATGAGGGTGTTACCCTCCTTTGATACCCTAACCTCTTTGCAATGTCTCCCTATAGTAGTTGCAAGGATAAAAAAATTAAATTTAATCAAAATGCCTAAAATCAATTTCATTCATGATGAATAAAAAAAATTTCAACTCATTATTTCATTGTGAATAACATAGGAAATGTTGGAAATTGATTAGCACATGGAGCACTTGACTAGAAAATTTTCTTTGATATAAGAAATGGTGTAAGGTTTATGGGTGTAACCATAGTGGATGAAAGAAGGGGTGCTATACCAAGGTGTTTTTGTGAAGGGTGGATGATTGTAGCCATAATGGATGTAACATGGGTGTTGCAGTATGGTGGGAGTAGATGGGTGGTGGAGGTGAGGGAAATGGAAAATTGAGTCAGGGTGGAGGTCATAAATCCCCATGGGCTATAATATTAGGTGAAGCACCCCAGGGAAAACTTGGAATCCCAACTACTGGGGTAGGGTGGCCTGTAACTGAAGTTTCCTTGTAATGTGGGATGTATGGTGTATGTGTGGGATGGATGGGGAAATTTGGTAGTGATTAATGAATGACGAATAATTATTCCTACATAGACATTTATAATATTTTGATTCATACAAAAACACGAAAATCAACCAAAATAAGATGACACATTTCACATTAAAACAATATTTAACTTGAAACATGATACCTAGGAATAATACGATCTATTGAACATAGGTGGATATGGTTGATTGGCCTTTAGAGTTGCAAATTGTAGAAACACAACAACATTATAATTGATTTCTCATAAATAACTTGGGAATTTTCAAACAAGAAATTTATAAATATTGCAAATTTTACTATATTCATGAATGGGTTCATGTGGTTGAGAAGTTTCCAAGATATCAAGGGTCAAAGTAAAAAAAATGATATTATATCATTTTGGGGGAGGACTAGCTATTTGTACCTTAACTCACACCTCTCTTTTACTACATAACCAATAGTATCGTGATGTGGGATACCCTCCACTCTTTAGACTTCTTAGAGTTAGATGATATTGCAATTGACACCTCCCCAAAATTCAAGTGATTGCTATAAGTGGTCCATTTCCATATAAAATGTATGTACATGCATATTAATTGGCAAGGAGAATATTGAATAAATTAGAGAGTTTTTAAACCATGGGAAATTTTGATCAGGCTTCTTCTTACAAAATAAAATATTATCGAGATTAATTGTCGGATAATCCACAGTTGGTGTCATTTTTGTCATCGACGTTTCGAATCCGAATCGGGATTCATCATCAGGACTAATCGCCAGTTACAAAGCTTGCTGATCTTCGTCAATTAATAGTAGATGCAGGACAGTTTTGAGATTTGTAATTAGGTCGGCTAGTTGTAATGTCAAATATCTAAAACTAAAAATTCCATTTTAGCGTCTAGTAAATGAGTTAATTAGGTTATTAATAATACTTGGTTGAATTATTAATAGTACTAGGGTTTCATGTTTTGATTATAAGTTTGGTTTGATTTAGTTTTAAGAATTAATTTTAGTGATTAATTTTTAATAGTACTAGGTTTTTTAATTTAGATTTAGTGATAATAGTGATTTATTTACTAAATCTAAATAAATAACCTAGTACTATTATTAATTCAATAAAAAACCTAGTACTATTAAAAATTAATCACTAAAAGTAATTCTTAAAACTAAATCAAACCAAACTTATAATCAAAACATGAAACCCTAGTACTATTAATAATTCAACCAAGTATTATTAATAACCTAATTAACTCATTTACTAAACGCTAAAATGGAATTTTTAGTTTTAGATATTTGACATTACAACTAGCCGACCTAATTACAAATCTCAAAACTGTCCTGCATCTACTATTAATTGACGAAGATCAGCAAGCTTTGTAACTGACGATTAGTCCTGATGATGAATCCCGATTCGGACTCGAAACGTCGATGACAAAAATGACACCAACTGTGGATTATCCGACAATTAATCTCGATACTACTCACCAGAGAAATCTGAAAACAACAAATAAAATATTATTATTTCTCTTCCACAATAAAAATGGATTCAAATGAACAAGGTGACTATAATCGTAAAACTCTTGCAGGATTTTATTTGTTAGGAAGAAATGGTAGCAGGGATAAATTAAGAACAAAATGAATCAAATCGTCTTTAAGAGGGTTGGAAATTGGACAAAACCATAAAATTTTCCTAAGAATTTTAACATGCCACATTGACAAAAAGGATCATAATGAACAATTGGATGAGTAAATGTCCTATCTAAATAAAAACTCTTATGATTAACGACAATAAAAATGATTTATTGAGCTCTAACATTAGCTTCCACATATTACTAAACCTTAATAACTAGAATTTATTGTTCGATTCAAGCATCCATAAATTGATAAATAAAATATTAGTAATACTTCTCTTCCACATTAAAAAACAATTCGATTTAACAAGGCTCCATGAAGTCTAAGACTCTACAACTTGAGGGAGTTTATCTCCTAAGAGAGAGAATCTTTAAGAAATGGTAGTATGGATAAGTTGAGCATAAATGACTCAACGCACCTTAGACAAGATTATCAAGAATTAGTAGACACAGTTATAAGATATTAGAGTGCAATACCTTGCCAATGTTTTTTGTTGATGTTGGTAGCTCAAGAGCATTAAAATTTCTCAAGACTACATTCGAAGCCTAGTTCTTCTTCTCAATGGCCTTAACTAGTCATTTGGCACATAAGTCTTGTGGATATTCAAGGTACCCAAGTCCCTACAATACTTAAAGGTGTAACACAATTTCTAGATTACTATGGAATCCTTTGGCATGAGGGTTTTTGGTCAATCAAAAGATTCTTTGATAATTTTTCATGCTTTGATGTGATTTCATTAATTCATATAAAATGGTACAAGTACAAATATCTAATTCAAATGGGTGGACACTAATCTTTTAGTTATATATATATATATATATATATATATATATATATATAAACATTTTACTGTGTTTTAGATAATTTATGTGTATTTGACAATTGTGTGGGTAATAAAAAACTATTTGATTATATATTTTTATCACTTTTGGGTATTTCATTGGTTTGGATTGGTTTGGACTTGATGACAATTTTCCTAAGTTTAGAATTCCATTGGTATGTGTGTTATTTCCCCACTCCATATGTAGCCTAAATGACAACCAATCCATGTTCACACTTCCACAACAACAGAAACCCTTTGCATACCCCTTTGAGATATTATAAGGATCTAGTCTAAATTGCTCAATTATAATCATAAGATGAATATGTTGGCTAAATAAATAAATGATTATTGATATATTTTCTTCAAAAATATACATCTATTCACAAAATTGTAAGTTGAGATCAATTGTTTTTAGGCACATAGAAATATATATAAAGCATATAAATCATTTGAAACAATGTAGCATCATAAATAAGTAGGTGTAAGGGTCCCAATGCAACATGTTAGAGTGACCATATAATTTTTAAATGAAAAATTAAATACATACATAATGAAAATACAAAAAAATATGTTATACTAATCTTGTCCAAGAAACTATCTTGAATATGACACTTTCTTCGGCCATGAAAAGTATGTCCATAATTAGAACATTGATGTGGAACAACCATTCTAAACCATAATAGCCAACCTAATTTGAAGGCCATAGATCTGGTTGTCTAACATTGTTGGATGCTAGCTTTACATAGGAAGTTGCCAAAAGTCTGCCATGTTGAACTAGATTACGTTTAGGGATGACATTGTAGTACTAGTGGTCCAAAGCCTATCTTGCCATATTGAACTAGACTCACTCTCAGGGATGATAGTTTTGTAGTACTTTTGGTACAAATCTATTTCAATGGGTTATTCTTGGTGGTTTCTCTATCCTAAGTAGAGCCAATACCACCCCCTTATAATTCTCCAATGTCAAAATAATTGACTCAATACCACCCCCCTATAATTCTCCAATGTGAAAATAATTGACTCATCCCATAATTTTTGGAAAAAAAAAGTGAACCTCCTTGCTAATGTAGGGAGGTTTATGAATATCATAAACCAATGATCCGTTCAATTGACTCTCCATGTTGGGAATATGCACCACTCCATGCAAAGACAACCTTTGGTTATGCAGTTAATGAACAAATGAACAATACTCTCTTTGCTTATATTCATTTTTGTGACTTCTTGCTTACTAATGCTAGTTGAATATTACTCTCTCATCCTGGCCATGTGTATTTAGATATATAGGATAATTGATCGTGGGCTTGGTCAATGAAAGAAATGATGGTGTTAAGTGAAATGGCCAATGAAATAGGATGACTCTCATGTTCATAAGCTCTTCAATTAAACTTTTAAGTTTAATTAGACAAAATTATTAATTTGATTATATGGATCTTGTAGGGAGTTAGGGTTTGGGTTTTCATTGGGGTTTTGTTCTATATTGATGAAATAACAACTCCAATTAAATAACAAGATATTTTTTTTAATATCTAAATTTGTAAGATTTAAAAATTATAAAAGTGATATTTAGAAACAAATATACATAGAAATGGGAGAGTACTAATGATGCCTATGTTTGGTCCTTGTTTTTTATCTTGGCCTAGATGATGAAGTGTGTTCACATAGGTGGAGGAAAAAATTGTCATTTGTTGGTGAAAAAATGAATAAACAAGAAGTTGTAGTCCTATATGTTTTTACAGATAGGGAAACATCTTTGTATACCCACCATTACTTATAAATAAAAATTGATTATGCAATAGATTGGAAAGTAATAAAGATATTGATATAGAATTTTGGTAATTTAATGATTTTTTTTACAAAGTTGAACATTATTTTGTCTAATTTTTTTTTTTTAAATTTTCAATAATTAATAAAAGTAAAATAACACTAAAAAGAGTTAATTTGTCAAATATATCATATTTAAAGAATAGTTGATCTTGTAATGAACTAATATTGACAAATTAACAAAGATATTATTACTGTTTTAATCTAATGAAATATGATTTTCAAAATTGGAGATAATTATTGCACAAAATTTTGTATCAATTACAATGTTTTAATTTCTTGATAAGTTATAGTTTTGTGTTAGATTTCCTAGTAAATGATAATAATGAACAAAATCAAAATTTCCAATAGAATATTGATAAATCAAAAGTAAGGGTACATTGAATTAAAATTGGAAAAAAAATATTGATGCAAGAATTTCTCTATAATGTAATATGATTTTTCAAATTTAGAAATGATTACTGTACACAAACAAACTATATGTGAATTACAATGTTTTAAATTTCTTTATATCATTACCTTGTTTTGAAATTCATAGTAGCCAATAAAAATGAAAGTCAATTTCCCAATTTCTCAAATGAAGTAATGCTAATAAAATTTGATATTTTGCTTAATTTAGATGAAGATACTAACAAAAATATTGATATTGGTAGGTAGAACTTTGATAATCTTATGGAAGATGATTTTCAAAGTAGGATACGTTATTACACAACAAAATGTTTGAATTACAATGTTTTTAGTGTTATTTTGAAATTGCTTTAGTCTTATTTTGAAATTGATTTTGAATATTTTATTCGAATTAAAATGGTTTTAATTTTATTTTGAAATTGATTTTGATGTTGAGTTGGCAGTGAGCTTAAACATAAAGTACTCTACTTCTGTTGAACAACATTACATATGACACTTTTCTTAACATTATAAATGGCAATTTTCTTGTAAACGCTGAACAACTTTTACTATTTCTATGAGACATAACAATATAAATAACATTAAAAAATGACAATTTCCTGTAAACCAACAATGACCAAAATGAAACAAATTCTGTCAGATTGAATGTTTAGCTACAGAAAAAGAAAAGCTTCTGACAATTATTTTGGCCATCGGAAATGGCTTCCTATTTTCGAAGACGTATTTGAGAGGAACAAAGGACGAATTTGAGAAATGGTCATTTCAATCATTTGTATATATGTATAAAGTTTATGTTAGCTTCTCATCTTTTATATTTGATGGCTGCGATTCTGTGACAAGTAATTGTATCACATTATTTGTTGCAGAATCTATCGTGAACAGACTAATTCCAAACTCCAAGTTATAATTTGGAGAAATTGACTTGATTGACTTGGCGCTCTTTGCAGAATTCTCTCCTTAAGATGGAATTTCACGAATTCTTTAAAGAAGTTTTTCTCTTGTGCAGCTCTGTTTCCTCAAGCTTTTAGGAATTTCACGATTCTTTGCCTTCCGCAGCTCTGTTTCTTCAATCTTTTACGAATTTCATGATTCTTTGCCTTCTGCAACTTTGTTTTCTCAAACTTGAGCGTATTGTTCTCTGCTTTTTCGTGTTTGCTTTCTGCAACGATCTTATGAGCGAATGGCGAACTGCGGATTTCTCTGCAGGTTTTTTTTTTAAGAATCTGCGTTCATGCTTTCGTTGACAGTGTAATCTCTATGCTCCTTAGGGTCGGGTTGCTCTCCAGACTGTGTGAAGAGGCTTATATCTCAAGCTATGATACCATAATAAAATGAGAAACAAATAATATAGAGAAAGAGCATAGCAGAAATCGTATTCAGTATATTAAGTATATGAGAAAAGAGTACACTGAAAAAAGGAAAAAAAGCTGAGCTAAATAAAGTTCAAGCAAATCAAGAAAATAGTACAGCTAGCCAGAACAACTGGCAATGTACAATCAAGCTGTTAAAATTACATTATATTTAACATTGATAAATAACAATTATTTAAAAAAATCAAACAAACTAATTCCAAACTCTAAGTTATAATCTCTAGAAATTGACTTGATAAATAACTGTTATTTAGAAAAAATGCAACACTAGATTCTCTGGACAAAATGCTCGACGCTATAAACGATAAAATCTGGGAACGCGATGCAATTTACAACATGTACTATTAAATTATTTTTTTTCTTCTAAAATGAAAGATGGAAGATAACAATTATTTAGACAGCACGCTTAATGAGAGATCATAGATTCAGTTTACACTATAAACGATAGATTCTATATTCGATTTACAACATGTAGCAGTACATACGTTATTTATCAGGATTATAATAGTTTTCTTTCACGACGCTTATACCAACCTGATTTACCATGTTTCCATCAAAATTATTTACTACGTTATCTAAAATCAACATTTTTTCACATTTCGATACCGGGTTCTATACGTTTACATGTTTTAAAATCTTTTTCTTACATTGTTTCTTATACGTTTACTTTTTGTTATTTTTGAAGAGGCTGACAATGACTAACTCCTAGAGAGATGTGTTTACTTTGCACGACATTCTAATTTTATTTTAAAATTACGGTGTCAAGTGCTCCACATGGCTATATGAATCGTTTTTAAAATTAGTGAGAAGACCATGTTTTCTATACGGTATACGTTACTTTCTACTGTACTTAAAAGAGGGTCAAAACGGCTAGAATCGTTTTTAAAATTAGTGAGAAGGCCATGGTTTCTATAAGTTACTTTTCAGTGTACTTGTAAAGGCTCAAGGCGACTAGTCGTGGGCATTTAACAATATGATGAGAGAGGTGTTGACTTTGTTAGACATTCTATTTTTTCTGAAAAATTATGAGTGCCTAGTGTGAATCGTTTTTTAAGTTAGTGAAAAGACCAAAATTTTTTTACGTTATTTTTTACTGTACTTGAAAGAGGTTCCAAATGGCTACTTCTAATAATTTAAAAAGATGATGAAAGTGGTGTTATTTTGTGTGACATTCCAAATTAAAAAAAATTAATCGATTCTTGCACATGGTTACAGAAACCGTTTTTTAAACTAGAGAAATTTACCAACAAATTTTTATGAATCCTGGGATTTTGCAAATGGTTACATGAATGGTAATTTAAAATAGGGAGATTTGAAGAAAAAAATTAGACCGAACTAGAAAATATATTATTAACTTTTTAAACAATTTCGAAAAAAATGATTTGAAATTTTAAAGGGCATCTGTTGAAATAAATAGTGAGATTTGAAAAAAAATATAAATAAACAAGAAAATATCTAATTGATTTTTTAAACCATTTTGAAAAAGTGATTTGAAAATATATTATTAACTTTTTAAACAATTTCCAAAAAATTATTTGAAATTTTAAAGGGCAGATGAGGTTGAAATAAATAGTGAGATTTGAAAAAAAATATAAATAAACAAGAAAATATCTAATTGATTTTTTAAACCATTTTGAAAAAGTGATTTGAAATTTTTCAAGGGAGAGATGATGTTGAAATAAAGTTTTTGAGCTTTGTAGTTGTGGATACTATTTTTTTAACAATAAAAAGTACCTTTGTATTAGAAGAAAAAAGATGGCATGCTTAAATAAACATTTTAATATGAAACAAAATAATCCGTCAAAAAAAATCACCAATCTTGTTTTATAGGACCTAAGTAGGACCTATCCAAACTTTTATCGATAACTTTTTTTTATCAATAAGTATTGTAAACAAATTGTTTCAAAAGAAACCTAACATTACATTAAGGGGAAGCCATGAAGGGCATCTCATCTTGCTTGGATTCCTCATTATGTGTGTTATTGACAATTTGATACTTATAGAAAGAAACTGCTCCATTTCTTATTAATCTCAATTTTGGATTATGTTAGCAATTTAAAATATCATTTCTTGAACCTAAATTTGCAAATCTTTTTAGCAAAGTAGAAGACGAAAATACTTCCATTAGAAAGTTGAGAAACCGAAAAATTTGAGGCGATGAGACCATTGAATCCAGTTTTAATTCAAATTCCAAAAAATCGATTCATTGAATCTGTATGGAACCATCATTTCATTCTACAGGTCATGTAGAACTCTTAGCACAATAACAATGTGAATTGAAAAACGATCTCGATTTTAAAGTTCCACTGAGATATTCCCCTCCCATTATTCATTCTAACAACACTATTGCAAATCGGATGACACCATGAGTTGTTGTGCTTCTTCCATCCCATCCTCACAATTTTTAATACTATGTCAAGTCTTAGATAACTTGCACATCACACACCGATCTCCTCTACAGTATGCCATTGCTCGACATAAGAGAAACGAAATCCAAGTCATGTTCTATCCAAATTTTCAATTGATAAATCTTCTAAAGACATAAGGAAAACACTTGTGAATTTCTTATTGGTATCCTTGCCACTTGCTCTTGTGATCGAACTACTCTAGTAGAGGTTGAGAATGAGGATGGAAGAAGCCTCTATAAGTACAAGCCAAATCTCCAAAGCCAAGAAACCAAAGTGACATAGGGATGATCCATAGTACTAGTTATTAACATACACGTTGATGGGAGAGAGGATCAAAATTTTGGAGTTTAGAACCTTAAATTTCCATATCGAGAGTTCTATGTGATAAGACACTTGAACTACAAGCCCATAAAGATTGTAAGCTATAAGAATAGTAGGTGAGAATGATGAATGGCATGCTTCCCCTTTTATTTTGATAGAATATTCACTCATTCCATGTTAAGCCCTAAATAGTGGCACATTACCCCTTAATTGGGGCATATTACATTAGTATTGTTATTTTATTTATGTCGGCTTAGGTCCATTAGTTGTAATTGTACCTCCTAGTTTCCCATATATACCAAGGAGACCTTTTCATTTGGAATCATCTAGTAATTGTGAATTCATATGATGTATAAGGAGGTTTCTCCATCAAAGAGGATTATTATCTGAATTTCTCTCTTTTTGAAGGCATTGAGTTCTTATTCTGAGGTTTTTATGCTATTTGGATATTTCGCTCATAACATTTGGTATCATAGCTCGACAATCCTTGGGAATGGCTTCTTCAAAACAAGTCTTCTTGGGATTTTTTCTACAACTTTTTTTCTAGAGTGTTTAAGGATCTCGAATTTGCATGGTGTAGAGGTGACATATAGAGATAACGTGGATCCAAATTTTAGATCTTGGTTCCTTACAATTTTGGAGATACATTCTGTTCAAGTTAGGGTTTTTGACTGAAACTAGTCTGAAACAAGTCTTCTTGGAATTTTTTCTCCCAATTTTTTTCATCTTGGTTTCTGTTTCTAAATTTTTTAGAGTACTAAGGAGGAATAGTTAAGTATCTAGTGTACAAATTTCATCCCCGAGGAAATTAGGGTTTTGGGTTGGTCGATATTTCAGTCTAAAACATGTGTTCTTGGGAAAATTGTTATATCTAGAGACCTCCAAATTGAGTGAGACCTATTCCATTGGTTAGCGTACAAACCAAATTTGTCTGATACAAATTTCAAGTTCTGAAGTGAATACAATGACACGTGGTAGTTCGTACAAGTTTTCCCTCCTGAAAGGGAAAAACAATCAACACACCTTGGGAAAATTATCATAAAATTCTATTGGAGAATCCAATCTTGTTCTAAACTATGGGGTTGGAAAGAAGAAACATCAAACTACCTTAGGGAAAAATTTTAGACTCATAAGGGTCGAAGTTACAGAGCTACAGCAGAAGAAAGGTCAACTAGTAGAACAGTCTCCAAATCTTGGTTTTAAAAGTGATAATTTGCCAACATGCCACCAAAAAAGGGAACTTGTACACCGACTAATCCCTCAGAAACTCCTACTTGGAATATTTATCATGGTGAAGAAATGCATAAGTACATAAATGATTTATAAAAGAAGGAACTAAAAAAATATGAACTACAAATGATGATGGATTCAACTAAAGCTAAGATGGAAGTGATAATGGATACTAAGATGGATGGTTTAAAAGGGGAGATCATGGAAGGATTGAAAAACTTGCTAATAGAGAGGCAACTTGAAAGTGACAATGTATCCCATGAAATTCACGATGAGGACAAATGGAAAATGAATCAAGACTGGAGACACTCCAACTTTGGGTTCAAGACCAGCCACTTTCTTAAGATCGATATGAGGAAGTTTGATGGAAAGGATCCAATCACATGGATACTCCATATGGAGCATTCTTTGATCTACATGATGTTCCACATTGATCCGAAAAGATCATTTACATGACTATGGTTGAGTTATTAAGCATGTGTTGATTAACCAATTAGGAAGATTAAAGAAAGAGAAAGAAGTATAGAAGAAATGTGACATCCATATAAACATGTACATAACTGAAATGAAGCATAAAACAATAACCAACCATAACACAAAAGTGATAACGAAGTTTAGAAATCTCGCCTATGTCTCCGGGCCTTTGTGTTAGTGGGTGAGGCTTTATTATTTATGTTCAAAGCTCAATAAGTACATCACAATAGTGAAAAAATGTTACAAAACTTATCTGGTTTTGTTCTACTAGATATCAAGAACCCAATAGAATAAACAACATTGAAATAAGATGACCGGAGCTCCCAGAAATAGCTCGCAAAGGTGCGCTCCTCAACAACTTCCCTTTATAAAAATGGCTTTGGATTGGAAAATCTTCAGCATAAACCTACTCTGAATCTCCTTTCATGGCCTCAAGAAGGCCTGGTTTATATAAATTTGAAGTTAGTAACCATCTCCCAACTTCCCCCCAAGATCTGGCCTAAAAAAGGGCCCAATATCCCCCAAAAGGGCAAAAAATCTCCAAAATTGCCCCAAAAATCATAAAACATCACTATAATATAGTTTACAACACCCATTTTTGCATAAATAAAGGGCTAAGACCTTTTTTCATCATGTGAAACCCCCAAATCAAGGTCACATGGCTCATATATGGCCAAGCGCCAACCTCTAAGGGTTGTGTGCTGGCCCTCAGTCAACAGACAATGGTCACATGGCATAAGTTAGTATGACCGTGCCCGAATGATGTGCCCAACAACCTGGTCACCACCCCCAGTCATATGCACAAAAGGTGTCAGTGGTTAAGCCTTAAATTGTGGCCCCCACAACCTTTTTTGATCCAGTAGTGGAGCAACCCAAATGGCAGGCTATGGTTATGTGAAAACAAATAAATCCACGGGCTCGGGCTTAGCCCGAGCCCCCTTTCTCCTCCTCTTATATAATAAAGACACATTATATATATTAATGTGGACTTGTTAATACAAGTCCCACCATTGGCGCGTTGAAAATCAGACCTGTCACAAGCCGTTTCCCCTACCAAGAGGTCATGGTGTTGAATCTTATGAAGCTCAAAAAGTTTTACCCCACCAACAAATGTTGGGGTGCCACATGGCAGCCCATGTCTGGGCCACATGGCGCCTTTTCATTTTTCCACAAAATGTGCCATTTTTTGAAACGATATTGGACCAGTGTTATCTTCCCAGTTAGCCTTTTGTTGCACTGCCATGTGTCTCAATGCTACGTCAGCATGACGACATGCTGATGCCAACATTGAATTTTTTCCTGTTGACTTTTTACCTGTTTGGGAAAATGATTAGAGTGCGATAAATATTGCATACAAAGTTCGTTTGAGGAAGTAAATATATGGTTGAAATCAACGCAGTGATCTAGTCACAATGGAATTGGTTTCATACAATTCCAAGAACTTTCATTTTTGAGCATTTTCTAGACGTGGGGAGCATCCTGGATCCGATTATGGATCACACCTCCCCACTAAGGACCTTTTGGTCCCCAAAACATTATTGACCAGTCATCAATCTCGGGATAGGCCACCTGACTTGCTCCTTGTCTTAGAGATCTATCATGTGCACCTCTCTTATCAGGATCAACTGTAACACAATCATGACAACTGACAACATATTGTTAGCCATTTGAACCTTGTCACATCTTACTGAAGCCACTATCATCCATGTAGACAACATTACTAATGATAGCATAAAAAATATGACTGCAAAAAAGATGACATGTTTGTAATATTTGCATGACATGAACTTATCTTGAAGCAGACTATGATTGATTTTCCATTCTACAATCATCTCCTAGTCTTTATTAAGATGAATTACCTCATTTGAAACAATTATAGGTTTGTTGCTTGCTTTAACTTCCTTCTTTAATTGTTCCATAGTTTGAATATTTTTATTTTCCTTTACATGATGAGCATGAACCACATAATCTTGACTTGCTTTTGTTAATTGATATTGATTCTTTGTCGTGTAGAATATTGCTTTATGATCATATAAGTATGGACTACCTAAGACCATTCCACATTCACTTAGTGGAACTATATCACATGTTACCTTGTCCACATACTTAGATGAAATTGCAAATTTGAATGTGCATTGCTTTGTTATGTGTATTTGATGATGTTTTCTTATCCATTTAAGTGTGTAGGGCTTATGATGTATTTGTGTTCTTAACCCCAATTTCTTAACCAAATCCTCTGAAATTAGGTTAGATTGAGATCCACTATCTATCAATGTATCAACCTTAGTGTGTCTCATGATGACCCTGATATAAAACAAGTTACTTCTATAATAAATTCCTTCACCAATTTAACCTGTCATACCAACCAATGAGACCTTTGATTCATCACTTGAATCCAATCTCAAGTTTGTCCACATCATTCCTCTCTTTCTTGAAATTCTTGCAAGAGGGATTCTCTTCCTTTCTCGTCAATGCATTTGAATTCTTTCCATGCCATTTCCTCTTTTCCTCTTTCCTTAAAGATGATTCCCCTGATACACCAACACTTGTTTACCCTACTTCAATGTATGTCACTTGAACATAAACCTCATCAAGATTAGTTGGTCCAAGCATGAATACAATATTTTGAATATGACTAGGTAAACCTCCTATATACTTCATAAGAGTTTCTTGGGTATGTAATGGAATATCTAACATCAATGTCATTTTACGAAATCCATTTGTATATTCTTGCATTGTTTGTCCTTTTCTTAGTTTTAAATATTTCCATTCAATTAACTCTTTTTCTTTATAACCTAAAGGAAAGAATTGCTTTCTAAGTTCATAAATGAAACTTTTCCATGATGGAAATACATTACCCACTTGTTGTGTTCCATTTTGCAACTTTCTTTGACACCAGATGAGTGTTATGCCTGCAAGTCTCAAAGATGCCAACTTGATTTGTGTGGCCTCATCCTTGATCTGTTGCACATTGCAATAGACCTCCATCTATCTGACCCAATTGTCAAGTCTATTTACATTAACTTCACCATCATATATGGGTAATTCAAATTTAACATCAAGTTTTAATAAATACATTTCATTCTTATGTTTATGGACATGTTTCTTTGCATTGGATTTAGAACTTGAACTTGAAGAAGAAGGATAAGAAGGAGGTGATGATGGAGGCAAAGGAGGAATTTGAGGAGGATTCTCTCCTTCTTCACTTTTTTCCTTTGAATATTCACCCAGATTTGGTATTTTCCGTTCCAAGTAACCCTCGTAAAAAACTTTCATCATCTCAGACATAGCAAAGAAAGTTTTTTGAAACTCTTTCTCATCCTGAGAAAGTCCCTCTTTCGATGCCATATTCTCGTTGTGAGAAGTTCTCTTTATCAATCCAATTAATAGATTCTCTACAACAATCTCACCTTCACCACTAAGTATCCTTTCCCTAGTTAACATGCAAAACTCAAATCCAAATGTCAACTAGCTCTGATACCACTTGATCCGAAAAATTCTTTTACATGACTATGGTTGAGTTACTAAGCATGTGTTGGTTAACCAATTAGGAAGCTTAAAGAAAGAGGAATAAGTATAGAAGAAATGTGACAGCCATATAAACATGTACAAAAATGAAATGAAGCATAAGAAAACAACAAACGATAACACCAATGTGATAGTGAAGTTCAAAAATCCCATCTACATCTCTCAGCCTTTGTATCAGTGTTTGAGGCTTTCTCATTTTTGTTCAAAGCTCAATAAGTACATTACAATAGTGCCAAAAGGTTACAAAACTGATCTGGTCTTTTTCTACTAGATCTGAAGAACCTAATAGAAGAAACAACACTCAAATCAGATGACTGGATCTCCTAGAAATGGCCCGCCAAGGTGCACTCCTCAACAACTTCCCTCCATAAAAATGGCTTTGGCTTGGAAAATATTTAGTATAAAATTGCTCTAAATATCCTTTCATGGCCTCAAGAAGTCCTGGTTTAGATAGATCTGAAGTTGGCAACCATATCCCAACTTCCCCCCAAGACATGGCCTCAAAAAGGGCCCAATATACCCCAAAAAGGGCAAACAATGTCCAAAACTGCCCAAAACATCATCAAAAATCACTATAATATAGTTTACAAAACCCATTTTTGCATAAATAAAGGGCTAAGCCCCTTTTTCCTGGTGCACACCCCTCGAATCAAGGTCACATGGCTCATATATGGCCAAGCACCAACCCCTAAGAGTTGTGCGCTGGCGCTCAGTCCGCCAGCAATGGTCACATGGCATAAGTTGATATGACCGTGCTCGAATGGTGCGCTCAACAACCTGGTCATCGCCCCCAGTCATATGCACAAAAGTAGTTGGTGGTTAAGCCTTAAATCATGGCCCCCACACCCTTTTTTGATATGGTAGTGGAGCACCCCAAATTGCAGGATATGGTTATTTGAAAAGAAATAAATCTATGGGCTAGAGCTTAGCCCCAACCCCCTTTCGCCTCTGCTTATACAATAAATACACCTTATATATATTAATGTGGACTTGTTAATACAAGTCCCACCATTGGCATGTTGGAAATTAGACTTGTCCCAAGGCATTTCCCCTACCAAGAGGTCATGGGGTCAAATCCTATAAAGCTCAAAAATGTTTACCCAACCAATGAATGTTGGGGTGCCATGTGGCAGCCCACATATGGGCCATGTGGCCCCTTTTCATTTTCCCACAAAATGTGCCACTTGCCGAAACATGATTGGACCACTTTTATCTGCCCAATTAGCCTACTGCTGCGTTGCCATGTGTCTCAATGCTACATTGGCATGACATCATCATTGACTTTTTGCCTTTTGACCTATTGACTTTTGACCTATTTGGGAAAACGATCATAGTGTGATAACTCTCGCATACGACGTTTGTTTGAGGAACTAAATATATGGTAAGATTCATCACAATGAGGTGGTCGCAATGGAATTGGTTTCATCTGATTCCGAGAACTTTCATTTTTTAGCATTTTCTAGACCTCCGGAGCCTCCTGGATCTGATTTTGGATCACACATAGAAAAGGTACAAATTGCGTCTTTATATTTATAACCCAATCATTATGTGTGGTATCAACGACTTTGTTCTCACAAATCTCTTTTCACTTGGAAAATTTTCACGGAATAAATGATAGCACACTATGAGGATACAAGGAGCAATACCTTCTTAATCCAATTGATAAATCTCAAGCAAAAGGGTTGAGTTGCGAAGCATATTGAGAAATTACAAATATTTAATGTAAAGGTAAAAAATATTCCTTATGAGCACCTCATTGATATATTCATTGGAATTTTAAAGGATAAAATTCAACATGAGGTTCTCCTTTGGTAACCCAAATCATTGGAGAATGCATTCAAGGTGGCGAGAAATGTTGAAAGTAAAAATATGGCTATGGCAACTAGAAGGAACACTCCAAAAATATATCAATAGAATAATGTTCCTTCCTCTAAACCTCCTCAACCTACAAGTTTGACACCTCAACATTTGGAGGAAAGAAAATAAAAAGGTTTATGCTTTAATTTTGACACCAAGTACAGTAAGGGACATAAGTTTGGTGAGAAGAAATTATTCTACATAGATTGTGAAGAGGAAGAAGAAAAAGAACAAGAACCATATCAAGATGAAAATGTAGAAGAGATTTCTTTTGAAGAGTTGACTCCCACAAAATCATGTAATGCATTCGATGGAATTAACACTCCTCAAACCATTAAGATCGAAGGATATATCTAAAATAAAAAGGTAATAGTCCTAATTAATTCTGGTAGTACTCATAATTTCATCCAATATAAATTAGCCAAAGATCTCAATTTCTTTATATATCCAATGCCAGAGTTTCAAGTAGTGATTTCAAATGGAGGAACTATCAATTGCTCAGGAAAATACCATAAGATCAATCTTACTATGGGGGGATATGTAATGAATAGTCCAATGATTTCTATACCCATGGGTGGTGTTGATATCGCTCTAGGAGTCCAATGGTTACAATAATTGTGAACAATGGATTTTGTTTTTCAAGAACTTTTCATGAATTTTTCATTGGAAGGAAAGGATATTGAGTTAAGGGGTATCACAGGGAAACCCAGTAAGGTGATAAGCTCTAATGGTATGAAAATATTATTGAAAAAGGGGCATCAAGGTGTAATTGTACAACTATGCTCACTAGATTTTCAAGCATCTAAGCCATCTATTCCCCTAGATCTCCAAGGGATCATTGATAAGAATTCCAAAGTATTTGAGGATATGCCAAGAGGTATTTCACCCACTCGCGATCATGATCATGATATTCACCTAATTCCTAGGAGTGTTCATTCTAACATCAAGCCTTACAGATACCCTTATTCCCAAAAGAGTGAAATTGAGTGTATGGTTGAAGAAATATTAAAGGCTGGCATAATTATACCTAGCCAAAGTTATTACTCTGCACCGGTGGTAATGGTACTCAAGAAAGAGTGTTCATGGCATATGCGTCCATATTATAGAGAGATCAACAAAATCACCGTTAAAGATAAGTTTCCCATTCTTGTAATTGATGAATTATTAGATGAACTACATGGAGAAATCTACTTCACAAAGTTGGATCTATGTTCAAGGTATCATCAGATTAGAATGAAGGAATCAAATATCCCAAAAACAACATTCAAAAATCTTGAAGGCCATTATGAGTTTTTGGTCATGCCTTTTGGCCTTACGAATTCACCTTCCACATTCCAAGGGTTGATGAATTTTATTTTGAACCCCTTCCTTCGAAAAATGTGTGTTATTATTTTTTGATGATATACTAATCTATAACAAGTCTTGGGAGGATCATGTTTGACATGTTGACAGGGTGCTATAGCTACAAAAGGAGAAACAACTATATGCCAAACCATCCAAATGTTTATTTGGGGTAAATGAGGTAGAGTATTTGGGTCATATTGTATCTCATGAAGGTGTCAAGGTAGAACCTAACAATATTAAGGCCATGATGGACTAGACGATTCCTAAAACATTGAATAATATTATATAGGATTTTTTTGTTTGAATGGTTACTACCACAAGTTTGTTCAGAACTATCGAAGAATATCAACACCTTTAATGGAATTAACTAAGAAGGATTCATTTTCATAGACTCCAGAGGAAACTCAATATTTTGAACGACTTAAAGATTCAATGTGAAAAGATCTTGTCTTGAACACACCAGACTTCACAAAAACCTTTATTATAAAATGTGATGCCTCAGTAAATGTTATTGGTGTTGTTCCAATGCAAGAAGGAATGCCCCTTGATTTTGAAATTCGATCACTCAACGGAAATTACTTACACAAACCCATTTATGTGAATGAAATGATGAAAAAACTATATGAATTGAAGAAATGGCACCCTTACCTAATAGGTAGGCACTTCAAGTTCAAAAAAAATTATGACAGTCTTAAATACTTCTTGGAACAAAGACTATCTTTAGAAGAAAAACAAAAATGGGTGACCAAGATGTTGGGTTATGATTTTGAAATTATCTACAAAAAAGGGAAACAAAATGTTGTGGTATATGCACTGTCAAGAAAGGATGAAGATGTTGAGTCCTTTATTTGTGCTATATTGGTCATCTAACCTGCATGGATAACAAAATCAAGGAATGAATGTTAGAATGATGAAAAAATGTGGACTCTCATTCAAAGGTTGCAGGAGGATTCCAGTGCATCATATACATATACATGGAAAAATGATTCACTATGGTACAAAGATCATTAATATTTATGTAAGAAATCCCAACTCAAACAAAAGGTACTTTTGGCATTGTACACCTCTCCGGTAGGAGGGCACTCAGGATTTTTGAAAACCTACCACATAATCAAGAAGGAAATTTTTTGGGATGGCCTTAAAACTGATGTTCAAAGGTTTGTGGCAGAATGTTTGGTTTTCCAACAAAATAAGGTGGAAATTAAGACCCTAGGTATTTTAAGACCATTATCCATCCCAAGTTAGCGCTGGGAGGAGGTTTCCATGGATGTTTTCACAGAGTTACCAAAGTATGAAGGAAATAGTGTCATCATGGTGATTATTGATAAACTGACCAAGTAAACACACTTTTTTGCACTCTCTCATCCCTTAAAATCCAATACAGTTGCCACCACATTCATGGAGACAGTTCAAAAGCTACATGGAATCCCAAATATTATTGTAAGTGGCAGAGATCCCATCTTCACTGGACATTTTTGGAAAAAAATATTTTCTTGTTTGGGTACTCAATTAGCTCATAGCTCATCTTATCATCCTCAATCTGATGGGAAAACTAAGATAGTGAAAAAATGTTTGGATGGATACATTCGTTTCTTTTTCATTGATAAACAAACACAATGGTTCAAGTGGTTACCGTTGGATGAATGGTTGTATAACACTTCCTTTCATACAACAACAAAAATGACATCATTTATGGTGCTCTATGGATATCACCCACCATCATTCACTTCTTAGCTAAAATAAAAAGCTAAGGTTCAAGGAGTGTAAGATCACATTGAGCATCAACAACAAGTTCTCCAACTCTTAAAGGACAACCTGACTATGGCACATAATCACATGAAACAACAAGCATATCAACATCATAGTGAAAGAAGTTTTGAAGTAGGGGATTGGGTATTTTTAAAACTACAACCATACAAACAGATGTCCCTCAAGCAAGCTAAGAAGGATAACAAATTATCACCAAAGTACTATGACCCTTATAAGGTGTTACAAAATATTGGTACTATGGCATACAAATTGGAGCTTCTTGCATCTTCACAAGTACACCCAGTTTTCCATGTTTCATGCTTAAAGAAGGTTATAGGTGACAAGATCCCAATTCAAATTATATTTCCAAAACTCGACGAGGAAGGAAAAATAATATTGTATCCTAAAGCTATCACTGACACAAGAATTCTCCATCTGAGGAATAGATTCATTTCAGAGTATCTCATTAAGTGGAAGAAACTACCTGCTGAAGATTCCACTTTGGAAGATGAGTCTTTTATACAAAATCATCCAAAATTACTCAATTGTTAATCCCTAAATAATGTCACATTACACCTTAATTGGGGCAGGTTAATCCCTAAATACTGTCACATTACCCCTTAATTAGGGCATACTACATTAGTATTGTTATTTTATTTATGTTGGCGGGTCCATTATTTGTAGTTGTACCTCCTAGTCTCCTATATATACCAAGGCGACCTTTTCAACTAGAATCATCTAGTAATTATGAATTCATATGATGTATAAGGAGGTTTCCCCCTCGAAGAGACTTATTATCCAAATTTATCTCTTTGTCAAGGTGTTGAGTTCTTATTTTGAGGTTTTTATTCTATTTTTATATTTGGTTCATAACATTCCCATGTTGATGTTGGTCAAACGATCAACTTACTAATTATGGGTTTGCAACACATGGAAAAACTTAATTTCTTAAAATTTCTTAACCAATGAAAAATATAATGAAGATTTCTAAGGGAATTGAATAGCATTCACAAATAATTGATTATTAATTATTTTCTCACATCTTGTTCCTTGATCCTTTGCAAACTTTGATGGGCAACCATTACCTCTACCTCATTATAAGTGGAAAATCTTAAGGCCGAAGAAAAATAGACTTATATTTTTCCTTTATAATTATAAATGATTTTCCTTATGCTTGCCACCCATGGATATTTTCTACTTGATTAAAATGAATTTATAAAATTTGAAATATAACATGAGGGCATATGTCGTTATGACAACATCAAGCTTTTAACATGTACACAATAGTTTTAGATTTTATCCAAAAAGTTATAAATCTATTTGTTACTTGTGATCATATCGCTATTACTACAATGTAGTTATGTGAATTTATGATTGGTAGCATACCCAACTTTCATAGTTTCCTTTCCTATATTTCTCATCCATTAGTCAATCTTTACACTATAATAAATTAATATGAAAGATTGTAATGGAAACCATTATGTGTTTCCATTTGTCTTTTCTTGACCCCTCCATGGAGATCTGTTGTTTAGCTTTGAATTTTCTATGTGAGGATATTGACTCAATTCTCTCAATGCTAAATAAATGTCTTTTTAAGGGATGTTAATGTGTCACTTTCATTCTCTTGTGCCAATCAATTCTTATTTCTGAATACATCCCAACTTATGACCTCAAGAATTTTAGTTATGCAATGCAAAACACAAGAGGAAAGGTGAGTTTTACAAGAAATACCGGATTCAAACTAGATAGAATTACTAGTTTGACTAGTGAAGTGTCACAAACTTGTCTCTTTATTATGTGCACGAGCATGCACTAAAACCTTATAAAAGTTTGTACTCCCAATTCAAGAATGAATTCAAAAAAAATTATAATCCATTTATGAGACAATCATCTCATGATGACTCATGAATCTTCGTTATATGCTTCTTATTCCATTTAAGCTAACCTTCTCTTGATTCTTCATTTAATCTAATCTTCTTTCGAATCTTCATAGTGTTATGTTACCGAATTTTCTCCTTAATATTTCCAATTCATAGGACATTATGTTTCTATAATTTCCAATGAACCAAAGAGTGTTCTAATTGAGGACAAAACCCAAAACCCTACCAAGAGAGAATATTGGAGGCTACCTTTGATATTTCTAAAGGTGAAATTATCATGTTGTTATATAGGTTTTCTCATTGGTGATAATAAATAATATCTTGTATTATTTACCTTCAAATAGTTTTTTATTTATTTATAAGTGTTTTAAATGGATTTTTGAGCTAACTAATTTTAGAACTCACCATTAGTAGGAATAGTATAATTTATTTATTTCTTATCAAGTGTGTAGTCCATTGTGAGGTTAAGTCTCCATCTAAACGCCCCTTCCTCCCAACACAAGTTTGCCAATTTTGTGAGGAGTTTTTCCAGTTCTGGCTCACTATTCCATTGAAGTTCTCACTATTTTATCTTGTTTATTTCTTGTGAATTGAAAACTAAAGTAATCTATTTTTTTTTTTCGATTTAGTTTTGAGCTAACTAATTTTAGAACTCACCATTAGTAGGAATAACATAATTTATTTACTTCTTATTATGTGTGTAGGTAGCCATTGGAATGTTGAGTCTCCATCTAAATGCCCCTCTCGCCCACCACCAAGTTTTCAAATTTTGTGAGGAGCTTTTAGAGTTTTGGCTCACTATTCCTTTGAAGTTCTCACTATTTCTCACTATTTTATCTTGTTTATTTCCTGCAGTCATTTAACTTCATTGAAAGTTAAAGTAATTTATTTTTTTTCAATTTCTTCTTTTCTTTTTTTACAAAGAAAAAGGAGTTATATTAAGAAAATATAAATAGATCTTTTCCACATAGATCTTATGAGTAGTTACAATACTTCCCAACATCTTCTAAAGAGAAAAAAAAAAACAATTCTTTACAATAAAAACACAATGAAAATGCCCCCTGTCACTGTAAAGACAACATCCCCAAAACACAGTCCTTAATACAAATTACATGCATCCATATGACATTAATTGTTACAGTATACAATCTTTTAAAAACAACATCCCAAATCCACTAACATTTTTCTTCTAATATTTCAAAAGTGTCTGGATGTCCATCCAAAACCTTTGCAAAAAAGATACCATCATCTACCAAACGAGCATCCTTTGACAGTTGATCAACAACCTGATTATATTCTCTATAAATATGTTTGACTTCAATCTGATGAAAACTCCTGCTCAAACGTATTATATTTTTCATCCACGACTACAGAGAGATTACCTGTAAGCTACCACCATTAGCATACCAATCAATAACAATCCTTGAGTCTCCTACCATATATATTCTTGTAATATTTTTATAATTTGAAAAAAACAACAAACACCATAAAGCAAGGAGCTCTCCCCTAGTATTTGTCCCCCTACCACAATTCATTTTTAATCTGAAACTACCCAACAATGGGCACTTTAAAAAATCACCTTCCCACAATTTAATCCTTTATCTTTTGAAGCACCATCAACGAACCCTATAACCAAGTTCCAATCTAGATAGGGTGGCATGTATATTCTTCTAGTCTTTCTACCCCATGTAACATTTAAAGAACCCAGATCTTGTAGGATACACCTTAAAAATCTGACCAAGTTTAGGGGGAAATCTTAAAAATATGACCAAATTTTAGGGGAATTCTTAAACAAGGAATTTCATTAACCAAATTCCTTCTTTTCAAACGACTTTTGAAAACAGTTTGCCACATGGATTCCTTCCCAAGAACAAACTATTTTTAATTCCTTTGATATTAACTGCCAGACATCCTTAATGAAACTACAATCCAAAAACAGGTGTAGTGTTGTCTCCTCACTACTCCCACACATAGCACATCTACTTGGTCCATTAAAGTCTCTTTTTTTCAAGTTTTCCCAAGTAAGAGTTCTCTGCTCCATCAATAACCAAACAAACAATTTAAATTTTAAGGGAAGTTTCCAATTCCACAAATCAATATACCAAAAGTAGGGATTCACATCCCATAAATCCACCATTTGAACTTTATAGGCTAGTTTTTTATTAACTTGACCCCTTTTTGTGTCCCAAGACCATAAGATTGTATCTTTATTGTTGTTTAATACAATGCCCGAACCAACTAGTCCCTTAACATATTTATTCCATTCTTCCTTTTGATCACCTACCAGCCCTAGTGCATCATCCTTTTTCCACCTAGTACCATTTATATCCTCCCCCTCAGTAGACCCATCTTTTGCTAGGAATTCAATCCCTTGGGCCTTCAAATTCAATATCGTATTATTAGACAGTTTAAAATAAGAATGTGAACCCACCAAAGGATCCGAACCAATTTTAATAGCCCTCCCACTCCCAAGGTTCCATACGAACCAACATTTTATAATAGATGAAGAAGCAATAACTGCTCTCGAAATTTGAAGAACTTGACCAGGAAAACCTCCCTTGTCTGAACCACTCCTCCACTGATTTCTTCTTAATATATTTATTTATCATCACTCCATGCCAAATACTTGGAAACATAAGACAACGCCATAGACATTTTTCTGCCAAGGCTTTCCCAAAAGAATAAATATTTTTTAACCCCCATCCACCATTCCTTTTTGGCTTTTCTAGCTTTTTCCAACTTGCCAGATGCATCCCTTCAATAAATGTTTTCCCAGACCATAAGAAACTGAACATCCTCTTTCTAATTCTATTCAATATACTTTTTAGCATATTTTCCAAGGAAAACCAATAAACATAAATACTTTCAAGAACACCATTTACCAGTATCACCCTACCCCTTAAACACAACCATCTATGGCTCCAGTTCATAATTCTTTTATCAATTTTTTTCTCCAGCCAGCTCCAATCCAAACTAGAATAGAAATTTTGTTTTAATAAAAACCCCAAATACATAAAGCCTTATCCAACTTGTTTAATATCATAGGAAAATATCACTTTAATCAAAACCATTTCATCTGCTTCCCATCCAGCTTCTAAAAAAACTGACTTTTGAGTGCTAAAAACCATTCTTGTCGCTTTACAGAAAATCTCCAAAACCTCCTTGAATACTTCCCATTCAGCTAAGAGACCATTCCCAAACAGTATAACATCATCCACAAACATCAAGTGTGTAATGTATAATCCTCTAGCCACATGAATACCTTCAATGTGCTTTTCCTTTATCTGTGCTTGTATAGCTCTGCTTAAACCTTCAATGATAATAAGGAATAATAAAGGGGATAAAGGGAACCCTTGTCTTAATCCTCTTGAACTCTTGAATAACTTGGAAGGATTTCCATTTAATATAACAATAAAATTTGTATAGGAAACACAACCTAATATCCAACCAATAACTTCTAAACTCATGCCAATCTATAATAAAACCAACCTTAAAAAGCCCGAGTCTAGTCTGTCATAATCCTTTACCAGATCTAGTTTAAACACCAAAGATTTTAAGTTTTTCACCTCTATACTATGAAGCACCTTCTGTGCAACACCTACAACATCAGTAATTTGTTTACCTTCAAGAAAACCGAACTTCTCCTTTGATATTCCAACAGAAAGAGAAGTTTTTATCCTAGCCACGATGATTTTAGTAATGATATTGTAAGCCAGGTTACATAATGAAATTGGTCCAAAACCGCCAAATGAATTTGTCTTATTAGTCTTAGGGATGAGTGCAATAAAGGTAGCATTTAAAGCACTGGTAACTCTTCCTTGTCTTCTGGAATCTTCCACCATGTCAAGTAACTCACTTCCCAACAAGTCAAAGAAAGATAAAAAAAAATCGATAGTCCAGCCATCCGACTGTGTACTCTTTGACACCTTAAAACCATTGCGGGTTTTTAATAATTCTTCCAAAGTAACAAGTTCAACCAGTCTAACACCTTCTTCCTCTGAGAACATTCTCAGGTAGTTTCTTAAGATATCCAGTTGATCTGTAATAGAAATATTATTTTATGTCTTAAACATAGTTTGGAAATAGTCCAGAACCTTGTTATGTAAATCAAGAGTATTAGATATTACTGTACCATCCTCCATGGTAATATCCAAAATGGAATTAAACTACTTCCTAGCACTCACATAAGCATGAAAAAACTTAGTGTTCTGATCACTCGTAGACAACCAATTAATTCTACTCTTTTGTCGCCAGGTTTCCTCCTCCTGTCTTAAATGTAGCAATTTCCTTTTTTCTTTTTCCATAACCAGTTCCTTAGCCTCCTCCAGCACAAAACCCCCCAGGGAATCGAAATATAAATATTCCAAGCCATGTTCCAGCTGTACCAATTCTACCTTAGCTTCCACCTTTTTCTTCCTTTCCCAAACAATCACTAACATCTTTAAAAGCTTAATATTTTTAACTAGAGAGTCCATTGGATTTAAGACCTTTGTTCCCAATAACCCATTCCATCTCTCCCCCTCTCATCCTGACCATCTTCCACCCACTCCGGTGGTCGCTCCTCCCTATCCTCCAAAGGCCCACTCAATATTGTAGGTGAGGACCCGACTCCCATGGATTAGGTTTCCCCTTCCACCAATCTCTCCCTCACATCAGCTTCCTCCTTCCTCATAGGCACAAGGCCTTCCCCATCAAGTCGCCTCCCTCCCACCCTTTTCTCATCCGTCTCTACCTCACCTATCAACTCCCGAGAACCCTACAAAGTCACCTCCCTCCAAAAGTTCCCTACGACCACTCCCACGCACCCAACCACCCATACTTTCCCATTAACAGTCTTCTCAACATCAATTTTTAAAATCAAAACTTTACTCCCACCCCTGTCAAAATCAGATGAAGATGAATTTAAATATGGTTCCAGAATAGTGAACTTACACATGTCCAAACCGCATTCCTTTGGTGGTGTAGACACATAATCGCACCAAACAACACCTGTTTTGGTCTTCCATTTATCCTTCGTCTCCGCTATGACAATTCCAGACCCTAGTATGTCTGCAGAAGCTCTCAGACATTGATGTCGGAGATGACCCATGCCTTTGCAGATAACACATCTGAAGGGGACCCCCAGATAGTCTAGATGTTGATGGTAGGTAAGTGCACACCATTCAATCTCCAATTCGGCAGGAAGCCCGTCTGTCATGTCCATTTCCACAAGTATCTTTCCTATCTGTCTGTCAGATCTCTCCACCAGCTTCGGATCCACATGCAGAAAAGTGCCCAGCGAATCCTCGATCACTCTAAAAGTCACCACATTCCAAAACACTAATGGGCATCCTGGCAGAAGCACCCACAAATGCTTGGCAGTCAATTTGTTAAATATAACATATTTAAATAATAGTTGATATTGTATTCAATTAATATTGACAAATTAACAAAGATATTAGTACTATTTTAATCTAATGAAAGATGATTTTCAAAATTGGAGATAATTATTGCGTGCAACGTTTTGTATCAATTACAATGTTTTAATTTCTTGATAAGTCATAGATCTGTGTTAGATTTCCTAGTAACTGATAATAATGAACAAAATCAAAATTTCCAATAGAATATTGATAAATAAAAAGTAATTGTAAAATGAATTAAAATTGAGAAACTGAAAATATTGATGCAAGAATTTCCCTACATAATGTAATATGATTTTTCAAATTTAGAGATGATTATTGTACACAAACTATATGTGAATTACAATGTTTTAAATTTCTTCATATCATTACCTTGTTTTGAAATTCATAGTAGCCTATAAAAATGAAAGTCAATTTCTCAAATGAAGTAGTGATAATAAAATTTGATATTTTGCTGAATTTAGATGGAGATACTAACAAAGATATTGAGATATTGATGGGTAGGACTTTAGTAATATTATGGAAGATGATAATTAGGATATGTTATTACACAGCATAATGTTTGAATTACAATGTTTTTAGTATTATTAGTCCCTTTCGAACATGTAGAGGGACTATAGCGATCGATAATTCGTTGACTTTATATTAGCTTGTCGTTTGACTACAATTTTTTGCATACTTTCTAATGTTCGACATATAAAACTAAAAGTATTATTTTATATGTAATAAAAAAACTATATATGTTATGATCTAATTGGATGATAGATTTGAGGTCCTATTGAGAGCTTCTCTATTCCCAATGAATTATATGTTTCCATATCCAAAGTTTTATCATGTACAATACTTTTTTTATTTGTACTAATCATATTGAAATGTTTAGATATTCAAGGTTTATAGTGATCGATAATTCCAAATTTTATAACCTTGTATTGTGATTTATTTTTTTATTTGTGCTATTATTATTATTATTACTCCTTTGTATTTGTATTAAAATGTATTGACACTTTTTTTGAGGTGCTTGAATAGGCCTCACAAATTAAATGTTTACATGACACGAGGTCTTCAAACAGGCTTGACAGCTTAAATGTTTGCATACCGCGAGGCCCTTAGACAACCCAACAACCTTAAATGTTTATCTAAATACGCTTCTCGGTTGCATACTTTCTAATGTTCGACATAGAGAACTAAAAGAATTATTTTTTATATAATAAAAAAAACTATATATGTTATGATCTAATTGGATGATAGATTTGAGGTCTTATTGCCAGCTTCACTACTCCCAATGAATTATATGTTTTCATATCCAAAGTTTTATCATGTACGGTACTTTTTTTATTTGTACTAATCATATTGAAATGTTTGAATACCCAAGGTTTATAGTGATCGATAATTCCAAAGTTTGTAACCTTGTATTGTGATTTATTTTTTTATTTGCGCTACTATTATTATTATTACTCCTTTTTATTTGTATTGAAATGTATTGACACTTTTTTGAGGTGCTTGAATAGGGCTGACAACTTAAATGTTTACATGACACGAGGTCCTCAAACAGACCTGACAACTTAAATGTTTCCATATCACGAGGCCCTTAGACATCCCGACAACCTTAAATGTTTATCTAAATACGCTTCTCAGTTGCATACTTTCTAATGCTCGACATAGAGAACTAAAAGAATTATTTTTTATATAATAAAAAAAACTATATATGTTATGATCTAATTGGATGATAGATTTGAGATATTATTGTCAGCTTCACTATTCCCAATGAATTATATGTTTCCATATCCAAATTTTTATCATGTACGGTACTTTTTTTATTTGTACTAATCATATTGAAATGTTTAGATATCCAAGGTTTATAGTGATCAATAATTCCAAAGTTTATAACCTTGTATTGTGATTTAGTTTTTTATTTGTGCTATTGTTATTATGATTATTACTCTGCATTTTTATTGAAATGTATTGACACTTTTTTTGAGGTGCTTGAATAGGCCTAACAACTTAAATGTTTACATGACACGAGGTTCTCAAACAGGCCTGACAGCTTAAATGTTTGCATACCGCGAGGCCCTTAGACAACCCGAGAACCTTAAATGTTTATCTAACTGTGCTTCTCGGTTGCATACTTTCTAATGTTCGACATAGAGAACTAAAAGAATTATTTTTTATATAATAAAAAAAACTAATATGTTATGATCTGATTGGATGATAGATTTCAGGTCTTATTGCCATCTTCGCTATTCCCAATGAGTTATATGTTTCCATATCCAAAGTTTTATCATGTACGATACTTTTTTTATTTGTACTAATCATATTGAAATGTTTAGATATCCAAGGTTTATATTGATTGATAATTCCAAAGTTCATAACCTTGTATTGTGATTTATTTTTTTATTTGTGCTACTATTATTATTACTACTCCTTTGTATTTGTATTGAAATGTATTGACACTTTTTTTGAGGTGCTTGAATAGGCCTGACAACTTAAATGTTCACATGACGCGAGGTCCTCAAACAGGCCCGACAACTTAAATGTTTGCATATTTTGAGGCCCTTAGATAGCCTGACATCCTTAAATGTTTATCTAAATACGCTTCTCAGAGTACATTTTTCATCAAAATTTTCCATACAATGTTGCAGTGAATTTGGACAATATTGTTGTTCACTGCGAGTTGAATAGGCATTGTATGTTTCATCCTTCTTCTATCCATGGAATGCAATTTCGTCATCGTTGAAGATACATACATTGTTTACTGGTTCGGTGAGTGCTTCTTCTTCATTGGTTCCTCGATTGTTGCTTGTTGTTGTTGTTTGGTTCACAATTTGACCTACGCTTCTGCCTTTCATCATTTCAGAGTAATTTTTCCATGCCATAGTTTCATTTTCTATTCCTTGTTTGTTGTTCAGTGTTTGTAGTTTTCAAGTAAGAATGTTTTGTTATTTCTACTGGCATGCTCGTTATATGTTTCTGGTTCCTTCTATGCTTCGGTTGCAGTTTCGTAATCATTGGATATACATATGTTGTTTATTGGTTTGGTGGTTGTTGCTTGTTTGTTGGTTTGTTGGTTCGTCGGTTGTTGGTTGTGTTTGTTTGGATCAAGTTTAGGATTTGGGGCCCTGGGGCTACAGTTGGGCTTGTTCATGATTTCTCCATGGTTTGTTGCTTGCTATTTTATTTTGTTTGCTTCAGCTTTGTAGGGTTGGGGTCTTGCACCCATAGTTGGTGTTTTTTTTTTTTATGTATTATTATTATTTTTGGGGCGCTTTACGGTGTTCAGCCCCTACACCCACGAGTGGACATGCGGTTTTTTTCTTTGTCATTTCTGGCGAGTTCGAGATTTGTTCTACTATGAGATTTTGTTGGTACTTCAGTGTTGACATGATAGAAAATAGTTGCATGAAAAATAGTTTGAGAAGTACATGTGCAATTGCAATATCTGTTGTTTTTTTGTTAAAATAAAACATATGCATGTTGCACTTATAAACCATATATGGTGAAATGTGCCCATATGACAATACATGTTCTTTATCCTCTACGCAGACTGGTGTGACCATGATACAATTTGTCTTGTACTTGAGATATGATATGTACAACAAAGAAACTGCAAAATTATATTTCCATGTCTGGAAGCATATCTGGGTAGTTTGCCATGGAAAACCAAAATCTTGTATCATGGGCACAACATTCTTCTAGAGGATAACAAACATGTATTTCCATGGGTGGAAGCATATATGGATACTTTTCCATGGAAAACCAATTTTTTTTTAGCTATGGCCATGCAATTTCGTAATATTTTGTGGCTTGTAATATATTTTGGGGAGGGAAAAAATTATATATTTACAACTATGGATGGACAAGCGAAAAGGTTCATGTTTCTCCCTATATTTTATTCTATTTGTTGAGTCTCATTTATTGTAGGTACATATTACTTGTTCTCCGGTGCATACCAACTTCCATTCATGTTCATTGTATTTTGTGCATTCCTACATTCAAACAAACATAATAGTTGGAGAAAACGACAGAGTCTTGATGACATCAGTAGAAGAGGAGATAGAAAGGTACATGCTTGTACTTTTATTTCATATTGCGTTGTTTTGTATTTCACTTATTGTCTGTATGTTTGTTCACCTAGTTTATTGTATGTAGATGTTGCATACCTTCCTACATAATAACTTATCTTCATTACATGTCTTCCTGCATACTAACTTCCTTCATGTCCATTGTATTTTTCCTGCATTCCTACATTTAAACAAACAAAATGGCTGGAGAGGACGATGGACTCTTTGACACGAATGTAGACGACGATTTATAGAGGTGGATACCTGTACTCTTATTTCATATTCCAGTGTTCAATATTTCATTTACAGTCTGTATATTTGTTGTGCTTATTATGCTGCTTTGCACCTTTTTTTTATTTTTATTTCCTGTATGTATATAGTACGTATCTTTCTTCTTATTCTCATGTGAATCATATTCTGTTTGTTGTTACATTGAAATAAATAGAATTGTTTTTTTTTTTACATGTCTATCTTCATATTAACTTGCTTTCATGTCCATTGTATATTCGACGTTGCTACCTAGGAAGAAACATGTTGGTTGGATAGGAAGATGAATTTTTTTGTGCAACAACAGAGGGTTATGTGGTACAATCTTCAAAAAGGTATACCAACCATGCTAGTAAATTAAATATACAAACCGGGTGGGGGCATATAATATTAGACTAGAAAACGATGACTTGGCAGCAATGGGCCTTCGTGCCCTCCCTGTTTCTACTTTTTCCATTTTCTATTATCCCTTTTTATTTCTAATTGCTCTGCTTAGTGGTCTTTCTGAAAATGCCTTGGTGCACTAGTTGGCAGACTAACGAGTTCACATTTATGGTCACTCTTCTACCTTATTCCATACTTACCCACTTTGTTGATTGCGGGTGCCAGGCTGGTGAGTTCAATATTGCTCCCTTGGCTTCTAGGGGTCCACGATATACAGATTGTCCATCGTGCCCCGCTATTACACATTTTTCCAGTCAAAAAATCAGAGGCATACAATTTGACCCTCGTGTCCTCATGTTTCCTGAGTATATCCCTTGACACCCTATTTCATATTCCATATCCTTCCACCCTGCATATGACATTAAGAACTGTTATGAACAATATACAATGCATATTCTTGTTTATTCCTTCTGATGTTCATCTACACATGCATCAGAAAAGTTGGACAAGTGACATGGCCATGAGAAGTCAGTCATCCCAGGCATCAACAGACTGACAAGGCCAATGGTAAATATGCATACATTATGTTCCTAGTATGTTTACCAAACAAATATCCTCGACTATTTATTCATCTATCGAATGGTGAATATGTTGATGTAATCTGCAATACATGGTTTGCAGTTCACAAGAAGTATCAACAAGTACAAGTGAGATGTCAAACATAGTGCAGGTTCTGCAGACTAAGAGGTGTGGTTGCAAAACTATGGCTCCATAGTTCATTGAATCTATGCATCTAATTGTAGATTTATGCCAGTGAAAAAATAATACAAAAAAATAATGCACACTACCATTCACTTTAGTTTTCTTGTTCAAAAATTGTTACTAGGTCTAGACTTGTAACACTGAAAGTACTATCAATAGAGGGCTTGAACAATCATCGAACTAGACAAGTGTTCATCGGGGACATAATAGTCATCTATAACACCTACTTGGAAAAGGAAAACAAAACTATATCCATTATGCATGCTGACATGATAGACAAGGAGGCCATGTTGACATTCACACTGAATATTCCTACACAACTTTCCAGAAACATGCAGAAAAGATATTTTTTGGTAATGGGATATCCATTACAGACTTTAATATATTTCCCAAAACAGTATATGACCGTGGTGATTGTGATTGGATTATTTCTCTCAACGAAACAGGTATTGCGGAAAAAATTCCCGTTGTTTGTTCAAAATATCATTTCGTCCCAGATGAAACTATCAACCAACTTGCACAGAGAAATGATATTTACCCAATCGGAACCATTGGCGCAACTGTCACATTGGCAAGAAAACTTGGCTTGAAACACATTCTCCATATAAAAGATGGAGAGTCGGACAATGGCAATGCAATGGTACCATTTTCCATATCCATTTTTGTCCTTTACTTTCACATGTGCATGTATCTCGGGTAAGTTACAAAAATATTGGATGGTTCCATGTTGCAACTGCAATTGTTCAATACCTATTCAAATTTTTTTTCGTCAATGGGACAACAATTCCATAAAGGGTAGTTTCCGCTTATGCTCTTCAAAAACATAACAAAGAAAAATGATGTTAGAGAAAGGATATTTCACACAACCCAAGAAACATTTGTAACAGAGTTGTGAGCAGACATAGTACAGGATCTGAAGAAATGAACTATCTCTATAGCTGTTGTGCGTATACATCTACAAAATTATCCTTGCTTTTCTTATACAAATAACCTTCACCAAATTTCTACGGCTTGTTTTATTTTATTTTTATTTTTGAAGGGGGGGTGAAATTGTGTATTATATTGTTCAGTGTATTAATTCCTATGCTCACGTTTCCAGGTTGAAGGTGTTTTGGTTGCAACGAATGCGTACTCGACCCCCTTTGAGCATGTATGTTTGAAATGAAACTCCCCTGCTTTTGATTCCTCTATGATAAGTGGTGATATGATCGATTGTCTACGATATAGTGAAAAATTTCCATATATATATATAGAAATTACGTCAATGCTACCATCTGAACCGTGGGCAACACAACCATGCATTGTACAATTAGGCAGCCTCTGTTACAAGATGTTCTTCCTAGGTTAGCAGAATTGTCATATGAAGCATACCTACATAGAAAGGAAAGCAATGTATACATGCTGCACGGATTTCCGATACGTAACAAATTTACCTTAAATGAGGACAATCCAATATTGCATATCGGCTGAAGAAGAAGAAAAAAAAAAACAAGAAAAAAAAGACATATCAAGCTTTGGCAGAAAACAAAAATATGTCATGTGTTTCTCTAATATTTCTTAAAAACCCAAATGAATGTTCTTCGGACTCGAGTACTTGAGAATATAATTACAAATGCAATCGATGTTGTTATTTTAATGTTTTCTTGCATCTCCCAGTAAGAATTTTACAGTGTGTCTCTGCAATATTTCTTCAACACCCAGATACTTGATTCTTGGTTGTATGTTTTGTCTGTCAATTTGTATATTACGAAACTCCAAGTGTTATTTGGAGGACACAGAACAATAGAATTACAATTTTTTAGCCAACTATTCTGCAAGTCCGCCTTTCAATTTGTATAGTGTTGTGACACAAATGTAGTATGTGGCTTGTTTTAGCACTTTTCCTTGATCGATGAACTTGGTAAAATTAATCTCCTAGAATAATTTGAAATAAACGAATATATGATGTGCAAAGTCCAATGGTGCTATCATATAAACAAGAGGCCCTTAAAATTTAAATTTCTCGTTGTTATACTTGCGGTGATAGAATTTAAAAAATCTTTGGTTTGTTTCTTTCATTTTTTTTTTGAATAAGAGATTTAACATCCTTTAATAATTTTATGTAATTAAATTGTACAATATCAATATTTAATATTAATAATTTAGTATTTGAAAATAATGTTTTTAGATAATGTTAGATAGTTTATAGGGATGACCATCCATAAACAATTGCAATCTTGAGCCCGCCAGTCCTGGATTCCGCATGTCAATTTGTATATCGCGGAACTTCGAGTGTTGTTTAGAGGACACTAAACAATAGAAGTGCAATGTTGAGCCAACCAACCCGCAAGTCCGCCTGCCAATTTGTATATCGCGGAACTCTGGGTGCTATTTGTAGGACACAAAACAATAAAGACCCAATTTTTAGATTGCCAGGCCAAGAACCCGCGATCCAAAAAATGGATAAGTATGGAATGAGGGATCCGTACATGCTCTATAAAATCTCATGTTCATACTTTATAAAAGTACATATTTAGTATGTATTACTTGTTTTTCGGAATTCTAGGTGCAGAATTTGGTGGATACATGTGTTCAAATTTTCACTTACTTTTATATCACCAACCTGACCGACCGCTTCCCCATTTCATATTGTACAAACTTTTTGGATCATAAGTTTCCGAATAGGCGAGTTTTTATTTTAAATAAGATATTTAACATCCTTTAATAATTTTATGTAATTAAATTGTACGATATCAATATTTAATATTAATAATTTAGTATTGAAAATAATGTTTTTAGATAACGTTAGATAGTTGATAGGGATCACCATCCGTAAACAATCACAATTTTGAGAACGCGAGCACTAGATTTCGTTGATTAATTTGTATATCACGGAACTCCGAGTGTTTTTTGGAGGACACAGAACAATAGAAGTGCAATGTTGAGCCAGCTAGTCTGCAAGTCTGCCTGTCAATTTGTATATCACGAAACTTTGGGTGCTATTTGTAGGAAACAAAACAATAGAGGCCCAATTTTGAGCCCACCAGACCGAGAACACGCTATCCAAAAAGTGGCTAAGTATGGAATGTGGGATCCATACATTTTCTATAAAATCTCATGTCCATACTTTATAAAAGTACATATTTAGTATGTATTACTCATTTTTCAGAAAATTTCTAGGTGCGGAAGTTGATGGATTCACGTCTTCAGATTTCACTTACTTTTATATCACCAACCCGACCAACTTCTTCCTCACTTCATATTGTACAAAATATTTTGCTCATGGGTTTCTGAATAGGCGGGTTACTGGATAGGCGGTTTCAACATTGCTTTTCCATTGTTTTGTTGCCTGCAAACAATACCTAGACTTCTGCTATCTACAAATTAGCAAACAAATTGAAATAAAAGAATATATACTATGTGAAGTCTAATGGAACAATCATATGAGCGAGAGGACATTGAAATTCAAATTCGTCGTTGTTATACTTGTGGTGAAGCTAACAGTACAAAAACTTTACTTAAACATCCAAAAAATGATTTTCTTATAACTTTTCGATGCTTCACTTACACAAACAGATACTGGAAACTATAAACATCGCTCTCTATATCTATTCCTTGATTGAAGAACCTGTTAACCTTTTTAATGCACTCCATATTTACTGTTAAGACCATCAATGGTGCTTTCTTACAACAATTCCCGCTTCCAAAAATTGCCATCCGCTTTGACTTTTTGCCTCTCCTTTCCCTTTCTTTACTTACTCGTTTTTCGAAAAATGTCTAGGTGTAGGATTTGGTGGATTGATGTCTTCATATTTCCATTGTTACTTTTATATCACCATCGCGATCAACCGCTTCCTCGTTTCATATTGAACAAACTTTTTGAATTGCGGGTTCTCGTATAGGTGGGTTCAACATTGCGTTTCCATTGTTCCACTGCCTGCAAATAGAATGAAGAATTCTGTGACTTATAAATTAGCAAACAAATTCACCTACATATCGTATGCTTTCTCTTTCTGTTTGCTTGGTCATTTTTTCGAATTTCTCATGCTTTTATATACATCACCCGAAGTTCCGAAATATCCAAATTTCCCTCTCGACATTGCACTTCCATTGTTCCCCTATGCACAAACAACACCCAAAATTCTGCGATATACAAATTGATGACCGAAATCTGTCACTGAGATACAATTTGACCATCAACCCCTCATGTCTCCTGGGTATATCTTGTGACCCTTTTTTTGTAACCCACTTGACTGCTTTCCATACTTGGGCATTTCTTGGAATCTATTTCGTGGGCTGGTGGGTGGACGAAATGTACAATGCTTGGTCTCTCTTCACCATCACCACTACCTTCATACTTATTTCTAGATATGAAATTATTAAGCATTAATGTTAGTATTTCATCGTGCAAGAATCGTTAAGATTTTCATTAATGTTCGGAAGGTCGAAGAAGATTTGTCATTACTACGAATTAAACAAATATTTGCGGAGAAGAGTGTTATCCTTTCCAAGTATTCATTTCAAACATGATGCAATATCTTTAGTGCTTCAGCTGGTTGGCGCCTTTAAGAAATCTCTAATTCTTAATTTCTCTTCACCGTCACCGCCACCTTCACACTTTTTTCTAAATATGGAATTAGTGAGATTTGATAGTAACAATTCATTACGCATGAACCCTGGATATTGTCATTGATCAATGAAAGGCTCGAGGATATATTCTATTGATACACATTAAACCAGGATTTGTGGAGGGTTATATTATCCCTCCCCAATTTTCATTTCAAACATCGTCTGGAGAAAACGAAAATTCTCGTTAACTTGTGGCAACAGTTATGTCCAGATACAGTAAGTTACACCTTTGGGCATGATGGCCATGGCATATTCTTACTACTCATCTCCCTCCACCTAGGAGAAAAAGGAGATGGTCCCTTGGTACACCAAGAGATATATTTCAAGCCAAAGAATTCCAAGGTAACCCTGCCTGCTCAGAGAACCTTCCCAATTGCATTGATGGCTAGCGTAGAGGTTTATGCCATGGATTCTTAGCCAGAAGAATATGATCTGATGGATGATGAAACAACAATTGATGATGGCAATGCAGAGACTGTTCCCACTCCTGTGCCCAAATTGAAATCAACCATAATGGGCGAAACTTCTCGGCTCAGTGATTGCTGTCCTAACAACACCAAAAGAAGGAGTTTCAGAAAAGAAACCGATGCTAGACACAATAGCCACTTTTCATATCGAAAGTAGGAATTCTAGAGGTCCAAATTAGTTTGTTCTGGGCGGAATACTTTCACTAGAAGGAAATGATATGTTGATGCTCCCAAAGATATATTTCAATCCAAAAAACTATTCAATTGCGGGACTATTGTCTTGTTCTCTGGATATACAATTATCATCTTCCAGAATGAGGACCAGAATCCCCACTGGTGCAAGGCATATTTCTACTAGTCATCTCCTTCCACCTAGAATGGACTAATTCGGGCCTCTGGAATTGCACCGACAACCTGTGTCCCTGAGTTTTTTTGAAAGTTTAGAGGAAGTTTCTTCGTGTGTCCTAACTTTCAGTTAAGGGCTATTCCATTTTCCCTGCAACATGTTTTGTCTTCTTCCTCATGGGAAGCTTTTGAGAACTATCAATTTTACCACAGGGTGATCCATCGAGGAGAAAACTGCAAGGATTTCCTAAAAGAAAGGGCATGGTAATCAGTTGTGTATGCATGTTGAAGAGCATCTCGATGGCTCCTGCATGTTGTGGATCCTGTTCCTGTGTTTGTGGTAGATGCGTTCAATGTTTTCGCCCAAAGAACTGGGTCTAATTGTGGTTGTTGTTTCTTTTATGGATTTAACGCCTCTTCTCATTGGCATGGTTCAGTAGTCTCGTAGTTCTTCGATATTGTATTTTCTTAGGTAATTTGTTCTAAAATGGAGCATCTGACAATTATATGACAATGTACTGTGTCGATCCATTAGGATTTTATGCAAACAAAAAATGAATTACACACAGTTTCAAACCAACGTTCAATTATATTCGTAATGCAGATAGAACATAACAATACCAAATCACAATGTTGCAACAAGATCATCATTGTTGCTTCTAGACATGCAATTATTAATCTTTGATTCTAACAACCCACAATGCAAGAATTTTAATAGTTAAGTTAATACGTTACAGTCATGGAAGAATGTATCAAGAACACACTTACACCCACAAGTTGCAATAAAATCTAATCTTCAACAAAGCATTTATTGACAATTATTAGAAAATGATGGTTTTCGAACAATGAGGTTTGTTTAAAACCAATTCGTGCTTACGAAAATTGCCCTCCGCCTTTCTATTTTCCCACTCTTTTATCCTCTGTAGTTTCTCTTTTTGGTTACTTAATCATTTTTTTCTGAGAATTCCTTGCTGCGTGGGTTGGCAGATTCACACGTCTTGACCAAGCACTTCCCCTTTGTCTAAATTGCACTTTCCATTGTTCTGTGACCTGCAAATAGCATTCTGTCTTCTGCGATATGCATATTTACTTATGGACTCCCACATCATCCCCTCCTCTATGTTACACATTTTTCACCAAAATGTTTCAATATATACAATTTGACACTCGGGGCCTTATGGCTCCTCGGGAATCTATCACCCTATTATGAAGCTCGTCTGACCGCTTTCCACACTTGAAAATTTCTTGACATCTCTTTGGCAGATCGTTGAGTTCGTGGGTTCAAGAAATTTCAAATTTCTAGATGTTGTTTCCTGTGTCCGCTACCTTCAGATTTATTTCCAAGTATATGCAATATGTATACGACTTATCCAAAAACACACATAAAATATCTTGTCAGGAAATGGAATATCTATTGTATATTTGAATATATTGGACCTTCTTTTCCCTCTTCTATACTTGACCAAATTGTTATTTATTTTTCCCCTCTACTCTCTCTTTCTCTTTACTTAATCATTTTTTCTGAAAATGTGACTCCGACCAACCAGGAGCCTTTTGATGCCTAGGTACTTTTCAGATCGTGAATTCTTGGACACCTAGGCTCTACATTGAACTTACATTGTTTCGTCGCCTGCAAATAGTACTCATACCTCCTCCATGGGTTTCAAAATAGGATGACAAGGGTTCTCTAATGTACGACTCCCTCATTCCATGCTTGGCCACTTTTTGGATCGCGAGTTCTCGGGATGGCGGGATCAAAATTGGGCCTCTATTGTTCTATTTCCTACAAGTAGCACCCAGAGTTCTGTGATATACAAATTGACAGGCAGACTTACGCACTGGTTGGCTCAACATTGCACTTCTATTGTTCCATGTCCTCTAAACAACACTCGAAGTTTTACGATATACAAATTGACAGATGGACTCCAGGGTTGGCAGGCTCAAGATTACGATTTTTTACAGATCGAAAAGTGCTAAAACGAGCCACATACTACATTTGCATCACATAGGTTATATTAAAATGCAAAGCATGTCCTCTATAGTTCAGTTTCCTACAAACAACACCCAGAGTTCCACACTATACAAATTGACAGGCGGACTTGAGGGCTGGCTGGCTAAAAAATTGCAATTCTATTGTTTAGTGTCCTACAAACAACACTCAAAGTTCCACGATATACAAATTGACAGACGAAGCATACAACCAAGAACCAAGTAAACTCACAGATCTTATTCCTAGTCACTATTTTCTATGCCCGCCACCTTCGCACTTCTTTCCAAGTATATATCTTGGTAGGAAATGGGATATCCATTACAGATGTGAATATATTATCCCTTCTTTTCCGTCTTATATGCTTAGCCAAATATCTATTTCTCTTTTCCTTGAACTTAATCTTTATCGTCACTTATTCATTTTTTCGAAAATGTCTCATTGAGTGGGTAGGCAGACTTGCAGGTTCATATTTTCACTCGTGCTCTTATTTTGCGACACCGATCGACCACTTCCCCATTCCATATCCAGTCACTTATTCGATCGTGGATTCCTATTAGGCGGGCTCTATATTGGAATTCTATTGTTCCATGACCTGCGAACAGTACCGTGACTTTCGTGATATACAAATTTACAGCAGGACTCAGATCATACCGTCTTCCGTATTATAGTCTACCTATCATGCCCTCTTCCGTGGTACACATTTTTCACTGAAAACTTTCGAGACATACAATTTAAATTTGAGGTCCTCACGTCTTCTATGTAACTATTGTCACCCCATTTTGAAGCTCGTCTGTATGTTTTCCATACTTCGCCATTTCTTCGAATTTCTTCCGTGGATCGTCGAGTTGGCGGGTTCAAGAAATATCCAATTCCTAATCGCTATTTCTTGTGCCCACACCCTTTTGCAATTAGCAATTAACAATTATATATAAGATCTTATTTCTAAGTATGCAATTAGCAAGTATTAATGCTAAACCCGGATTTGAGTAAATCTTCCATTAATATGCATAAAACCAAAATTTCAGGATGGTTATATTATCCCTTCGAATGTTAATTTCAAACATCATGGAATGTCATTTGTGCATCGTCAGGTTGGTTCGTTGACGAAATATTCAATTCTCGAATACGAAAATGAGTCTGCCTAACCATTTCCCTATTCCATACTTAGCAACTTTCCCAAAATTTTACAAATATACAAACCAACCGTTGAACTGCCCCATCATGCTCTCTTATGTTTTACACGTTTTGCAGTTAAAAATTATGATACATAAAATTTGACTGTGGGACACTCGCCTCTCCTGAGTATCCCTCATAACCCTATTTTGAATCCCGTCTTACCACTTTTTATACCTTAACATCCGTTCCTTGGCACTTATCTATAATA
>ML778657.1:1636212-1696786 GCA_009831015.1 Picea engelmannii | reverse complement strand
GCAAGGACAAAGCATGTTGAAGCTCAGTATCATTTTGTTCGAGAAAAGTTGCAGTCAAATGAAATAAATCTTGTGTATTGTAATACTAGTGAAAATACTGCTGATATTTTCACTAAGCCTCTTGGAAAAATTAAGTTTGAACTATTTAGGGAGATGTTAGGTGTAGAAGTCAATCCATTCTCCATTAAGGGGGAGACTTGGAAATAATGGAGATGTTAGCTAGTTGTTAGCACCAGTAATAAGCGCGAGTTGTAAGCGCCAGTTAGAAGAGTCAGTGCTTAGTTAAGAGTCAGTTATCTAGTTGTCTTATGGTTTGCATGTAGCCGACTCGGGAGAGTCTTTTCCTATATAAGGATGTAATCCGTCTTCGTTTAATAATCAAGAAGTGAGCGTAGCCTCACAATGTTTGTTTGCGTGGTATATTTTATCTGACCAAACTAGAAAATATGTTATTAATTTTTTAAACAATTTTAAATAAGTGATTTGAAATTTTAAAGGGAAGATGAGGTTGAAATAAATAGTGAGATTTGAAAAAATAATTAGAAATAAACCAAAAAAATATGTAATTGATTTTTTAAACAATTTTGAAAAAGTGATTTGAAATTTTGCAAGGGGGAGATGATGTTGAAATAAAGTTTTTGAGTTTGTAGTTGTGGATACCTTTTTTAACAATAACAATTACCTTTGTATTAGAAGAAAACCAATGACATGATTAAATACAACATTTTAATACGAAACAAAATGCAAGGGCTATAATCCATCACAAAAAAAATCACCAATGTTGTTTTTATAGGACCTAAGTAAGACTTATCAAAAAAAATTATCAATTTTTTTTTCTTCAATAAGTATTGTAGACAAATTGTTTCAAAAGAAATCTAACTTGAAAAAACATTACATTCAGGGGAAGCCATGAAGGGCATCTCATGTTGCTTTGATTCCTCATTATGTGTGTCATTGACAATTTGATAACCAGAGCAAGAAATACTCCATTTCCTACAAATTCTAACTTTGGATTATGTTGGCAATTTAGAATCTCATCCCTTGAACCCAAATTTGCAATTTTTTTTTTTTATCAAAGTAGAAGATGAGATTATCTTTTTCAGAAAGTTGAGAAACCCAAAAACTTGAGACCATGAGACCATTGAATCTAGTTTCAAGTCAAATTCCAAAAAAATGCTTCATTGAATATGAAACCATCATTTCTTTTTACAAGTCATGTAGAACTATAAGCACAATAACAATGTCAATTGAAAAACAATCTCGCTTCTAAAGTTACATTGCGGTTCCCCTCCCATTCCTCATGCCAACAACACCATTTCAAATTAGATAACACCACTAGTTGTTATGCTTCTTCCATCCCATCCTCACAATTTTTAACAATTTTTAATACTATGTCAAATCTTAAATAACTCACATCACAAACCCTTCTCCTTTACAGTATGTAGTTACTTGACATAAGAGAAACAAATTTCAAGTCATGTTTTTAGCCAAATTTTCAATTGATAAATCTTCTAGAGACATAAAGAAAACACTTGTGAATTTTTTATTGATATCCTAGCCACTTGCTCTTGTGCTCGCACTTGTAGTAGATTGTAGTAGAGGTTGAGAATGAGGAGGGAAGAAACCTCTATAGGTGCAAATGAAATCTTCAAAGCCAAGAAACCAAAGTAACATAGGGATGATCCATAGTATTAGTTATTAACATACAAGTTGGTGGGAGAGAGGATCAAAATTTTGGAGGAGTTAAGAATCTTAAATTTTCATTTCTATGTGATAAGACACCTAAACTATAAGTTCATAATGATTGTAAGTTATAAGAATATTAGGTGAGAATGATGAATGGTATGGTTTTCTTTTTATTTTGATAGAATATTTACTTATTTTTTGTTTAGTTCTAAATAATGACACATTACCTTTTAATTGGGGCATATTAAATTAATATTGTTATTTTATTTATGTTTGTTTGGGTCCATTAGTTGTAATTGTACTTTCTAGTCTTCTATATATACTGTGGAGACCTTTTCATTTGAAATCATCTAGTAATTGTGAATTCATATGATATATAAGAAGGTATTGTGAATTCATATGATATATAAAGAGGTTTCCCTCTCAAAAAGGCTTCTTCAAAACAAATTTTCTTGAAATTTTTGCTACAACTTTTTTTCTGAAGAATCTAAAATTTCCATGGTATAGAGATGACATATAGAGTTGGAAATACATTCTGTTCAAGTTAGGTTTTTTTTTACTACTCTTCAAACTAGTCTGAAACAGGTATTCTTGGCATTTTTGATCCCAATTCTTTTCAGCATCAGAATAGTGAAGTATAGTGTACAAATGTTATCCCACTCAAATTTCAATCATTTGTATATATGTATAAAGTTTGTGTTAGCTGCTCATGTTTTATATTTGATGGCTGCGATTCTGCGAAAAGTAATTGTATCGCATTATTTGTAGCAGAATCTATCTCGATAAATTGACTTGATAAATAACAGTTATTTAGAAAAATGCAAACAGACGAATTCCAAAAAACTCTAAGTTATAATCTCGAGAAATTGACTTGATAAATAAATGTTATTTAGAAAAAATGCAACACTAGATTCTCTCGACAAAATGCTCGACGCTATAAACTATAGAATCTCGGAAGGCTATGCAATTTACAACATGTACTATTAAATTATTTTTTTCTTCTAAAATGAAAGATGGAAGATAACAATTATTTAGACAGCATGCTTAACGAGAGATCATAGATTCAGTTTAAACTATAAACGATAGATTCTATTACCAGTACATACGTTATTTATCAGGATTATAATAGTTTTCTTTCACGACGCTTATAACAACCTGATTTACCATGCTTCCATCAAAATTATTTACTACTTGATATAAAATCAACATTTTTTCACATTTCGATACCACCAGGTTCTATACGTTTACATGTTTTAAAATCTTTTTTTTTTTACATTGTTTTATATAAGTTTACTTTTTTACTATTTTTAAAGAGGCTGACAACGGCTAACTCCTAGAGAGATGTGTTCACTTTGCACGACATTCTAATTTTTTTAAAATTAATCGTTTTTTAAATTAATGAGAAGAACATGTTTTCTATACGGTATAAGTTACTTTCTACTGTACTTAAAAGAGGCTCAAAACGGCTATTCCTAAGCATCTACTAAGATATGAATCGTTTTTAAAATTAGTGAGAAGACTATGGTTTCTATACATTACTTTTCACTGTACTTGTAAAGGTTCAAGGCGACTAGTCCTGGGCATTTAATAAGGGCATTTAATAATATGATGAGAGAGGTGTTGAGTTTGTTAGACATTCTATTATTTCTGAAAAATTATGAGTGCCTAGTGATGAATCGTTTTTTAAGCTAGTGAGAAGACCAATTTTTTTTTATGTTATTTTTTACTGTACTTAAAAGAGGTTCCAAACGGCTACTTCTAATCATTTAATAAGATGATAAAAGATGATAAAAGAGGTGTTGATTTTGTGTGACATTCCAAATTTTAAAAAAATAATTGAGTGCTGCACATGGTTACAGAAACCGTTTTTTAAACTAGTGAAATTTACCAAGAAATTTTGTGAATGCTAGGATGTACTTAAAAGAGGTTCCAAACGGCTATTTCTAATCATTTAATAAGATGATAAAAGAGGTGTTGATTTTCTGTGACATTCCAAATTTTAAAAAAATAATTGAGTGCTGCACATGGTTACAGAAATCGTTTTCTAAACTAGTGAAATTTACCAACAAATTGAATGCTAGGATGTACTTAAAAAAGGTTCCAAACGGCTACTTCTAATCATTTAATAAGATGATAAAACAGGTGTTGATTTTGTGTGACATTCGAAATTTAAAAAAAATAATTGAGTGCTGCACATGGTTACAGAAACCGTTTTTTAAACTAGTGAAATTTACCAACAAATTTTATCAGTGCTAGGATTTTGCAAATGCTTACATGAATGGTGATGTAAACTAGTGAGATTTGAAGAAAAATATTACATCAAACTAAAAAAAATATGTTATTAATTTTTTAAACAATTTAGAAAAAATGATTTGAAATTTTAAAGAGGTTGAAATAAATAATGAGATTTGGAAAAAATATTAGAAATAAAAAAAAAATAAAAAAAATGTAGTTGATTTTTTAAACAATTTTGAAAAAGTGATTTGAAATTTTCTAGGGGAGATAATGTTGAATTAAAGTTGAGATTTGAAGAAAAAGATTAGTCCAAACTAAAAATATATATTATTAATTTTGTGAACAATTTGGAAAAAGTGATTTGAAATTTTAAAGGGTAGATGGGGTTGAAATAAATAATGAGATTTGAAAAAAAAATATTAGAAATAAACTAGAAAATATGTAATTGATTTTTTAAATAATTTTGAATAAGTGATTTGAAAATTTCCAAGGGGAGATGATGTTGAAATTTTAAAGGGTAGATGAAGTTAAAATAAATATGTTGTTAATTTTAAAGGGTAGATTAAAGTAGAAAATATGTTATTAATTTTTTAAACAATTTTTAAAAAGTGATTTGAAATTTTAAAGGGGAGATGAAGTTGAGATAAATAATGAGATTTGAAAAATAAATTAGAAATAAACCATAAAATATGTAATTGATTTTTTAAACAATTTTGAAAAAGTGATTTGAAATTTTCCAAGGGGGAGATGATGTTGAAATAAAGTTTTTGAGTTTTTAGTTGTGGACACTTTTTTTTTTACAATAACAATTACCTTTGTATTAAAAGAAAAACAATGGCATCATTAAATACAACATTTTAATAGGAAACAAAATGCAAGGGCTATAATCTATCACAAAAAATAACCAATCTTGTTTTATAGGACCTAAGTAGGACCTATCCAAAAATTTTAACTATAATTTTTTTTCAATAAGTATTGTAGACAAATTGTTGGAAAAGAAACCTAACTTGACAAAACATTACATTAAGGGGAAGCCTTGAAGGGCATCTCATCTTGTTTGGATTCCTCATTATGTGTGTCATTGACAATTTGATAATGAGAGAAAGAAACTGCCCCATTTCCTATTAATTCCAAGTTTGGATTATGCTAGCAATTTAGAATCTCATCCCTTGAACCCAAATTCGCAATCGTTTTTTTTATCAAAGTAGAATATGAGATTACCTCCCTTAGAAAGTTGAGAAACACAAAAAATTGAGGCCATGCGACCATTGAATCCAGCTTCAATTCAAATTCCAAAAAATTGCTTCATTGAATATGAAACCATCATTTCTTTCTACAAGTCATATAGAACTATTCTCACAATAACAATATCAATTGCAAAATGATCTCGCTTCTAAATTTCCATTGGGATATTCCCCTCCCATTCCTCATGTCAACAACACCATTGCAAATTAGATGACACCACAAGTTGTTGTGCTTCTACCATCCCATCCTCACAATTTTTAATACTATGTCAAATCTTAGATAACTCGCACATCACACACCCATCTCCCCTACAATATGCCATTGCTCGACATAAGAGAAACAAATTCCAAGTAACGTTTCTACCCAAATTTTCAATTGATAAATATTCTAGGGACATAAAGAAAACACTTGTGAATTTGTTATTGATACCATAACCACTTTCTCTTGTGCTCGCACTTGTAGTAGAGGTTGAGAATGAGGAGGCAAGAAGCCTCTACCGGTGCAAACCAAATCTCCAAAGCCAATAAACCAAAGTAACATAGGGATAAACCAAAGTAACATAGGGATGATCCATAGTAATAGTTATTAAACATACACGTTGGTGGGAGAGAGGATCAAAATTTTGGAGTTAAGAACCTTAATTTTCAATCTTGAGTTCTATGTGATAACACACCCAAACTACAAGCTCATAATGATTGTAAGCTATAATAATATTAGGTGAGAATGATGAATGATATGGTTCCTCTTTTATTTTGATAAACTATTCACTCATTCCATGTTAAGCCTTAAATAGTGGCACATTACCACTTAATTGGGGCATATTACATTAGTATTGTTATTTTTTTTATGTCATCTTGGGTCAATTAGTTGTAATTGTACCTCTTAGTCTCTTATATATATATATATATATATATATATATATATAAAGGATACCTTTTCATTTGGAAACATCTAGTAATTGTGAATTCATATGATGTATAAGGAGGTTGTTCTCTCAAAGAGGCTTATTATATGAATTTCTCTCTTTTTTAAGGTGTTCAGATCTTATCCTGAGGTTTTTATGTTATTTTGATATTTGGTTCATAACATTTGGTATCAAAGCTAGAAAATCCTTTGGAGTGGCTTCTTCAAAACAAGTCTTCTTGGCATTTTTGCTACAACTTTTCTTTTTAGATTGTTTAAGTATCTGGAATTTCCATGGTGTAGAGGGGACATATAGAGCTAACTTGGGTCCAAATTTCAGATCTTGGTTCACTATATTTTTGGAGATACATTCTTTTCAAGTTAGGGTTTTTGACTAGTCTTGAAACTAGTCTGAAGCAAGTCTTCTTGGCATTTTTTATCCCAATATTTTGGTTTCAGGTTCTGAAATTTTTACAATACGAAGGAGGAATAGTGAAGTAAAGTGTGGAAATTTTATTCCTTGATTCATTGTACTCTGAAATTTATTCCCTGATGAAAGTAGGGCTTTGGGTTGGTCTAGATTTCAGTCTAAAACAAGCGTTCTTGGGAAAAATATTATATATGGCGCTACAGACCTCCAAATTGAGTGAGACCTGTTCCATTGGTTAGGATACAGACTAGAAGATAGTGAGACATGCATGTTCGTACAAGTTCAATCTCCTAAATGCAAAAAAAAATCAACACATCTTGGGAAAATTATCATAAAATCCTATTGGAGAATCAAATCTTGGTATAACCTATGGGGTTGAAAATACGACACATTAGGCTACCTCAGGTAGAAATTTTAGACTTGGAAGGGCTGAAATTGCATATCTACAACATAAGAAAGGTTAGCTAGCAGAACAGTCTCCAAATCATGAGTTTAAAATTGATACTTGGCCAACATGCCACCAAGAAAGAGAAATTATACACCAAATAATCCCTAAGACATTCTTACTTGGACTCTTGAGGAAGGTGAAGAAACGAGCAAGTACATGAATGATTTACAAAAGAAGGAAGTAAAAAAAGATGAACTACAAAGGATGATGGATTCAAATGAAGCTAAGATGGAAGTGATAATGGATACTAAGATGGATGGTTTAAAAGGGGATATCGTGGAAGGATTAAAACATTTTCTAATAGAGAGGACACCTGAAAGTGACAATGTATCCCATGACATTCATGATGAGGAAAAAAGGAAGATGAATCAAGATTGGAGAAACTCCAAATTTGGGTTGAAAACCAACCAATTTCCTAAGATCGATATGAGGATGTTTGATGGAAAGGATCCAATCACATGGATACTCCAGATGGAGCAGTTCTTTGAAATACATGATGTACCACACACACAACAGTTCTTTGAAATACATGATGTACCACACACACAAACGGTACACATTGTGTCTTTATATTTAGAATGCAATCAATTTGTGTGGTATCAATGGATTTGTTCTCACAAATTACTTGTCACTTGGAAAATTTTCATGGAAGAAATGACAACACACTATGAGGATACAAGGAGAAATACCTTCTTCAGCAATCTCAAGCAAAAGGGTTTAGTTGCAGAGCATATTGAGAACTTCCAAAGATTGAATATAAAGGTAAAAGATATTTGAGATGAGGACCTAATTGATGTATTCATAGGAACTTTAAAGGATAACATTCAACATGAGGTTCGCCTTTGGGAAGCCAAATCTTTGGAGAATGCATACAAGGTGGAAAGAAATGTTGAAAGTAAAAATATGGCTATGGCTACTATTAGGACCAATCCTAACATCTATCAAGAGAATAATGTTCCTTCTTCTAAACCAACTTAACCTACAAGGTTGAAACCTCAACAATTGGAGGAAAGAAAAGAAAAATGTTTATTCTTTAATTGTGACAACAAGTATAGTAAGGGACATAAGTGTGGTGAGAAGAAATTATTCTACATAGATTGTGAAGAGGAAGAAGAACAAGAACAAGAACAAAAACCATCTCAAGATGAAAATGTAGAAGATATTTCTTCTCAAGGATTGACTCCCACCATTTCATGTAATGCATTGGATGGAATTAGCAATCCTCAAATCCTCAAGATCGATGGATATATCAAAAAGAAAAAGGTTATAGTCCTAATTGATTGTGGCAGTACTCATAATTCCATCCATTATAAATTATACAAAGCTCTCAAATGATTTATATATCCAAGGCCATAGTTTCAAGTAATTATTGCAAATGGAGGAACTATAAATTTCTCAAGTAATGATTTCAAATGGAGGAACTATCAATTTCTCAGGAAAATTACATAAAATCGATCTTACTACGGGAGAATATTTAATGAATAGTCCAATGATTTCTATACCCATGGGTGGTGTTGATGTCATACTAGGAGTCCAATGGTTACAATCATTAGGAACAATGGCTTTTAATTTTCAAGAACTTTTCATGAACTTTTCATTGGAAGGAAAGGAGATTGAGTTAAGGGGTATCACAAGGAAACCAAGTAAGGTGATAAGCTCTAATGGTATGAAACAATTATTTAAAAAGGGGCATCGGGGTGTAATTGTACAACTATTCTCACTAGATTTTCAAACATCTAAGCCATGTATTCCTCTGAATCTCCAAGGGATCATTGATAAGAATTCGAAAGTATTTGAATATATCCCTAGAGGTCTTCCACCCACTCGCGATCATGATCATGTTATTGACCTAATTCTGGGAGTGTTTCTCCTAACATCAGGAGCTTACATATACCCTTATGCCTAGAAGAGTGAAATCGAGCGTATGGTTGAAGGAATGTTAGAGGTTGGCATTATTAGACCTAGCCAAAGTTCTTACTCTACATCGGTGGTAATGTTGCTCAAGAAAGAGGGATCATGGTGTATGTGTCCATATCATAGAGAGTTAAACAAAACCACCATTAAAAGTAAGTTTCCCATTCTTTTCATTGATGAATTGTTAGATGAACCACATAGAGCAATCTACTTCACAAAGTTGGATCTCCGTTCATGGTATCATCATATTAGAATGAAGGAACTAGATATCCCAAAAAAAACATTTCAAATTCATGAAATCCATTATGAATTTTTTGTCATGCTTTTTGGCCTTACGAATGCACCTTCCGCATTCCAAGGGTTGATGAATTCGATTTTCAATCCCTTCCTTCGAAATTTTTTGTTAGTATTTTTTTATGATATACTAATCTATAGCAAGTATTGGGAGGATCATGTTCGACATGTTGACAGGGTGCTACAACTACTAAAGGAGAAACAACTATATGCCAAACCATACAAATGTTTCTTTGGGGTGAAGGAGGTAGAGTATTTGGGTCATATTGTATCTCATGAAGGTTTCAAGGTAGACCCTAACAGGATTAAGGCCATGATGGACCGATCGATTAGAAAAACATTGAAGAATATTAGAGGATTTTTTGGTTTGACAGGTTACTACCGCAATTTTGTTCGAAACTATGGAAGAATAGAAACATCTTTAACGACATTAACTATGAAGGATTAATTTTCATGGAATCCAAAGGAAACTCAAGATTTTCAAAAACTTAAAGAGTCAATGTGAAAATCTCATGTCTTGACCACACCAGACTTCACAAAAACCTTTATTGTGGAATGAGATTCCTCAGGAAATGGCATTGGTGTTGTTCTAATGCAAGAAGGAAGGCCCATTTCTTTTGAAATTCGACCACTCAAAGGAAAGGAATTACACAAACCCATTTATGAGAAGGAAATGATCGAAATACTACATGCATTGAAGAAATGGCGCCCTTACCTAATAGGTAGGCACTTCAAAGTAAAAACAGATCATGACAGTCTTAAATACTTCTTGGAACAAAGATTATATTCAGAAGAAAAAAAAAATGGGTGACCAAGATGTTGCATTATGATTTTGAAATCATCTACAAAAAAGGGAAGAAAAATGTTGTGGAAGATGCACTCTCAAGAAAGGATGAACATGTTGAGGCATTTATTTGTGCTATATCGATCATCCAACCTGATTGGATAACATAGGTAAGGGATGAATGGAAGAATGAAGAAAAAGTGTGGACTCTCATATAAATGTTGCAGCAAGATTCTAGTTCTTCAGATACATTTACATGGAAAAATGATTCACTATGGTACAAAGATCACTTATATTTATGTAATAACTCCCAACTCAAGAAAAATGTACTTTTGGAATTACACACCTCTCTGGTAGGAGCACACTGAGGATTTTTGAAAACCTATCATAGGGTCAAGAAGGTTTTTTTTTGGGATGGACTTAAAATTGATTTTCAAAGCTTTTTGGCAGAATGTTTGGTTTTCCAACAAAATAAGGTGGAAAAAATTAATACCCCAGGTCTTTTACAACCATTATCCATCCCAAGTCAGTGTTGGGAGGAGGTTTCCATGTATTTCATCACAAGTTTACCAAATTCTAAAGGAAAGAGTGTCATCATGTGATTATTGATAGACTGAACAAGTACACACACTTTTGTGCACTCTCTCATCCTTTCAAAGACAATAAATTTTCCACCGCATTCATGGAGACACTTCAAAAGCTACATTGAATCCCAAAGATTATTGTAAGTGACAGAGATCCCATCTTCACTGGACATTTTTGGACATAATTATTTTCTTGTTTAGGTACTGAATTGGCTCATAGCTAATCTTATCATCCTCATTTTGATGGAAAAAATGAGATAGTGAAAAAATGTATGGAATGATACCTTTTTTGCTTTATCTCTGATAAACAAACACAATGTATCAAGTGGTTACCCTTGGTAGAATGGTGGTGAAACACTTCCTTTCATACTGCCAAAAAAATGACACCATTTATGGATTTCTATGGATATCACCCACCATTCAGTGGAATATCACATTGACCGTAAATAAAAAGTTCTCCAACTCTTAAAGGACAACTTGACCATGGCACAAAATTTCATGAAGCAATAAGCATATCAACATCATAGTGAAAGAAGTTTTGAAGTAGGGGATTGGTTTTTTTTAAGATTACAACCATAAAAAAAGATGTCCCTCAAGAAAGTTAAGAAGGATAATAAATTATCACCAAAGTTCTATGGCCCTTATAAGGTGTTGAAAAAGAATGGTACTATGGCATACAAATTGGAGTTTCCTACATCTTCACAAGAACACCAATTTTTCTATGTTTCATGCTTAAAGAAGGTTATAGGTGACAAGTTCCCAATTCAAACTATATTGTCAAAACTTGAGGAGGAAGGAAAAATCATATTGGAGCATGAAGCTATCATTGAGACAAGAATTTTCCAAATGAGGAATAGATCCATTTCAGAGTATCTCATTAAGTGGAAGAAACTACCTGTTGAAGATTCCACTTGGGAAGATGAGTCTTTTATACAAAAGCATCCATAATTACTCAAGCGTTGCAGACAAAACTTGTTTGAAGGGGAGGGACATGTTTATCCCTAAATAGTGGAACATTACCCCTTAATTGGGGCATATTACAAATGGACATGTTTATCCCTAAATAGTGGAACATTACCCCTTAATTGGGGCATATTACAAATTAGTATTTTTATTTTATTTATGTCGGCTTGGATTCATTAGTTGTAATTGTACCTCCTAGTCTCCTATATATACCAAGGATACCTTTTCATTTGGAATCATTTAGTAATTATGAATTCATATGATGTATAAGGAGGTTGCCTCCACGAAGAGACTTATTATTTGAATTTGTCTCTTTTTCAAGGCGTTGAGTTCTTCTTGTGAGGTTTTTCTGCTATTTTGATATTTGTTTCATAGCATTCCCATGTCGTTGTTGGTCAAACAATCAACTTCCTAATTGTGGGTTTGCAACACATGAAAAACTTAATTCCTTAAAATTCCTTAACCATTGAAAAATATAATGGACAAGATGAGAGATAGGGGTTCTAAACAGTAAATTGATTTCTAAAAGACTTGAATATCATTGACGAATCATTGATTATTAATTATTTTCTCATAGCTTGTGCCTTGATCCTTTGGAAACTTTGATAGGAAACCATTGACTCTACCTCACTATAAGTGGCAAATCTTAAGGAAACCATTGACTCTACCTCACTATAAGTGGCAAATCTTAAGGCCAAACAAAAATATACTTCTATTTTAAATGATTTTCATTATGCTTACCACCCATGGATATTTTCTACATGATTAAAAAGTATTTATAAAATTTGAAATATAACATGAGTGCATATGTCATTATGAAAATAACAATCTTTTAATATGTACACAATAGTTGTAGATTTTATCCCAAAACTCATAAATCTATTTGTTACTTGTGATCGTATCACTATTACTAAAATGTAGTTATGTATATGCATTATTGGTGGCATACCCAACTCTCATAGTTTCCTTTCCTATATTTCTCATCCATTAGTCGATCTTCCCAATATAAGAAATTAATATGAAATATTGCAATGGAAATCATTATATGTTGTCATTTGTCTTTTTTTGACCACTCCATGAAAATATGTTATTCAGCTTTGAATTTTCTATGTGAAGAGATTGATTCAATTCTCTCATTAATAAATAAATGTCTTTTTAAGGGATGTTAATGTGTCACTTTCATGCTCTTGTGACAATCAGTTGTTATTTCCGAATAGATCCAAAATTACCATGAAGACAACTTATGACCTCAAGAACTTTAGTTATGCGGTGCAATGGCCAATTTTACAAGAAATACAAGATTCAACTAGATAGAATTACTAGTTTGACTAGTGAAGTGTCACACACTTGTATCTTTATTATGTGCACGAGCATGCACTAAAACCTTATAAAAGTGTGTAGTCCCAATTCAAGAATTAATTTTGAGACAATCACCTCATGATGACTCATGAATCATGGTCATATTCTTCTTATTCCATTTAATCTAACCTTCTATTGATTCTTCATTCAAGTTAAGCTTCTCTTGAGTCTTCATACTATTATGTTACCAAATTTTCTCCTTTATAGTCCCAATTCATAGGACATTATGTTGTTATAATTTTTAATGAACCAAGAGTGTTCTAATTGAGGACCAAACAAGAGAGAATATTGGAAGTTACCTTTGATACTTATCAAGGTGAAATTATCATATTGTAATATAGGTTTTTTTTTATTGGTGATAATAAATAATATCTCATATTCTTTTCCATGAAATAGTTTTTTATTTATTTATAAGTATTTTAAATGGATTTTTGGGCTAACTAATTTTAGAACTCACCATTCATAGAAATAATATAATTTATTTATTTCTTATCATTTGTGTAGGCCATGGCAAGGTTGAGTTCCCATCTAAATTCCCCTCCCTCCCAACACCAAGTTTGCCAATTTTGTGAGGATATTTTCCAGTTTTGGCTCACTATTCCTTGGAAGTTTTCACTATTTCTCACTATTTTATCTTGTTTACTTCTTGCATTCATTGAAAGTTAAAGTAATCTATTTTTTTTCCATTTAGTTTTGAGATAACTAATTTTAGAACTCACTATTAGTAGGAATATTATAATTTATTTACTTCTTATCATATGTGTAAGCCCATTTCAAGGTTGAGTTTCCATCTAAATGCCCCTCTCCCCCAACACCAAGTTTGCCAATTTTGTGAGGAGATTTTCCAGTTTTTGCTCACTATTTCTCACTATTTTATCTTGTTTATTTTTTGCAATCATGGAAAGTTAAAGTAATCTATTTTGTTCCAATTTCTTCTTGACTCGATGAAAATTAAATTGTTGGGCACAGACCCAGTTTTGAGGGAAAAGAACAATGTGGGTGGCGAATGTGCATGTAGGAAAAACAGCATGTGCAAGACAGATGCGCATGCAAGAGAGGAAAGCATGTGAAGTGCACATGCAAGGAGACCTAGACATGATAGGGTTAGGGTTTGGGTAAGAATATGTAATGGCTAGTAAGCCAAGAACATGTATAAATAGGTACCTAGGAGGTCTGGGTTGAGGGTTTGTTTGTTGTTGTTCTTAGGTTCAGAGTTAGTTATTGTTACTATGCTGGTCAAAGATTGAATATATGTAACATCCGATCCCATTTTTGTAAGTTTTTGAGCTGAGGAGAGAAAATAAGGGAGATCTTGAGGGTTAGATCATAGGCAGAGGATCCTGGTGTGATCTAGTTCGCCTCATTGTAGATCTCAACCTATTCTGATGGAGAGATGTAATGCGTGAGGTGCTATAGTTTTGAAACCAGAATAATGAAAGAGCGGATCAGCCAAATCTTTGTGGATGTAGCCCAGGAGGGGTGAACCATGGTAGAAAATGTGGTATGCGATTGAATGTTATCTATCTCTTTTGTTTGTTAATGATTATATATTAAACAAATGTGTGAAATACTAGATAGATTTGTTACTTTACATTCATGAACAAGAATAATGGGGTACTCCATAGAAGTTGAATGCTAAAGTAATAAATGAAGAGTACATAGGTTAATCGCAAATCCCCTCTCATTTCCCAATATGCCAGCACTTGAGCATTGCAGCCACCCATATGAACTATCTCGGGTGAGACTGCGCAGTGTGCCATGTGTAATGTGTTTCCTTTTGGTTTACCAGAAGGGTCGATAGTTTTTAAGGGGTTTTGTTGGAAATCATAGTAGATATGAACCTATGTTAGCACAATAATGGTAGAAGGAGTGAAGCATAACCATCAAATGGTTTCATTTCCAGTTGGAATAGAAAGGGTTTGAGTGAATGAGTTACGGTGAAGAATCATGAAAAGAATGCTAGATCTGGTGACAAAACGTTAAAATAATGAGAATATAAAAGGGGATGTTGAGACCATGGAACCAAACAAAGGCAGAGATCGAGATCTGGTTGAAAACAAAGGATATGGAATTTGGGTTGAAATATAACAAAAACCTGAAGTTAACACCGTGCAAATATTTGGACAAGTAAGTATTTAGCGACTTGCATGAAGTATTTTTTTGTGATTTCTCGCATGTATTGTAGGAGTGGCTATTGAGGTTGAAAGAAAACCACACTAAAAATTGGATCAGAGAGCTAGAATGCAATCATATTGAGATCAGGCAGTTACAACAAGTCAAAAAGAAATTTACGTGTGTAGTAGATTTCTGGTTAGACAACATTGTTGCGGGATTTATCACAGAGCTTGCATTAGACACTATAAAGTCTTACAACAAAATGGAGCAAGAGTTCCTAAAGGGACCTTGAGGTAGGTATAAGATGTTACTGTATAACAAAGGTGTAATGACAATGGCCTTAGACAACTAAACTTCCCTACGTGCATGGGGTAGGGGGGAAGCATTGACAAGAGATAGAGAAATGGAGGAAGAGATGGATAAAGGAAAGAAGGAGGAGGCCTTGGATCCAATCATGATGGAGGAAGACTAGATCAAGAAGATCATGGAAACAACTAGAAGAACGCGGACTATATTACCCTACCAATATAAGATGGACAACAAGAAGAGAGCCATACCCGTGAGGGAAGGCTTGGAAAGTGATGAATAAGAGGTAGAGGATCTTCAGGCTGTGGAGCATATTGGGGAAATCCTGTGCATGACATATGAAAGGAAAATAAGAGGCCCAAGAGTAGAAACCGAAGGAAGAACTCCTATCCATATCAGTGTAAGTGTGGAAGCCATAAACCCAGGTGCGACTAATACACCAGAAAGAACACCACCATTTAGAAAATCAAATTTTAGTGGAAGAAACACAACATGAAGTACATATACACAAGGAGAAACAATTGGGGGATCCAGTTCAGGATGTATTAGTCAAGGATATACACCATGCAGAGGTAGTAGTTCAACATTCAGGATGGTAGGACATGATGCCATCAGGTTACCAGAATTCAAAGCAGAGATGTCGGAGGACCCTGAGAAGCACTTGTTCATCTGTGAAAATATATGGGAAGGAAAGCACATCACATATGAGGATTCCAAACTTGCGCAGTTGGCCATCACACTAAGAGACCGTGCACTAGATTGGTACATGAGATTAGCTGCAAACAGTCCACCAGAAACAACCAAAATGATCGTGGATGTCAAGAAGTTGCTGATAAATGAATTCCAAAAGCCTATCTCAGAGGATCAATACATGAATGAGATGATAGAAATTAGATAGAAACCAAGAGAATTTGTTTAGGATATCGAACAAATATTCAAACAATTGAACAAAAATATCAAGTATGTCATGAAAGATATGCATCATAGGCATTTATTTGTGAATTCACTACTACCACACTTGAAATACCCATTGAGACAACAAAAGTTTCAGACCCAGGAAGAGGCTCTGCAAGAAACCTTGCAACTAGAAGAGAACCAATATCGGAATACAAATCCAACAAAAGAGGAGATCAAGGAGGACTTGGATAATCTAAAATTTCAATTAAACCAGAACATGAGTAAGGAAAAAAGAGAATTCATTTGGTGTACCACATGTAGGACAAAAGGACACCATAAGAATGAATTCCCAACATTCGTGCAGTACATGGAAACAAGACTTCCAAACCCTTTGCCAAAAGGATGACTATGGTGTGAGATCTGTAAGACATAGGGGCATGATATGTATTGCTTTCCAATGATGCAGAAATACCAGACAGTGCCTCAGATTTCATATTGCAACTTCTGCAAGTCAGTAGGCCATGATGACAAAGATTGCAGGACAATGGATATGATGAGGGAAATACCATCAGAAACCTATAGGGTGAATGTAGATATGATGACAGGGAAATATGCACCACAGTTGAACCAAATACCAACCCCATATAATACTACGCCACAATATAATCCCGCGTAGTATAACCAAGTGCCTCAGTGCAATGCACCACGAGGAGATTGAGATGGATACAGAGGTGGTGGACGAGGTAGAGGAGAATTTGGAAGAGGCAGAGGACTGGTGGTATGCCATAAATGTAAACAAAGAGGAAACTATGCAAGAGAATGTCCACTTCCACCTGCGACATGTATGTATTCTCGCGCATCCGACCATGACATGGAAGACTATTCAACACTATAGGGGAAGATCCAGGAAAAGAGAAATTAGAACAATTAGAATGTTCAATGGATTTCTGCAGAAGTGAGGGATGATGGAAGAAATATAAACATAGTTACACATGGAGGAGATAAGACAGGATATGATGCAATAAGACAAGATCCATCACAACACCAATGGGTGAAGAAGAATGTCGAGCCACATAAGTAGTTTGATGCGCAGAACGAAAAGGAGATATTCAAGCAATCTAGAAAATAATTCTTGAATCCATACATTGCATCTACATCAACTGCACAACACACCCAGGACGTACCAACTTACGAGATGCCTTCATCATTGGATCACACTAATGAAGCACAACCTCTAGGACAAGTAAGTACCATAAAGGATTTTCTGCAATCCTGTTTTAAACAACTAAATGATCCATCATCTATTAAAGTGTTACAAAATATGTTAGAAAGATGTAACACAAATGTAGAGGGAAAGCTAGAGAATAAAACAATTAATCATATGCATACAAGGAGGATAACAAGAAAAGAGTTCAGACTGAACACAAACATTGGATATTTCAACATGGGGGATATTATACTGGATTTAGGCTCCAAAGTGAATGTAATACCCAATAATACATGACAATGAAAGGAAGATCCCACATTAGGATATTCACCTATTCAGCTGAAACTAGCAAATCAACATAGGGTTCTGCCAATTGGGAGGCTAAAAGGTGTGAAAATAGATCTATATGGAGTGTGCACTAAAGTTGATTTCGAAGTGATAGAAATAGTGGATGGCACAACACCTTATCCGACATTTCTTGGCTTGTATTGGGCCTTTGAAAATCAGGACACAATCAATCTGAAGATGAGGAAGATGACATTCAATTCAGGAGAGTACAGAGTCATTGCACCACTAGATTCATCAGAAAAGAAAAATGTTTGTAGAACCCACTTGCTTAGACCATTAGAAATCAACCAATTATACGGAGCCACTACATGAGAAGAAGATTATGTGAATCCAACTACAGATGGGGTAATCGGTTGGAGAAGTATCACATCATGTGCTTTAGAATCAGATACGGGGTTAGAGAATTGGCAGCAGAGATTACATGAAGTCTCCACAAGAAGGTGCACAAGAATAGACTATGAAGTAAGATGGGTAGGTACAGAGATAAGAGAACCTCCCAGATTTCATGGGGTGAATGACTTAGAATAATTCCTAACAAGATACAAAGATGAAGTGTTAGAAAATCATATGCTCTTATCTCTATATACAACACTCAAGGAAGCACCTACAAGATGGTGGGGTGTGCAAAACGATACAGTCAAGGACTAGTACCAATGTAAGTGATTACTACACATCGGATTTGGCGCATAACACAGAAACAATCAATTGCAGAGACACGATGGACAGGGGACACCAACGGAAAACTTGGAGAAGTGAAGAACACTATTGAGAATGAAACCACCAGAAGAATGGTCTCATCACTTTATTCACACATTGGAAGGAATTCCATCAAACTTGTATGTAGACCAGGAATTGTGCAGAGACATTGCAAAATGGACAACATTATAACAAAATTTTATAGTTAATTTCTCATTTGAACATGAGAACCCCAACATGGATTCAACACTTAAACAAATTAGAGGGGAAATATTCATCCAAGAACCATAGCTTGAACTTATAACAAAGTATTAACAACAGGACGGACATACAGTGAAATAACTATTGTCATGCTACCATGTGCAAGAAGAAGCACCAGATGAAGATGACCCACAAAACTTCAAATTACATAAATTGAAGGAGAAAGAGAGGTGTAAGGTCCATCTCTTGAATCAGAAGAATTTTCTGCACCAATCAAGGTGAATAAAGTAAATATTGGGACAACTAAGAATCCCAAAAAGGGCAGCATTAGAGATTAATGGGATGAACAAATAGTAGAAAGAATACAAAGTTGTTGTGTGAGTACAATGACCTGTTCCCAACAACCTTTATAGATATTAAAGGCCTAGCAAGAGAGCTATGAGAGATGAAGATACCCCTCAAACCCGAGGCTAGATCTGTCAGAAAATGACCATATAAACTGAACCCAATATATAAGTAGAAATTAAAAGAAGAAATTGACAGAATGTTGGAAGCTAGAATCATAGAACCAGTGGAGGAATCTGAATGGGTAAGTCCTATGGTAGTTTAGGAGAAGAAGTAGGGAGGGATAAGGCTCTGTGTAGATCTCAGGAAATTGAATGATTATTTCCTGCATGACCCTTTCCCCACCCCTTTCACAGATGAGGTATTAGAGAATGTAGGAGGATATGAAGCATACTCATTCACAGATGGATTGTTAGGCTACAATCATATCAAGATAGCCCCAGAAGACAGGTACAAGACCACGTTTTCCACAAAATGGGGATCCTATGAGTAAACATCCATGCCTTTTGGACTAAAGAGTGCACCAACAATATTCTCAAGAATAGTCATAGCTGCATTCAAAGAATTCATCCATTAGTTTTTGGAAGTATATATGGATGATTGGATCATCTATACTCTCTTGAAATATCATGTAGATATATTAAGGTTGATGTTGGAAAGATGTAGGAAGTGTCAGATATCATTAAATGTGAAGAAATGCATATTTGGGACACCTTTTGGGATACTATTGGGCCATATAGTGTGGAAACAAGGATTGCTAGTATATCCTTCCAAGATTGCAGTGATTGTCAATTTACCACCACCAAAATCAGTACGTCAGTTGAGAGAAATATTGGGACACACAGGGTACTATAGGAAATTCTTAAAATGGAATGCACAGATCACTGCACCGATGGAGAAACTGTTAAAAAAAGATAGTAAATTTCAATGGAATGATGACTGTCAGTGAGGATTGGACACTCTAAAAGAGAAGATGGTAACAACATCGATACTAATATTCCAAGATTGGGAAAATACATTTCATGTGCATGTAGATGCATCAACCATAGCACTTGGATCTATTATGGTGCAGCCAAGAGAAGGAGAGTTAGACCATCCTATAGTGTTTACAAGAAGAAAATTGTCAGAGTCAGAGCAAGACTACAATACTATAGAAAGAGAAGGCTTAGCAATGGTATTTGCACTGCAGAAGTTCATACACTATCTACTTGGGAAACACTTTAAAATTTTCACAGATCATTCTGCCCTCAAATACCTAGTCAATAAGCCAATGTTGGGGGGAGAATTTGTGGATGGTTACTGCTATTTCAGAAATTTGACTTTGAAGTGATAGTCAAGCCAAGTAATTTGAGTGGAGGACCTGATCACCTGTCAAGAATCACCAATGGGGTGGAACCTATGAATTTACAGGACAAGTTCTGTGATGCACAATTATTTTCAGTCTAAGTAGCTAATGAATATTTTGATGACATCATTCAATACTTGAGTATAGGAACTATGCCACAGGAACTCAACACTGCACAGAAGAAAAATATGGTAGTCAGAGTTGTAGACTATCAATTGATTGCAGGACACTTATACAAGATGGGTGTAGACTGCATTTTTATAATATGTGTACTAGAACATGAGAGGCCTAGGATTCTAGCAGAGGCCCATGAGAGAATAGATACAATAAATTATGTAGTAAAGCTACCATGCAGAAGGTATTGCGTGCAAGACTATGATGGCTGAGCATCAACAAAAATTCATATGAATACTTCCAAATATGTGATGTATGTCAGAGGGTTGGAAAACCTAATAGACATGACGAGATTCCCCTGAGACCACAAGTAACCTTTCAAGTATTTGAAAAATGGGCAATACATTTTGTGGGACCAATTAATCCACCAACAAAGAGGTCAGGATAAAGGTATATCATTACTGCGAAATAATACTTAACGAGATGGGCAGAAGCAACACTAGTAAAAGATTACAATGTAGAGACATCATCACACTTCATATTTGAGCAAGTGATAACTAGATTTGGATGCCTAAGGATTTTGATGAGTGACCAAGGCACTCACTTCATAAATAGTACAATCAAGGCTATGACTGAGGAGTTTGAAGTCTATCATCAAAAGAGTACACAATATCACCCTCAAGCAAATGGAACATTAGAAGCCTTTAATAAGATCCTAGACAATGCATTAACAAAGATCTGCAATGTCAACATGGATGATTTGGACTTGAAGATACCATCAGTATTATGGGAATACATGACTACATGCAAAAAGTTAACATGTCACACACCATTCAAGTTGGTGTATGGACAAGAAGTAGTGGTTCCATTAGAATTTTTGGTACCTTGTCCTCACGTAGCCGCAATCACCAACATGACACAACGAGGCATAGTACAAGAAAGGCTAAGTCAACTGATGGTGATGGAAGAACATAGAATTCTAGCAAGAGTTCACATGGAAGTACAAAAAGTAAGGGAAAAATATTGTCATGACAGACATATTAAAAGGAAGAGTTTCAAGGAGGGAGACCTAGTCTTGGTGTATGATAGTAAATTTCTTCAGCACCCAGGAAAATTAAGAATGCATTGGTTGGGACCATATGAAGTAAAGACTGTCATAGATGGGGGAGATATACAGTTGAAATATTTAGGAGGTGTAGAACTCAGAGGAATGATCAATGGGAGTCGACTGAAACTATATAGGGATAATTGACCTCCTACTGCTTAGAAAGGTACCACATAGTAAGAAAATATGTATATAGTGTATTATAGTAGAAAAAAAAGAGGAAAGCCATAAAAAGTAAAATGGATAAAAAAAAAAATTCAACACACATGGAGGGCCTTGACATAATATAACTAGGCTGATGGAACAGGGCACTACAAGAAAACTAGGGTTCAAAAATGCGACAAGCATAAGAGAAGTTAACATGTAGAAAGGTACATTGCACGGGAAATAAAACGAAAAGTGAAAAAGTGAGAATTATCAATGTGACGTAGCTGTCACTTCCCCGTTCCGCTATAAATTCAAAAACATGGGGGAAACTGACCCATTATGTTATTTTCTAAGGAGAAATCAACACCAGTAGGAGAAGGAGCACCTGTTGGAGAGATAGTACAAATCACAATGTAGGGAAGTGCTAACTTTATCATAACACCATATATGTTGTTCATAAATGAGGAAACAACATAGAAGCACGTGAAGGATATCGAAACATTTGAGTTGGCGTTTCCCAATATACCAACAAAGGAGTTGTATAAGTTATATGTTAGCATCGTTCAGGAGATTCAGTCCAGAGAAAGGTCTAACGCGATGAATCTACAAATATCGTAGGAAGAAAATATGGTACCTTAGGAAGCCATCAGCAAGGAAGGGAAGAAGAAAGAGATAGTGCAACAAAAAGTGGAAGAGATGGAGACCCAGATAAATGTAGTCTTTCAATCCATCTCAAATGACACAACATCAGAGGAATCATATTTAGAGGAGAAGATAACAAAGATATCACAAACTCTACAACAATATAAAGAGTAGAACAAGGAATTGGAGGAGCGCACAATACCTATGAATCCCCCAATAGTCTGAGCACAAAGAGAGAAAGAAATGACAACAGTTGCAGAAAACATCATGCAGAACATGCATATGGGGGAGGAACTGCTGGAGAAGAGAGGCCAACTATGGAAAGAACTATTAGAGGATGGGAGCCTACAAGAGTTGCAAGGAAAGGAAGATAAATTGCATGCAACAATGGCAGATGTTAAGAAGTTATAGAGGACAATGTCACTACCAGAGAAGATTAAGATGACTGCAAAAATGAAGAACCTTCAGGAAGAAGAAAAAGTGGTGCAGGCATAGAAGATCACAGGGAAGGCTCAGTTGGAGCCTCTACAGGAAAAGGCAAAACAATTGGTCATGGAAATCGATGTAGTGAAAGTACACCTCGAACATATAGGTTTGGAGGGGGGCGAGATCTTATGACCACCAATCACGTCGCAGGTGTTCAAAGCCATGTCAACAAAGAGCAGCCAGGCTCAGGAGAAGTGCCAATGGATAGTAGATATGTACAAAGCGTTGGCACAATCAGTGACATACACTCAAGTTAGGGAGTGACTCAGGATGAGTCATGATGTCAGTGTTGGGGGTCTGTTGGGCGTAGGCCCAGTTTTGAGGGAAAAGCACAATGTGGGAAAAGCAACACATGCATGACAAATGTGCATGTAGGAGAGGAAAGAATGTGAGGCGGACATGCAAGGAGACCTATCCATGATAGGGTTAGGGTTTTGGTAAAAATATGTAATGGATAGTAAGCCAAGAACATGTATAAATAGGTACCTAGGAGGTCTAGGTAGAGGGTGTTTTCATTGTTGTTCTTAGGTTTAGAGTTGGTTATTGTTACTATGTTGGTCGAAGACTGAATATTTGTAACATTCGATCCCATTTTTGTAACCTGTTCAGCTGAGGAGAGGAAATAAGGGAGATCTTGAGGGTTAGATCACAGGCCGAGGAGCCTGTTGTGATCTAGTCCACCTCATTGTAGATCTTGACCTGTTTTGATGGAGATTTGTAATGCATGAGGTGATATAGTTTTGAAACCAGAATATTAAAAGAGTGGATCAAACGAATATTTGTGGACGTAGCCCAAGAGGGGTGAACCATGGTAGAACATGTGTTATGTGATTAAATGTTATGTATCTCTTTTGGTTGTTAATGATTAGATGTTAAAAAAATGTGTGAATGACTAGATAGATCTGTTACTTTACATGCATGAACAAGAATAACAGGGTACTCAATAGAAGTCGAATGCTAAAGTAATAAATGAAGACTACAGAGGTTAATCATAGATCCCCATTCATTTCCTAGGCTACAAGCACCTGAGCGTTGCAACCACCCATACAAACTATCTAAGGTGAGACTGGGTAGTGTGCCCTGTGTACTACGTTTCCTTCTGGTTTATGAGGAGGGCCAATAGTTTTAAAGGGGTTTTTTTTGAAACCATAGTAGATTTGAACCTAGGTAATCCTAAGAATGGTAACAAGAGTGAATCATAACCAACATAAAGTAATCTATTTTTTTCCAATTTCTTTTTGCCTCAATGAACCAACCCGCTATTCAAAGCTAGTTTGGTCATATTGTGCACAAACCACTTGCCAACAAAATTATGATCATATTGGGGAAGAGTGCTTGAAACTATTCCTTTCTCAATTGAGATCCTTCTCTTCATTTTTGGGTTGTTTCTGTCTTTTAGTGGTATAGTTTAGATTGCAAACCTTCCCATCCTAGCATTGTGAGATCTTAATTTTTCTAATTTCGTAGTTTTTTTCTTTGAGGATAAACTATGTGATTGATTTTCCTATTTCCATGCTATCATATGCTTTTCCTAAAGTAAAGTCACATGGTTCTACTCAGGATATTATGTGTTTCTAAATAAAAAATCACATTATTTCCATTTTCTTCTGTAGGTGTACAACTTTTTTTAGGTAGGATTTGTCTTTATTGGAGGGAGATGGACCATATTTCATTTTCTCCCCATTTACACTTTGGTAATTTTTGTTGATTGGTTGCTTAATTAATATTGCGCATGGGTTAAAAGGAATCAAAAAGGGAAAAATAATATGCATCACTTTGTTTTAATGAACTTTTCATTTTAGTAATTTCATTTTCTACAACTTTTAATTTCAGCAATGCTACATTTTGCACACAAAATTTCTTATATTAAGTAAGAAATGTTTAAAATCAATCACATAATCTAATAATTTAATCAATGGTTTCTTGAAACTAAAATCATTATCTTATGTTCCCTTGATTAACATTAATTCATAGGATTGTGTAGTGAATACATGGCTAGTTAATTTTATTAAACAAAACCAACATTCATATTAGTTAGAGAACCTTGGTTTTAAGAATTGTGCATTAAATATTTCAAGGCCAACAAAACCTAAGATTAGAAGTATAGTGGAGAGAAAGAGTCCTCTAGTAGAGAGAGTGGTTTATAGGATGCATCTCTAACCAAGGCATTAAAGACTACCTTAAGCTATGGAAGTGTGGGATCCTACCCAATACCAAAGAAACGTAATTGTCTTATCAATATACATCCTCCATGCCATTTAGTGCAAAGAGGTAGTTTAGAGGCCAATTCTAGGACTCCCACCAATTGATATGCACATGGGGTTTGCAAGTGCTATCTAAGACACATAATTCATCTTTTATGGATCTTTTCTTTTGATTTCATCACCTTTGAATGTTATCTTGTGAGTTAATTGTACCTTATCTCTTTCATAGCTTCACTTGGGTTGCACCCCTATTAGAGTTCATCATCCCTAGTGGAGGCTCACTTGGAAGGCCCTTTTGATCTTTCAATTTTCTTGGGCCTTAATAGTGCAGCTTAGGAGAGTGTTTTCAAAACCATATTGGTCACCATTGTAACCAACTTGGAAACTATATCATTCATCATTAGAAAACCCCCCATACAAGCACCCTGCGTGGAGGGGTATACAATATTATGGGGTGTACAATATTCATGGGGTATAAACATATCTGAAAACAAAGGCCTATGAATCAAGAAAATAATCAGGCTCCACTACCAATAAAATCCTCCCAATTGGGAGGTGTAATCTAAATCGGATTCGACAAGATTAATTGGTTATCAACAAAGGCTCTATAATGATCAACACATGAATCGTTAAGGCTAAAAATTATGAAAGAGATCAAATTATTGACATGAATGAATATTGATGTCTACTTTTGTATGTAATGTAATATTAAGTCAAACCTATGAGATGCAAAGTTGGGCAATATATTTGTGTACGTAAAGAAATAATGTATTAAGAAAATATGAGACTTTCATGATACCTTTTCCACATGGTAAAAAATACAATAAAACAAAGAGAAGAAGGAGAAATGGATTGGAGAGAAGCTTATGTGTTGGGGACGCCTCACCTTCCAACTATGCTCATAGTCAAACCAGTCTTCTATATAGTGTTTCCCAATAATGAGAGAGGGGTTATTTACCTGTGAATGAAGTATTGGCTGCCCATAATTGACTAAGGATCATAGATATGTACCAAATAAGTTGTAACTTTCCCATTGTTGAATAATAAAGAGCTTGTCCAAATCTAAAAGAATGTTTTTTTTCCCATTTGGGTTTCTATATTAAATTCTGAGTTTTGTGTGTGTTCATTGTATTTATATTTCATTGTCTATGAGTGTAAATGGTATGAACTATAATTTAATGGTAGTTGGTATGCAGCAAAAATTAATGGTTGTCTATGTATGCTTCCGTAGAGAGAAATCCATGCCAGCTATGTTTCAAATTTGTTTTTTGTAGATGTAGTTCCCCTGAGCCAGAAAATTAGTCTAACAACTCTTTAATCATGCCCATACATCCATTTTGAAGGGGAAAATTGATGGCTTTCCTTCCAGAGTTATTACTATTTACTTAGGGGTTACTAATTTTTTTTAGAGAGTTAATGGGGGGATTTCACTCAATATCGAAGTCCCATTGTTGTTGTCTGGTGTCCAACTTCCGCACATGCCATTCATTATGTTTTTATCTTTTCCAGGGCATTTTTCCTTTACCCACAAGTCATATACAAACCATACTTCGAAATATGGTGTAGTTTGTGCATTCATTAATTTCCCAAGAGCCACATACATGTTTTCTTCTTCACTCATAACCCAACATGACAACAAACATTTTTATCTACTATTGGTTACTCCATTCAGATTAAAGACATTTTTTTATTTTCCGAAGATTACCAAATTCTCCCCTTGAATGTTTTATTTTCCAATAAATATCAAATTCTCCCTCTAGAGATCTTTTCAACTACTATTTGACTCATTTCGCCAAGTTGATTTTCTCCATGGGTATTTGGTTTAATTCACTTTTAAAAGGTTTGTTTCTTTCCCTCGGTCCAAATGAATTTATCATGTGGTCGATTTTCCTTCATTTAGTTGATCGATATTTAATTTGGTCGGCCCGACCATTGGAGTAGTCAATCAGACTTTCATTTGGTTGACCCAACCATTGTAGTAGTCAACTGGTCTCCCATTCAGTCAACCTGACTATCAAAGAATTCAATTAGTCTATCATTCAATTGAATCAACCATCAGGGCATTCAACTGGTCTATCATTTGGTCAAATTTACCATCAAAGCATTCAATTTGTCAGACATTGTGCTGACTCAACTTGTGGGTGGTCGATGGGTATGTTATTTGATCGACTATTGGCTTGGTTGGTCAATTTTTTTTTAGCTAATACGAGCTAAGATTATAATTTTATTGAAAATGATTTTGTGTTTGTGAGACATATAGGATATAAGCCTCTTGTTTATGGATCAACAATCAACAAAGATTCTCTTTGAGGACCCAAAGTTGAAAGGAAATCTCAATCTAGTTCTTTCAATAAGGTTTATGTTGGGAATTTTCCATGGAAAGATGATTATAATAACTTGTTTCAATTATTCAGTGAAAATGGAAAGGTTTTGAAATAAAAGGTTGTATATGATAGAGAAACTAGGTGGTCATGAGGCTTTAGATTCATTACATACTAATTAGAAAGTGACTTTAATGATTCCATTGTTTCCCTTGATGGCATTGATATGGATGGGAGGCCCTTGAGAGTGAACATTGTTCTCATTATTCATAAGAGATATAATTTTCATTGTGTGCATTGTGGCAAGAATGGACATGGAGAAAAGACATGTAGGATCCCCTGGGAGAATATCATAGAACAACAAAAACAAAAGAACGATAAAAGAAAAACTCCTAAACCTACTCAATTTTTTATTACTCATGGCAATATTGGAATAAATGAAGATTTGTTCAAAACTTCATTTACTTCTTAGAGATATGCTTGGTTGCTTAACACTGGTGCTTCTTGAAACGTGAAATTTTGGAAATAATTTTTTGAATACTTGAATGAAAATGTAGATAGTGTAGTAAAATGTGCAGATAGTTCTAGTATCAAACCTACAGGATTGGCACAATAGGGCTCAAATTGGTTGGATGTCGATAATTTCTTTTGCATGTTGTTCTTTATCTTCTTAAATTAGAGAGGAAATTCTTGTCTCTTGTGCACATTTCATAGCAAGTAAATTCCATTCACATATTTTATGGGAAAGTTGAAATAAGGAGGTAATTTGCAACATGGGAGAATGATATATTGTTGAATTTTAAAGGGACATTTGCATGGGCACAAAATTATTCATACCATTCTCGTCATGATGAATGTACATTTTCTTCTAGTCTCTTGTGGAATGCTAGATTTGGGCACATCAACTATGATAGTATTTGTATGCTAAAGAAAAATGTTTCCTCTATTTTCTCCACCATTCCAAGGAACTTGAAGCAATGTGAGGCATGTATCCTTAGAAAATAAATCAAGTGGCATTTTCATTATTATACTTTTAAAGCACATAGAAACCTGGAGTTGATATAATCTGATTTGTGTGGCCCCATGCATGTTCCATCTACCTTTGGTAATAAATATATCGTGAATTTTATTGATGAGTACACAAGGATATGTTGGGTTTATTTTTTGAAATAGAAATATCAAGCATTTGAAACTTTTAAAAATTTTCATCTATGGAATGGAAATGAAGCTCAATCTCATATTGGAACTTTTAATATTGATAATGGAGGGGGATACACTTCAAAATAGTTCGAAATATATCTTCACCAACATGGGATCAAACATCAAACTATTGTTCCATACAATCCTTAGCAGAATGGTGTAGTAGAAAGAATGAACATGAGACTCTTGAATATGGTATGTTCAATTCTATTTTTCAAGAATGTAAATTTGATGTTTTGGGATAATTTATTTCTATGCATAGTGTATGTGAGAAAAAAAAAAGCATTTATCTCATTCCCTTGGAAAAAACAATCCTTATAAAATGTGGTATGGATGCATTATTTTGGTGAGGCATCTCAGGGTCTTTGGTTCCACCTAATATGCCTCAATTCCTAAGGATAAAATAAACAAACTAGGTGTAAGGAATCAAAAGTTCATATTCTTTCTAGAAGTTCATTCTTTCCAGAGATGTGATTTTTCTTGAATCCACCAAAAATGACAAGGTCATTGAGTAACATATTGATCATCTATATAGATTTACCCATGTAAATTCATGTAACAATTTTGTTGATGATATTGCACATATTGAATGGGTGATTTCCATCTTGAATCAGTTTATGGAATCTCCTTTTTAAGTTCCATATCCCCCTCATGAAGAAGATCTATCCACTTCATTAGGACATACATTTCAATTGGATGATGTGATTGAGAGGATTGAAAAGATAAACCTTGATGGGAATGCAACTCCATCTCAAACAATGGAGAAACCTATACCATCACATAAATTCCAAAGTGGCTCATAAGGACACTTCAGAGTATTTGTTCCAATGAGGTTGTAAAGATAGGAACCAGAAGATCAACAATACAAGTTGATGAAGGTGATTTAGATAATCCATATTCAAGTGATGTAAACAATGTGGATGTTTCATTTGATTCCAAATTGAATTTATATACTAACATTGGACCAAATTCCTTTTAACAAACTTCTTCTCATGATGAGTGAAAATAAACCATGCAAAAGGAGTATGATGCTCTCATCAAGAATTCAACATGGAAGTTGGTGGATCCTCCATTTGGAACCAAACCAATTGGATTTAGGTGGTTCTATAAGAACAAGAAGAAATCATATGGCTCACTTGAAAAACATAAGGTGAGGCTTGTGGAAAAAACATATGCACATAAATAAGGCATAGACTATGATGAGACTTTCCCCCCCATAGAAAAATGGGCTACCATTCATGTATTGCTTTCTTTTGTAGCATAGAATAGGTGGAAAATTCATCACATGGATGTGAAGACATCATGTTAGAAATAGGATTGTCGAGCAATAAAAAAAAAACAAATCAAAATGAATGCAAAAATAAAACATAGAAGAACATAATAAAAGAGAGACATAGATATATGTGGTTCACCACATTTGGGCTATTCCCATAGATAAATAGTCAGTACTTCCTTTATTACATCCAAAAAAATCAAGGGATAATACCTACAACGAATCTTCTACAACCTCCTCTTCACTCTCTCATAGTCTCCTCTCTTAATAACAATACTCTCTCACACCATTACAATACAATATATAGGATGCCACAACATACAAAATCCTAAATCCATTTCCCCTAAACCCATATAAAGGAGGGGTTGATTCCCCCCGGTGACACCCCCCCCTCCTATGCCTCACACTATGAAACATAACAGCGTGTTGGGATGATCGTGCAAAGAATATAACACAAATCCCCACCAAGGACTAGGATCCAAACATGGATAAAACAAGACCCTTGAGCTAGGAAGATAATTAGGCTTCACAATCAAAACATCATTCTTGAATGGATAATTGAAAGAGAATATTTACATGTCTCAACCAGAAGGATTCATTGTGAAGGGTCAATAAAATAAGTTATGAAAGCTAATCAAGTCATTTTATGGAATAAACCAAGCACCTCGCGCATGGTATGAAAGTTAACCGGGCATCTTTTGAAGATCAGTTTCAAAAATTTAACATTGATGATGTAACTTTGTTTTTCAAGAAGAAAAATATTTTATATATTGTGGTGTATATATATGATCTTTTGATAACAGGGAACAATCGATATTATATTGCATCCATAAAGAAATAATTGAATAAGGTTTTTGAGATGACATACATGGGACATCTTCACCACTACTTGGGTATTGAAGTAACTCATAATCCAATGTATGTATCCATCTCCCAAAATAAGTACATTGGAGAGATATTGAATAAATTTTGCATGATTGTTTGTAATCCTCTCTATACTCCAATGGATCCAAATATGAAGCTAACAATGAAATAAGGGAATCAATTTGAGGGTGAAACTAAATATATAGAAATCTTGTTGGGAGTCATATCTACCATACTAATACCAAACTCGATATTTCCTTTGCAGTTGGTATCCTTTACAAGTTCATGCAAAAACCTTGTGAAGGACATTGGTGCGCTCAATAGGAGTTCTTATTGGAATACTGAGAGGGGGGGGGGTGAATTAGTATGAGCACAATTAGTACTTTTAATCACAATATAAAACCTCCAATAAATATCATGAGAATTCAATATATCATCAACACCATAATTCAATCCATAAACATCACATAAACACAATACACCAAAAATTTACATGGAAACCCAATTGGGGAGAAAACCGCCTAATGATTTTATTATTTATCAAAGAGTAGATTAATTGGAAGCACGAACTTCCTATTTCTCCAGCTAGAAATGGAAGGAGGCTTCAACCCCCTATTTATAGGATGGAACCTAAAGGAAGCTCCAACTCCATAATTTATCGATGCAACCAGAAGGAGAATACAACCCCCTTTCCTTTCATCATCCAACTGCCCTGGAATATAAATGTAGACTAATCTGTCACTACCTCTGTCACTAAAAATGATAACATGTTGTTGATGTTGTTTCTAATACCTCTGTTGTTGCTACTGATATCGAGACTTCATCAATATTGTAACCAAACATACCTCATACCAGTATTTACAATAGAGTTCTCCAAATCAAATGCTTATGTATCACTAAGACAAACATGTTCCTGATTTCTTTAGAATACTCACCCTAACAAACATAGGAAGACATATCTTAAACCTATAGTTGGCCTGAGTTTTAGATCCCTCATCTTCAACAACTTTTCCTCATAGGTATGTGACCCTATAAATTGTTTTCTCGCGGGTATCCACGTTTTTCTTCATTGTAGCCCGCGAATGTACTCACTTTTCTTCCTGAAAGTCATGGATTTTCTCAAAGAACCTATGTCTGTACACTCTTCTTTGTACGCTCGGATCCTACAAACTTATTACTTCACTCAACTTCTTTTCCTTCAACTGACTTCCTCAGATCTCCAACCTGTATTCTTAGAAGTGATTTTCCAATTGACTATTCTTTGTGTTTTAATGAGGATCTCATGCAACTGACATGCGCATGAAACTCACATGCAATTTGCTAAATTTTGTTTACAGTTACTTTGACATGAACTAACATGCAACTTTTTCACTTTTGTTTACAGTTACTTTGACATGAACTAACATGCAACTTGTTAAATTTTGTTTACAGTTACTTTGACATGAACTAACATGAAACTTGTTAACTTTTGTTTACAACTACTTTACCTTGGAATGCAACCTGTTAATTTCATGTTCAAGGGTTGACATCAATGATAACCAATCTTTCAACAATTCAATGACAATTAATATTTCAACAATTAATCTTTCAACAATCTCCCCCTTTGGCATTGATGGCAACACTTAGACACAACACTTTGCATGCTCATGTTGGTTCCCCCTGTATTCATCCCTCTTTGACATCAATGGAAAAGGGTGAATTCTCCTTGGGGTTGCTCCGCCTATATGTAAGCCTCTGATATTTACTGATATTTCTCTTCATGATGATTCCTCATGTACATCTATGATAAAAAGTATTAAAAAATAATTCAAGTATTTCATGATTACTACTGCTCTCCCTCTGTCATACTATGCCAACTTCCATGTATATCATTGTGGTGTTGAAACTACTTGAATTTTCTGTCGACTATACTCAAAAGTATTCCTCAAAAGAGGTTTGGTGAAGATATCTGCAATCTATTATTTTGTCCCAATATACTCTACCTTGATGTTCTTCTTTATAACATGTTCCCATAAAAAGTGAAACTTGATCAGAATGTGTTTTATCTTGGACTGCATCACTAGATTCTTAGAAATACTTATATCACTGGTGTTATCACAGAATATCAGAATAGGATCGTCATATTCCACCTGTATATCCTGCAAAGTTTGCCTCATCTAGAGAACTTGTGTACAACATGTTGCTTCTGCAATATGCCCTGCTTCTACTATGCGCAACGATACTAAAGACCATTTGTTGGCCTTTGGTTATGGAAGGAAGTGAAGAAAAAGGAAGGAAAGGTAAAAATCGATCTTCACGGGAGACACAGTAACTATCACTGAGTCGAAGTGAGCAAAAGAGAAGGAAAGATGGAGCAAAGTGCGGAAAAGCAAGTTGTTGGACGAGGAGATTAGGGATGACAGATCAGAAAGGAAGAAGGATAATGGACAAATCAACAAGTAGATAAAGTCCATCATTGGATGCTTTGGAGCACCGCACGATGAAGAAGGAAAGAGAGGTTGGCAAAGCCTTGAAAAAGCGAGTCAAGTTGACCTAGGGTTTTAGACACCTAGGGTTTTGGCACCCAAGTTTAGACCTAAGCCTATCGGTGAGGGATTGTAATGTATAAATAAAGGTCAAGAGGACCTGGGAGGGGTTGGTCTTTGAGTATTGGTTTGATATTGTTGTTATAGCTCTGTTGTGGAGAGAGAGGATTGTATTGTGAGTTCTTCAACTGTGTGTGAAGGTCAACTCCTACAGCTAGGTGTGCAGGAAGGGGACGTGAAGAGAGAGAAGAAATAATATCTACTAGCTGTGAGCACAGATAATAAGTCTATGCTTTAACTTAATAAATCATAAGCATAGTTATGTGGATGTAGCCCTAGAAAGAGGGTGAACCACGTATATTTTTTGTCGTATGTGTGGTTGATGCCTAGATCTCTGTCATTGTTATATTTTTATTTGCAGTATTATGTTCGATCAAATCTATAGTTGTGCAGGATAGACCCAGTTGATAAGTGAAATATGAATGTTGTATTATTGTTGTGATAGATCCATTTGATATTCCTCTGGTTGTGGACATTCTTGTCCTACAACCCCCCCTTCTTATCTACTTTGGGTGAGACTGCATCTGCTTCATAGGTGCTTCCGAAAGGGCCAATAGCTAGGGCTTGTTGGTGTGTTCTTGGAGTGAACCTTGGGTCTGCCTCTGTGCCAACAAATGGTTTCGTTGTTGGGACAAGAATCTGTGTAAGGCAATGTCAAGGTGGTTCCCATCGAAGACAGAGATTCATAAGTGGATAGAGGATCAAGAGAGGGACTTCAATGAAGCCCAAAACAAGAACCCTAAGCTAAGTACTGAAGGTTGGCTACAGAGACACATCTTCACCGATATTCACGAGATCTTATTTGGAGGAATTCATCAAGAGCTATAGGAGTGGTTAGCTAGGTTAGTCGATACCCAGTTCGAGATCAGATCTAGACCTCCTGTGGTCTGGACGTCAGAGTTGATTAAGAAGGTTAAGAGAGTCGACAACGTTGTATCAAGGGTTGTAGATCATTGATTCGATAGTACCATTGGAGGGTATATCACCAAATTTCTTGTTATAGAACATAATCATATAGCCAGGCCGAGAGATACTTCTTCAAAGGACCCAGAGGAAAATTTTACAAATTTTGAAGCTAAGAATCAAGATGTTGTTGCATGAAAGGAATGTCTTGAAGATACAATAGATTAGATGGATTTGAAAAGGCTAATGTTCAAGAATTCAGACAGCGACACAGAAGCCGGACATACGTGCAGTGGGAAAGTATTTCTAGGGGTTCACCTTGAGATCCTGTTCAAGAAAAACTACAGAGACAAGGGTTTCTACAGTGAGGAAGAGGCAGATCTGATAGATGAAGAACATTCAGAACCCACCAGAGCAGAGGAAGAGGAAGCTAAATAACTTTGCCACAATGAGCCAAAGACATCAGGAACTGCACAAACCATTGAAGTAAGTAATATCAATCCTTTTGTTATTTCAGAAATGCTAAGTAATCAGAATATTCCAAATCACCAGAGTCCACATACTACTATTACTAGTAGTTCAACATATACTTAGATAGGAAACCTAGGCAGCTCTATGGAAGACGAGATGAGGATCTACATCTTTAAAGGAGATGGATCTAAAGATCCTGATCAACACTGGTTCCTATGCGAGGTTGTATGGAACATTAAAAATATTACTGATGAAGCTGTTAAAAGAAAACAGTTTAGCACTACGTTGAGGGATCACGCTCTAAGATGGTACATGAAGCTTGTCCAAGGACTTCCGCAACCTAAGCCACTAAATGAGATCAAGAACCCACTGGTTGAAGAGTTTAAAAAACCTAAGTTAGAGTGACAGTGTATTAATGAGTTGATGGAGATCAAACAGAAGGTATCCAAACCTATTTGGGAGTTCGATTAGAGATTCAAGACCCTAATAGGCCGACCGACTTTTAAGATCCCATATGAGAAGAAAAAAAGAATGGTTCATCCTTGCTATTTTACCACACATCAGAGTTCCCCTGATGTAGTAGAATATTTCATTTCAGGTAGAATCTTTGGAGATCGCCATGAATCTTGAATCAACACCTATGGGAGAATCTAGCTCAGGCATGAGCCAGATCTTGAGCCAGTTGACTAGTTTGTCTCTGCAGGTTGAGGATATGAAGAAGGAAAAGGGGAAGGACATAAGATAAGATATCTGGTGTGTAATATGAAGATCCAAAGGTCATGATAAATAACACTGTCCCCTGTTTCATGAATATTTGTCCTCAGGAGCATTGAGCCCCTTGAAGCAAGTTAACCTGCCCTGGTGCGAAGTATGAAGAAACCGACATCGCCATGGTGAGTGCTATTATATGCAAAAGGATGTTCAGACACCCACAAACTTGTACTGCACATTCTGTAAGTCCGTAGGGAACGATTATAGAGATTGTAGGGCTTTTGACCTAATGCACAAAAGATCAAGGGACATATACAAGATCCAAGGGGAATCAAACCAAGAAGGAAACAATGCACAATACAATTCTCCAGGAAGAGGAAGTTTCAATCCTCACAGTGGATATAGAGGAGGAGGAGGAGGAGGAGGAGGTATGGGTTGAGGCTAAGGACAAATAATCTGTTACAACTGCACACAACTAGGACATTTAGCGAGGGGATGCTAGAACCCTTGTACAACTTGCAGTTATTGCAACTCCTTCAAGCATGTCATCAAGGACTGCCCCTTGCTACTAGATAAGCTTAAGGAAAGATGAGGACCTCAGAAAAACCCACAAGTGCAACTGATATATGCTGAACCTCGCAGAGCAGACCCTAGATTCGTTGTTATTACTCGAGGAGGCACTGCTACAAGAGAAGACAGAGTAGCCCAAGGAAAGACTGCAGACAATCATGGAGTCAGGAAAGCTAGAGAGAAGACCCCAATGTTTGATTCTAAGAAAGAAAGATAGATATTTGAGGAGGGAAGAAAAGAGCTCCAAGGAGATCAAGGGTCTTCATCAAAGAAACAACCATAAACCAAATAATATGGAATGCATCAGGTGTTTGATCCGTCTGCATCACCAACAGAAGGGAAAGAGGTAAGCAAACTCATGGAATTTTTGTGCACTTGTGTTAAGTTAATTCAAGATAAAAGCATTGTACAAGAATTACAAGATTTAATTAAGCAGTATGAGCTAGGAAAGACAGAATCCTTACTGAATAGGTAAGTGCACCAAATTGGAAAAAGGATAAGGACAAATAAATAATTAAGCCTGAACGCTCAAATAGTAGAATATGATATAGACTATGTGGTCCTCGACTTAGGGTCAGAGGTCAATGTCATGACTAAGAAAACCTGGGCACTGATGGGAAAACCGAAGTTGATTTATTCCCCTATCAGACTTAGAAAGTCTAATCAGCAAGCTATCATCCCATTTGGACGATTGGAGAATTTCCCTGTGGACATCGATGGAGTTAGAACCTTTGCAGATTTTGAAGTAATTGAAATTGTTGATGACAACTGCCCTTATCCTACATTATTAGGAATTGATTGGGCCTTCGACAATTCTACTGTTGTTGATCTAAAGAAGAGGCATATGAAATTTGAAAGAAATGGCCTTAGGGTCATTGCACCTTTAGATCCAGATGAGGGTCCTCAGTACACAGAGCCTATCAGAGAAGAAGACCATGCGTACGAACTGGAAAACATCTACAAACTAGCATCCAGACAATAGGATTATATCAATCCTATAGCCGATGGGAATATGAGATGACAAAGCGACAACGCATGTTCATCAGACTCAAAAGAAGTGCTGGAGAATTGGCAGAACCAGATGTATGAAGTCTCTACCAGAAGATTTGCTAAACTAACCAGAGTGGTTCGCTGGATCGACACAACAATGAGTAACTTACCCACATTTGATGGGTTGAACTCTTTATAAAACTTCTTATCAGAGTTTGAGATAAGTGTACCAACACAATAGAGGTTGTTGGAAATGGATGAGGCCATGAAAGCTACACCAACAAGATGGTGGGGGACGCACAAAGGAAACATCACAGATTGGACATAATGTCGAACATTGATGACAACATGGTTCTCAACACAAGTAGGAAGCTGCCAAGTGAGATACACAGGTCGAAGTTGCCCAAAGGATCATGTGCGAAGATATGAAGAGGCCTGGAGTGACATTCCTCGAGAAAAATGGGTGCGCATATTCATTAACATGCTGGACACAATCCCTATCAACTGGTATCTTCAAGCGGAGTTGTGCCTCGTCACTTCAGATTGGGAACGTATGATCCATAATTTTGTAGCCACCTTTTTGTTTGAAAGTGAATTTCCTTCAGTAGACCAAGCATTACAAATTGTGAGACATAAAGTATTTAAGGAGGCATCTGGCCTCCCTTTGGAGCAAGAAGAGGATGAATGGACCGCGCCATTCCAGAAATTGAAAGGATGTTACAACATTAATTCCGATGAAGATGATGATCCGAGGAAGGTAAACATCGTTGAGACAGAAGGCCATAGAAATGTGGAAGGACTAGGAGTTGAGCTACCATTCATAGGAAAACCGATCAAAATAAAGAAAGTCAATATTGGGACAGAGGAGACATTGAAGATTGCCAATGTCAGAGATTATTGGGATGTTGCTACCATTGACAAGATTACAAAGTTATTGCATGAATATTAGGACTTGTTCCCGACCAATTTCACCGCTATGAAGGGAATCAAAGGGCCTATGGGTGAGATGATAATACCTTTGAAACTAGATGCGAAGCCAGTCAAGCAAAGACCTTATAGTCTGAACCTGAAATACAAGTAAAAAGTGAAGATCGAGCTTGACAGAATACTGGAAGCAGGGATTATTGAACCTGTCGAAGAGTCGGAGTGGATCAGCCTTATGGTGGTACAAGACAAGAAGACAGGAGAAATAAAAATCTTTGTGGACCTTAGAAATTTGAATGATGCCTGCCTGCATGACCCTTTTCCTACACCATTCACAAATGAAGTGTTGGATAACGTCGGAGGCTAGGAAGTATATTATTTTACGGATGTATTTTCGGGATACCATCAGATCCACATTGCCAAGGAGGACCATCACAAGACTACGTTTTCCACAGAGCAGTGTCAAATTGCTTTGAATCTGAAGAAATGCATCTTCTTCTCACCATTTGGAGTACTATTAGGTCATATTGTATGCAAGAAGGTATTGTTGGTTGACCCATCTAAAATTGCAATTATAGTTGATTTTCCACCTCCTACTTCAATCAAACAACTGCTCACTGAACTAGGCCATACTGGATATTACAGGAAATTTATCAAAGGATATGCCCAAATTACAACACCAATGGAGAAGCTACTGAAGAAGGAATGCGAGTATGAGTGGACAGATGAATGTCAGTAGTGCTTCAACACACTGAAACAGAAGATGGTTACAACACCCATTCTAGTTTTCCCAGATTGGAGCAAAGAATTCCATGTGCATGTCGATGCATCTTCTCTTGCATTAGGAGCAGTACTGGCACAACCTGGAGAAGGGGACATTGATCATCCATTATCATTTTCCAACAATAATCTATCCACATCCAAAGTTAATTACACCACTACAGAGAGAGAGGGACTAGCCATGGTGTATGCATTGCAAAAATTATGCCACTACTTGTTGGGAGGACACTTTAAAATGTTTACTGATCACTCCATGCTGAAGTACCTAGTCAACAACCTAGTGTTGGGGTAGTGAATATGCATATGGCTTCTGATGTTTCAAGAATATGATTTTGAGATCATAGTTAAGCGAGGAAGAATGAACAAGGTCCCATACCACTTATCAAGGTTGGAACATGGCGAAGAACCCACTAGTTTGGAGGATACATTAGCGGATGCACGACTGCTCGCCACTAGAAAAATTGATGACCACTTCGCAGACATAGTCCAGTTCCTGTCAACAGGTATAGATCCAAGTGAGTATACAATTCCTCAAAAGAAACAACTAGTGGTGCGTGTTGTAGATTTTTCACTTATAGCTGGACACCTGTACAAAATGGGACCGAATGAAATATTAAGGAGGTGTGTTATGGAGACAGATCGACCATTGATCCTCATAGAATCTCATGAAGGCATCACAGGAGGACATTACACATGAAAAGCAATTGTGCAGAAGGTTCTGCGAGCTGGCCTTTGGTGGCCTATGTTACACAAAGATGCTAAAGATTATGCCAGAGCATGTGATGTATGCCAGAGAATTGGAAAACCATCCTGAAGAGATGAGATGCCATTAGCACCGCAGATGAACCTACAAGCATTTGAAAAGTGGGCCATTGACTATGTGGGACCTATAAACCCACCAGGAAAGCGCACAGGACCAAGGTACATTATTACTGTGACAAAATACTTAACCCGATGGGCCGAAGCCAGAGAAGTCAAGGACTGTAGTGCAACTACAGCTGCATGTTTTATATTTGATGACATAATAACCAGGTTTGGATGCCCTAAGGTCCTTATGAGTGATCAAGGTACACACTTCATCAATAAGATAGTTGAAGCCACGACTGAAGAATTTGCATTCCACCATCAGAAGAGTACACCTTACCATCCACAAGCAAACGAAATGGTGGAAGCATTCAACAAGATCTTGGAGATAGCATTGACAAATATTTGTAGCGTGAGTAGGGATGACTGGGATTTAAGAGTACCAGCAGTACTCTGGGCTTATAGAACCACTTGCAAGAAATTAACAATGCAGACCCCCTTCAAGTTGGTTTATGGTCTTGAAGTTGTTGTCCCGATGGAATACTTAGTACCAAGCCTAAGAATTTTTGTATTTACAAACATGGATGATACCGACGTTCTTTGCGAGAGGCTTGAATAGTTGGTTGAACTGGAAAAAGAGAGATTCATTGTAGGATTCCATCAACAATTTCAGAAGGAACGAGAAAAGGCCTATCATGACACGCACATCAAGAAGAAGACATTCAAGCAAGGTGATTTAGTACTGATGTATGACAGTAAGTTTATCAAACACCCTGGGAAGTTTAGAACGCATTGGCTCGGACCATATGAGATTTCCTATGTTACAGAAGGAGGAGCTACACAACTGAAGACATTGAAGTGAAACTAGAAGGAAGGATTGGTGAATAGGAGTCAGCTAAAGTTATACTATGATAGCTAGCTGCCTCACAACTCTCAGTAAAAGCATGAGGAAAAGGGTCCAGGTACCAGTTGCAGTTGAAACTGGGTACCGGACATAGAAAAGACAGTCTGCACAAGGATGGAAAAGGGGCATAAAGCAGAAATCAAGGGTTGCACTGTGCAGTCCAAAGTCAAAGTAAAACAAGAGGATCAGATCTAAAGTGCCTCGTGATGAGTCACAGGTGAGTGTTGGGGGCCTGTTGGCCCTTGGTTATGGAAGGAAGTGAAGAAAAAGGAAGGAAATGTAAAAAGAGAGCTTCGCGGGAGACATAGTAACTGTCACTAAGTCGAAATGAGCAAAAGAGAAGGAAAGATGAAGCGAAGTGCGGAAAAGAAATTAGTTGGACGAGGAGATCAAAGATAACAGATCAACAAGGAAGAAGGATTGTGGACAACTCAACAAGCAGAGAAAAGCCATCATTGGATGCTTTGGATCACCGTGCGATGAAGAAGGAAAGACAGGCTGCGAAGCCCGAAAAAAGAGGGTCAAGTTGACCTATGGTTTTAGACACCTAGGGTTTTGGTATCTAGGGTTTTGGCACCTAGGTTTAGACCTAAGGCTTTCAGTGAGGGATTGTAATGTATAAATAAAGATCAAGAGGACCTGGGTGGGGTTCGTCATTGAGTATTGGTTTGATATTGTTGTTATAGCTCTGTTGTGGAGAGAGAGGATTATATTGTGATATCTTCAGTTGTGTGCGAAGGTCAAGTCCTGCAGTTGGGTGTGCAGGAAGGGGAGAGGAAGAGAGAGAAGAAAGAAGATCTGCTAGCTGAGAGCACATATAAGAACTGTATGCTTTATCTTAATAAATCATAAGCATAGTTATGTGGATGTATCCCTAGAGAGAGGGTGAACCACGTATATTTTGTGTCGTATGTGTGATTGATGTTTGGATCTTTGTCATTGTTATATTATTATTTGCAATCTTATGTTAGATCAGATATATTGCTACGCAGGATAGACCTAGCTGATAAGTGATATATGAATATTGTGTTGTTGTTGTGATAGATCCACTTGATATTCCCCTGGTTGTAGACATTCCTGTCCTGCAACGCCCCCCTCTTATCTACTTCGGGTGAGACTGCATCTTCTTCGCAGGTGTTGTCGAAAGGGCTAGTATCTAGGGCTTGTTGGTGCACTCTTGGAGTGAACCTCGGGTCTGCCCCTATGCCAACACCATTTCTTTCTCAAGTAGGATACCAGACAATCACCCAAGTAGAAGGCTTCTCCACTTGTACTTCTTCTTTCATCAATACTTCCTACCCAATCTGCATCTGTATATGCAACTAGAGATAGATCATTCCCTTTTGGATACCATAATCCATAGTCTTGTGTTCATTTGAGATATTTGAGTATTCTCTTTACTGCCATAACATGTGTTTCCTTTGGTTCTTCTTGAAATATTTCCACATGTCCAACTACCTACATCACATCCGGTCTCAATATTGTCACATAGTATAAACTTCCAATCATCGATCTGCAGAGTCTATGATCTACATCCTTGGATATATCATCTTTTCTCAATTTGCAACTGGTCTGCATGGGAGTACTTATAGGCTTGCAATCAACCATTCCAAACTTGTTTAACATTTCTTTGATATACTTGGTATGGGAGATGAAAATACCTATATCTTGCTGACATATGCAGAGTCCCAAAAAGAAAGACAAATCACCAAGTAATGACATTTTGAATTCATTATGCATGTATTTAGAATTTTTTTGACTCATCCTGTTATCATCACTTACAAAAATAATGCCATCAACATAAAATTCAATTATCAATATACTATCTTGATTTACCTTTATGTAGAGATTGTTCTTTGCATTGCCTTTCTTGAACCCTTGTTGTTGTAGATACTTGTCCAATCTTGAATACCATGCTCTTGGGGTTTCTTTGAGTCCATACAATTCCTTCTTCAATCTGCAAACATGATCTTCCTTTTCTAATGATATAAATCCTTCTAATTTTTTCGATGTAGACTTCTTGTTCTAGTTCTCCATTTAGAAAGGTTGATTTTAAATCCATCTGATATACTTTGATTTTCTTCGAACATGCATAATCCAAGATCAATATGACTTTTTCCATTATGGAAACTAGAAAAAAGTTTCTTCAAAATATATTCCTTCAACCTAAGTATATCGCTTGCATACTAACCTTGCTTTATTCATGGTTACTTGTCCATCCTCATTCAACTTGTTTCCGAATACCCATTTTGTGCCAATCACATTTTTATTCTTAGGCCTTGGAACAAGTTCCCATGTTAAGAATAAAATTTCGATCTCGATATTTCTATATGTGGGAGAGAGGATACAAATTTTGGAGTTAAGAATCTTAAATTTCAATCATAAGACACCCAAACTACAATCCCATAATGATTGTAAGCTATAAGAATATTAGGTGAGAATGATGAATGATATGGTTCCCCTTTATTTTGAGAGAATCTTCACTCATTCACAAAATATTAGGTGAGATTGATGAATGATATGGTCTCCTTTTATTTTGATATAATCTTCACTCATTCCCATGTCAATGTTGGTGAAATGATCAACTTCCTAATTGTGGGTTCACAACACATGGAAAAACTTAATTACTTAAAATTCCTTAACCAATGAAAAATATAATGGACAAGATGAGAGATATGGGTTCTAAGGATTATATTTTTTTCTAAGGGACTTGAATATCATTGATGAATCATCTCTTATTAGTTATTTTCTCACATATTGTGCTTTAATCCTTGGTAAACTTTGATAGGAAACCATGGTCTCTACCTTATTGTAAGTGGAAAATCTTAAGCCTTAAGAAAAATATACTTCTATTTTTTCTTTGGAATTATAAATGATTTTCCTTATACTTTCAATCTATGAATATTTCTACAATTAAAAAGTATTTAAATTTTTTTCTTTAAAATTATAAATAATTTTCCTTATGCTTTCAACCCATGAATATTTTCTACAATTAAAAAGTATTCAAAAAAATTTGAAATATAGCATGAGTGCATATGTCATTATGACAACAACAAGCTTTTAATATGTACACAATAGTTGTAGATTTTATCCCAACACTCATTAATCCATTCGTTACTTGTGATCATATCGCTATTACTACAATGTAGTTATATGTATTTATGATTGGTAGCATACCCAACTCTCATAGTTTCCTTTCTTATATTTCCGATCAATTAATATGAAAAATTGCAATGAAAATCATTATATGTTGTTATTTGTCTTTTTGAACCCCTCCATGCACATCATTTCTTTATCTTTGAATTTTCTATATGAGGATATTGATTCAATTCTCTCAATGCTAAATAAATGCCTTTTTAAAGAATGTTAATGTGTGACTTTCATGCTCTTGTGATAACTACTTATTTTTTCCGAATACATACCAAATCACCATGAAGACAACTTATGACCCGGAGAAGTTTAGTTATGCAGAGAAAAACATAAGAAGAAAGGCCAATTTTACAAGAAATACCAAATTCAAAATTAGAAAACTTCAGTTATGTAGAGCAAAACATAAAAGGAAAGGCCAATTTTATAAGAAATACCAAATTCAAACTTGATAGAATTGCTAGTTTGTCTAGTGAAGTGTCACATACTTATCTCTTTATTATATGCACAACCATGAACTAAAACCCTATAACAGTGTGTAGTCCCAATTCAAGGATGAATTTAAATTTATTTATAATCCATTTATTAGACAATCACCTCATGATGACTCGTGAATCTTTGCCATATACTTCTTATTCCATTTAAGCTAACCTTCTATTGAGTCTTCATTTAAGCTAAGTTTCTATTGATACCAAATTTTCTCCTTAATATTTCCAATTCATAGGACATTATGTTGTTATAATTTCCAATGAACCAAAGAGTGAGGAAAAAACCATGCAAAGAAAGAATATTTGAAGATACCTTTGATACTTCTCAAGGTGAAACTATCATGTTGTTATATAGGTTTAACCATGCAAAGAAAGAATATTGGAAGATACCTTTGATACTTCTCAAGGTGAAATTATCATGTTGTTATATAGGTTTTATCATTGGTGATAATAAATATCTCATATTCTTTTCCGTGAAATAGTTTTTTATTTATTTGTAAGTATTTTAAATGGATTTTTGAGCTAGCTAATTTAGAACTCACCATTAGGTAGGAATATTATAATTTATTTACTTCTTATCATATGTGTAGGCCATTGCGATGTTGAGTTTCTATTTAAATGTCACTCCAGCCCAATGCCAATTTTACAAATTTTGTGAGGAGATTTTTTAGTTTTGGCTTACTATTCCTTTGAAGTTCTCACTATTTCATCTTGTTTATTTCTTGCAGACATTGAAAGTTAAAGCAATCTATTTTTTTTTCAAATTCTTCTTGCCTCAATAAACCAACCCACTATTGAAGGCTAGAACTCACTATTAGGTAGGAATAGTATAATTTATTTACTTTTTATCATGTGTGTAGGCCATTGCAAGGTTGAGTCTCTATCTAAATGCCCCTCCATCCCAATGGCAAGTTTGTCAATTTTGTGAAGATATTTTCAAGTTTTGGCTCATGATTCCTTTGAAGTTCTCACTATTTTATCTTGTTTATTTCTTGTAGGCATTGAAAGTTAAAGCAATCTATTCTTTTTCCGATTTCTTCTTTCATCAATAAACTAACCCGCTATTAAAAACTAGTTTGATCATATTTTACACAAACCACTTGCCAAAAAAATGATGATCATATTGGAAAAGAGTGCTTGAAACTCTTCCTTTCTCAATTTAGAGCTTTCTCTTTGTTTTTGGGTTGTTTTTGACTTCTAGTGGAATAGTTTAGATTGCAAACCTTACCAGCCCAATGTTTTGAGATCTTAATTTTTCTAATTAAAATCTTTATTTTTTCCTTCCCACACAAATTGCGTGGTTGCTTTTCCTATTTCCATGCTATCATATGCTTTGCATAAATTAAAGTCACACGGTTCTACTCAAGATCCTATGTGCATGTTTCTAAATAAAAAATCGCATTATTGTAGTTCTACGTGCCATTTTCCTATGTAGGTGCACAACTTTTTTGAGGTGGGATTTGTCTTTCTTGGAGGGAGGTGGACCATATTTCATTTTCTCCCCATTTATACTTGGGTAATTTTTGTTGATTGGTTGTTTACTTAATATTGCACATGGGTTAAAAGGAATTGGAAAAGGAAAAACAATATAAACACTTTGTTTAATGGACTTTTCATTTTAGTAATTTTATTTTCTGTAACTTTTAATTTCAGCAATGGTACATTTTATATACAATTTTTTTTATATTAATCAATAAACTTTTAAAATCAATCATATAATTTAATAATTTAATTAAGAGTTTTTTGAAACTCATTATCTTATAATCTTTTGATTGACAGTAATTAATAGGAATGGGTAGTGAATACATAACTAGTCAATTTTATTAAACATAACTAACATTTATATTTACGGGAGGATCTTGGTTTTAAAAATTTGGAGGCCATCAAAACATGAGACTAAGTATAGTGAAGAGAAAGAGTCATGTAGTAGAGAGAGTGATTTCTAGGATGCATCTCTAACCAAAGTATTAAAAACTACTTTAAGCTATGGAATTGTGGAATCCCACCCAATTCCAAAGAAAAGTAATTGGCTTATTATTATACATCATCCATGCCATTTAGTGTAAAGAGGTAGCTTAGAGGTCAATTTTAGGATTCCCACCCATTGATTTGCACGTGGAGTTTGCAAGTGCTACTTGAGACACATAACTCATTTTTTTTGGATCTCTTCTTTCGATTTCATCACCTTTGGAGGTTATCTTGTAAGGTAATTGTACCTTATCTCTTTCGTACCTTTAGTTAGGTTGCATCCTTGTTAGAGTTTATCACCCCTAGTGGAGGCTCACTTGAAAGGCTCTTTTGATCTTTCAATTTTCTTGTGCCTTGATAATGTGTCTTACGAAAGTGTTTTGAAACTCTATTAGTCACCACTCGAAACAACTTGAAAACTATATGATTCATCACTAAGAAATAATCACATATATCATTCATCACTAAGAAATAATCACATTGAAAACCATATTAATCACATTGAAGACCAACACTTTTGGAACCTTTAAACTATTGTAGAGACATGTGTATTGAATATATTAATAAAGACAATCTTTGACACATGTAACCACATAATATACAAACTAACACCCATCCATTATTTAAGTGTTATATACCTAATTCTAATGATTATCGTATATCCTAAATATCCTCGAAATTATGGTATATCCTAACTAACATGTAACCACATAATATACAAACTAACACCCATCCATTATTTAAGTGTTATATACCTAATTCTAATGATTATCGTATATCCTAAATATCCTCGAAATTATGGTATATCCTAACTATTTTAAAGGTTAGATACCATAATCCTAGGGATTCTGGTTGTATATCTACAATTCCATGCCTATCTTATTTTCTCCATTCAGGGATTCATCTGCAACAATTTCCTCAAACAAATCGCCCCCATTTTCTCATAAGTTACCCACAGGCCTGTGCTTTGGCCGCTTTTTTAAATTTCAACCGAAATTTTCACCCAGGGCTAGTGGAAGTGCCTATAAAGACGAGGTGCAGCCAGTCACTTGGATATTCTTCAGGGTTGAGTTCAAAATTGCTAGGGTTTCTGCTATTTAAGGAAGCAAATGCATGGTATATGCATCGACCTCGAAAGAAACGTAGTCATCGATCCGATTTTTAGCAAGGAAAGTGACTAATCACATGGCAAAGAGCCGACCATTGGCATCTAGACCAGCAATTTTCTCCATATCGTTGTCTCAACACCGTTGGAATTTCTTCATTCCTCTCTCTAGACCGGCTCATCTTCCATTGACTACTCTTCTTCCAGCTAGAGTCCACGTCCGTAAATGGAATCCATGATTCAAGTTCTTAACTTTTATTGGACGAAAATTCAGGTAGGGCCTTAATGACCCACCTACAAATGAAGACAGCGGGATGCAAGAAGCTGAATTGACGAAAGACGTATTCAACCCCAGAGAAACAACATTACTTTTGTTGGCACAAACACCACTGACATTGAATTTGGTACGAGAGGTGAGATTCATACTTGCAATAGGCTCTCCACTGGAGCACAACACACCGCGTAGAGCCATCTCCACATAACTCCACAATATGACAAAGTTGTTTGTGGGGAATTTTCCCTTCAATATAGATAACTAGTAGCTTGACGATCTCTTTGTTGGAAGTCAATATCGTTACGGATAGAGAAACTGGAAACTGAAACATATGAGATGTAAAGTTGGGAAGTGTAAGCAAAGAAATAATGTATAAAAAAATATGACACTTTCATGAGATAAGAGACAAACAAACAAAGAGAAGGAGAAATGGGATGGAGAGAAGTTGAAGTGTTGGGGATGACCTTCCGGCTATCCTATTTGTTGACTTAATCTTCTATATCATGTTTCCTCACAATGAAAGATGGGTTCCGATATGAATGAAGTATGGGATTATCCATAATTTACCAAGGAGCATGTAACTTGTACATTGTTGAATAATAATGAGCTTGACGGAAGCCAAGAGAATATTTGTTTTCCCATTTCAGTTTCATGTTAAATTTTGAGTTCTTTGTGCATTGATTGTATTTAGATTTTATTGACTATGAGTGTAAATGGAAAATTAATGGTTGTTTCCATATGCTTTTGTAAAGAGAAATCCATGCTAGTTTTGTTTGAAATTCGTCTTTCTTAGATCTAGTTCCCATGAGCCACTAAGTGAGTCTAAGAATTCTTTAACCATTTCCGTACATCCATTTTGAAGGGGGAAATTGACGACTCTCCTGTCAAATAGATGGGGGTTGTTAATTTCATTTTTAAGAGTCGTTGGGGGAATTTCACTCACTCCTAGAGTCAAATTGATGTTGTTTACTATCTAACTTTTCCCAAGGGCCGTTCATTACATTTTTATTATTTCCGGGTTGGTTTTTCTTCTTTGATAACCCAATACGCCCTCAAACATTTTTATTTTCTATTGGTTACTCCATCCACCATCAAGACATTTTTTTTTGCCCTGGATAACCAAATTCTCTCCTTGAATGTTTTCTTTACCATTGATTATCAAATTCGCCCTTAAGATATTTTCTTTCAACTGTTGGTCGATTTGTTCCGTGGGTTGATTTTCTCTGTGGGTATTTGGTTGACATCCCTTGAAGACATTTTGTTCCTTTCCCTTGGTTTGGTTGGGTTTCTCCCGTGGTTGGTTTGCTTTCATTTAGTTGATCGATCTTTCATTTGGTCGACTCGACCACTCGTGTAGTTGTCTGAGATTTAATTTGGTCAACCTAACCACTAGAGTAGTCGATCGAGATTTTGTTTGGTTGAACCGACCACTAGAGTAGTCCAACGAGATTTTATTTGGTTGGCCGTACTAGTAAATTAATCGACCAATTTCCCATTTGGTCACTGACGCAGTCGCGCCCTCACTAGCACGTCCGCTTCAACATGATCTTCTTCTACACTCACGGCCCGAAGAACTCAAAGGTTCCTCTAATTCCCCATCGAGAATTTTCCTTACCCACGAAAACTCTCCAAGTGATCTCCCTTAGTGATCGGGAAATCGGAACTCCCAGCTTCGCGAGTTCACTGTCTATCTCTGGGTTCTCAAATCCCCGAGACCCGATGGCCAGTCAACGTTGACTTCTTCCCGTACCTATCGAGACTTCTGCTCTATCGCGATTTCGTAACTCGCGATGTCATGCACTTTGAATTGTCGACTCCCGATACCCGATGTGCCAAATCTTCGATGCGCACGTGTGGATTAACCTTTCCACACCCCGTCACTTCAATCGGGATTTCGGAATTTGCGGGATCGCGAATCCTAATGCCAAAGGATTTGGGACTTACCTTTTCCCGATCCCCGATACTATGCCACCTACCCTCCACTATCTCCTGTTGTGGCCCACACGACTCTCTCGTCGGGGTATCGCAGATCGCGATTCCAAGTGGCAAGAGTTTATTTCCTTCGAAAACTCCGATTTTCCAAACCCCGACTTTCTGGGATCTCCTGACACGCGTCTCATTGATGGACAGTTCTGATCTTGTCAGGATATCGCGGATCGCGATATCGCAATACTTGTTGCTACAACTTAGAGCTTTGACTTGCGAATCCCTGATATGCGATGTCACGTGTAGATCTGACAGTCCCTATGACTCGGGATCGATGTTTCTTCCCCTCCTGAGCTTCAAACCTCTTCCACACTTACACTATAACCTCCCTGCACCTCCGTGAGATCCAACGGCCCACGGAACTTCGCGAAACCTCCTCAAAGGATTTTGACCTTCAGATTTTCCCTTTGTAAATCCATGAAATGAAGAAATGTCTCCCCATGAGACTCGTTCCCCTGCTCGCCAACCTGCGACGCTTCCCTCGCACTTCCAATAGCAACTTCCTTGCGCTTATCCTTCAGTGAATTTGAAGGTCTACTCCTCCTGAGCTTTTCCACGACTTCAGCCTTCTTGGAAACCTCTTGCACGCACTCCTTGCGACAACCCTTCAACCTTGTCTGAGTGTTGAAGTCTCTCGACTCTACGCACTCCTGCAACAGTATTCTTTCAGTCCCTTTCTCAGGTTCACAACCTTGAGACTTCCTTCCACCTGCGCACACTTTGCACGGCTTCTGTGCCTAACTGCACCTCCGAAGAAATGAGAACAAAAGTTATCTCTAATTGAATCCTCCTGTCAACGCACTCCTTGCGGACAATTCGACTGCACTCCTTGCAGGAATCCTCTGGCTCAATTAGAGAAACAATTGAAACTCATTCCATCTCCCTCTTAGACTTCAATTCAACCATGAAATCACATAAACAGTATATAAAAGCAAATGTATGACAGGAAGCAAATATTCATGAGCATAACATCAATGCACAGAGAAACAACACAAACCATGAATTTGAATCAAAGCTTTCTCTATTAATTCAAATGTCTGTACATGGGGTGTTCTTCATACAGTTCTCTACATGCTCTTCTTCTGCTTCTCTTCTATGCTCAGGGGCTATGTTACAATGATACAATGATACAATGAGGGTGTCTATATCCTGTTTCCCTCTTGGACTCTAAAGATATCAAATCTAAAATTAAAATCCTATCTACCAGCATTAACTAAATTAAATGTCGGCTATCTACAAAAGGACGAGAGCTATCCTCTCAAGGTCCATTACAATATACAAGTGCGCTTCCTTCATAAATGACTTCATTAAAGATTTGTGCAACAGTTCCAAAGCATTTTCAAAATTTTGTGATGGCTTGTCCAGCTGTCCTCCGCTTCTGCGCTGGCTCGCTTGATGAGTCGGTGATGCTCCTGCATCAGTCACCCTAACCAATAAAGAATTTGAATGGTCTATCATTCAGTCGCCTTCGCCAATGGAGCATTTGACATGTCTATCATTCGGTCGACTAGACTATCAGAGAATTATCATTCAGTCGCCTTCACCAATGGAGCATTTGACATGTCTATCATTTGGTCGACTAGACCATCAGAGCATTTGAGTGGTCAATCATTAGTTCGACTCGATTTGTGAGTCAATCAATCATTAGATCAATTCACCTATTGGCTTGGTTGGTTTATTTTCTATCAGCTAATGAAAGCTAATATTATAATTGTGTTGCAAAGAATTCCCTGTTGGTGAGACAGATAGGCTATAGCTTGTTAATTATGGATCAGATGGTATCGAAGTAGAAGTTTAAATGCACCTAGTGATAGCTATATGGTAAGTACTTGCAATGATTATAAAATAAGTGGAGAAGAGTTGTTTCTAGGTCTAGAGTGAAGTAGAGCACCAAGAATCGCAGGGGAACATTATGGATAAGATGAGAAAGAATATCCCAAGTTCAGGTTGGATCAACTTGAGTAGAGTTTCGTCACATTGACATTGATGGTGTGACAACTATTGGTAGTGAAGTGCAAGGAAAAACCATCAACAAAGATTTTTCATGAAGGCCCAAAGAAGGAATAAAAGAATCCAAAGACAGAAGTAAGATTGAGTCAAAGATGGGAGAATGGAGTTATAGTAAGACACAAGTACGTTTCGATATGAAGGATGAAGTGGATTCCATTAAGTTGAACCAATGGCTACAACAAATGAAAGTATACTTCAGTGTCCATGAAGTAATTGGAAAACAAATTTTATTTTTTTTCTCTATTGAAGCTTGAAGGCCATGCTTTGGCATGGTAGGAGAGTGATGCAGTAGTAGAGCACTAGGAAATTGGAAGGGACAATTTAAAGGATGGAAATTTATCTCAGAATGTAGAAAACTTGGCGAATATTACTAGTCCTTAATATGCAAACTATAAAATATTCGACAATATTTTTGTAAAAATATTCAAATTTCTAAGGATTTTATATAGTTTTTATAAAACTTTGGCTATTTTTAGGTAAAATAATTTTATTCTATAAAAATTGGCTGAATCACTTTTATAAAAAATGGAAATTTGCAAATAATGTTTTGGAAAAAGCATAGAAAATCAACTCATGTGCGAAATTATCCCCTAAGATTTTCCTTGGAAATGAGTCGCTAGTGACTGATTGGGAGGTGTTCAAGGACATGATAAAATCTCAGTTTTATCCAATAGGATATGAGGAAAACCAACAAATAATATGGCATTACTTCAAGAAGAGACAAGGACAATCAATGTAGGAGTTCACCATATAGTTCAGTAAGAGAGAAATTTAGATGGGAGTCTCTCTCAAAAGTCTAGACACGTTAACTAAGTATTTGGCGGCATTGTTACCTCATATTCATAGAAAAATGATGCTATTTAGACCAAATATGATTGATTAGGCTATTATTCAATCATAGTACCAAGAGGGAGACAAGTGACAGTAGCAAGCAAGTATGCACAAGCAAGCAGAACCACAACAGAAATAGAAAAAAAAAAAAATGCAAGAAGAGGTAGAATGAAAACAATATTGTGGCTACAAAAAAAGAAGAAAAAAATTCTTCCCTATAATGGAAAGGAAGTGATTGCAAGGGACACACCAAGGATAATTTTTGGAAATTTCCCCGTGAGAAGTGCCCCAAATAATTCCTGAAAAAGAAAAAAAAAATTGATATCAATGGATGTTGAGGAATGGGTGGATAACATCTCATAGCCATAAGGGAAGATCAATTTCACTAATATTTATAAATAGGTGGCATTAGTTGGATGCAGTCACAAGGATGAGAAGGATATGACATCACTCTTCAACAATAAACTACAGATGAAACAAAGAGAGGTGGATTGTTTGTTTGATCTCGGTTGACAATCCAACTTGATATCTATGCAACTTGTTGAAAATCTTAGGATGAAGACCCAAGATCATCCGTATCCATAAACTATAGGTTGATTATGGAAATATGTGGAACTGAAAGTGAGCAAGTAGTGTAAATTTAAGTTTTCCATTAGTCAAAACTCTGTTAATGAATTAGTTGTAGATGTCGTCTCTCTAGAAATGTGTGGATTCATCTTGGAAAGTCCATATTTTTATGTGAGGGATGTCATTTTCTAAAGGAGAGATAACTAGTATGGGCTAGTTAAGGAGGGAAAAGTGTATCCCATAAATGAACACAATGAAAAATTTATGCTCTCTCTGATCTACACTCATTGGGAGAGAAGAATCATGGGCAATACAAATATGTTTTTCATGTTGTTCTTGAGAGAAGGAAACTAGCTAGGAGAATAAAGCAAGTTGGATTTGGAGGATTTCTTGGAAGGCTGTTGTGGTGAGCAGTGCCAACAACTACAACAATTGATTCAATCCTACATGAAAGTGTTTCAATATCCTTAGGGAATTCTACCCAAGACAAAGCTTTAACATGAGATTTAGTTATTGCTAGTCACCACTTCCTAACATTGGTCTATATAGGGAAATATGTCATTAAATAAGATGACTTAAAGAAGCAATTGCAACAATTGTTGGAGCAGGGAGTCATCAGATCAGTACATCGTCATGTGTCTGTTGACCGGCGAAATTGAACGCTCGCCAACTAGAAGAGTGGATCCGGTCCAAGGTTATCTGAATAACCCAAGCCGTTTGGAATAACCCACCCTGACGGGTTTAGCGGCTCCATTAGCCGATCTAAGTCCTAAGGAAACAAAAGAAAACTACTCTAAATGAACTAATCTAAATAAAAATAACAATTAAAACAAACTAATAAACAAATCTAAACTACTAATATATACAATTTACTACCTAAACTATAATAATTCTATGAAATTTAACATTCAACTATCAACAAAATTAAATCTTAATCACAAATGTACAATATTTATAAATTACAGATTTAAAAGAAAACCTGCAAAAAACAATTGTAAATTGTCCTAAGACAGCGAAACTATTTTTTATTTTTATAGTTTTATGACAAAGAAATAGAATAAAAACTAACTATCTAAGCTAAGCAACTAAAACACTAACTCTAACTACAAATCTAAACTATACCTATATCTATCTAAACTACTTAAATAACACTAATAAGCTAACCTGTAATAACGCTTTCCAATTTGTTCTGTGTAAAGAATCCAGTTCATTTGTTTGATGGGAGGAAAGCCACATCAGATCCTCTGCAAGCCTCTAGTAAACAGTAAGCAGTAGTGCTCTTTTGAATATCGATAACAGAACAAACAAGACATAAAAAGTTACGACAATATTATAATTTACAAATCATCACATTTAGATAAATCTGTGTGCAAGGATTTGGACAAAATGATTCAACTAACGAAGAAGAGAAATCTATGATTCATTAACTGAAACAAAGTAATTGTTGTATTTTTAAATAAGAGAGATCAGATATGGATAACACATTAAATTAAATCACATCAACATGAAATGAATTAAGATAGCTAAAGTAGTCTATAATCGACTGCAAACTGACATGAATAAAACCTGAAACAAAAGTTTGATATATTGAAAGCGAAAGATGTTACAAGATATCAAATTTCATCTCAGACTGAATCATAAATCCATAGTATGGTTCTCTCCACAGTGATCATGCCCCCTTTATTACAAAAAATGACAAGTATTTAAAGACCTACCACAGGGTAAAACATCCCTGTGGGAATTATCAAAACAATTTACAAAAAATCTGGGATAATATCCCAAGTCTCTCTTTCTGACTCAAACTAACAACTTAAAATAAAAACTACATCACACAAATATCTCCTAAACTACCACAGCATGCCCAATTGATCATTGCAATTCATATGTACCTGAAGGAGAACAAAAATAGACAAGTTAAAAGGATATTTTGTTGATAAAATTGACAAAAATCTAATTTTAAGACTAGCTACAGAATCTTACGATTCTGTAGCTGGTCTAAATTGAACACAGAATCGTTTGAAAATCAATTCAAATCTTAAAGAATTAAATCCAAACTATTGAACAAGCATTTGATTGTTAATTGGAAACCAAACGAATCATTTGAATCAAAACTATTATGCTAATTTGAGAGCAAACGAAATCATGGTCAAGCGAATGATAACAGGGATACATGCACTCTGTTCAATTTGTATTCACCAATTCGGGGTAGACAGAATCACATTAAATAATCCGACAGCAATGCAATCATTTTCATTAACCAACTCCAATCAACACCAATTGTAGTCGTTTAAACAAATCATGCATATAATAGTTTATATCATTTCTTCCATTAACAAAATCATTGTCGAATCCAAACGAAATCAAAACGACCGTTTTTGAAATTAATATAGCTATATTAAACATATACAAACAATCATACTAATTGTGGCACACAACAATCATTTGTAAATCAAATCAAACAGGAACGAATCGAAACAATATGGGGTCGATACAATTGTTATGAATCAACACAGCTCCACAATTTTAGCAAATAGATCATTTGCACTGGTCGAATGTAATCCAAACGAGAATGTTGATTCAATACAAAACAAAGTCGTTCCTGCTAAATCGAAGTCAAACATGATTGTTTTTCTGATTTAAAAGATTACATCGTATTTATCAAACCAATAACTAATAATGACGCATTACACTCATAAAAGATCATACCAATTCAAACCTACGAAATCGTTCCAAAATCAAACCATAAGAACTAAATCAGAGCCGATAGCATCCAACCACAACAAAATCATAACAGATCAAAACATAACCGTGTTCTAATTTTAACACAAAAATCTCTTGTACAAGTCAAATGCGATCAAAATCCAAACGAAAGCAAACCTCGTTGATTTCGTTAATTAAAACCAACAGAGCTATTCTAAAACCAATTCAAAACCAATCAATTGCTTCTACTAATCTGATAACTAAATCGTAGAGATGTCCGAGTTTAGAAAACAAATTTCCCACTCATGATTCATAACGAAATTATTTTGGCAAAAATGGAAGCAACATAATCATTTTGAATGAAAACAAATAGAGCTATCGAAAGCAAATTCAATCAGTTATAATAATCCAAACCAACACATAAAATGAAATTAATATTTGGAATTCATACGTGAGAAGTAAGAAAGAGGTTTTGATCATGATAACTTGGAATTGACGAAGGCTGTTGCCATGTCGACATTCCTGAAGACAATCGAACCAGTGGTTTTTTGTTTCTTGTCATTAGCTTGAAGCCTGTCCTTTTCTTTTGATAACATTGTTACTTGGTCCTCTAACGATTTTATCTTTGATTGCAGCAAGGGAACGTCGGTGTAATAATGCTCTGGCCACACATTGCATTGGATGCATGATGTTTGCTCGGTCTTTGATAACACAGGTGAGGGTTTGCTTAAATCACCAGGGGTTTCATTATGCGGCTTGATTCCTAGGTAGTTAGGATTGTTCTTTAGGCATGGGGGCAAATTAGAGACATAGTCATAGGGTTGCTCGGAGCATAGACAATGGGAATAGGGGTACTCTTCATCTAGGAAACGCTCGATATCAGAGTCCAAGTCCTCGCTCAGAACTATGGGCTTTTGGTCGACGTTTGGCTTAGGTTTATTTCGGGCAAGTCTTGATATCAATCAAGCATTTTTCTTACCCCTGTTGTCGACAGTAGGATTACCCTTGACTCTCTTACTCACAGGCCTCTTAACAGCCTTAGTCTTGTCTTTTGTGCACGGTTTGGTTAGGGTATCGGGTAGGTCGATGTCAGGGCAAACCGAGGGTTCAGTAGGGGGTAGAAGGATATGAAATGGCACGGGTGGCCCGACCATAGTCTCACTAACCACAACCTTGTCGATTTGAACAGAATCGGGACTAGAAAAGCCATTTCGAAATAGAAAGGCTTGCCAATTATCGCCATGAAGGCTCAAATGGTGGACGATGATGAGTTTAATTAAGCCGTGGTCAAACAAGCTGCTATCATCCTTCTCGCGTTTGAATCTCTTAGACATCTTATAAAGACTATGTAAGAAGTAATGCAGCATGTTCAAAGGATAACCCATGAAATTCATCAATAACCGAAGGTGATACAGAAAAACCAAGCCATACCGACCTTCACAAGTCACAAATTGTTTCACAATTACCAAAATATCGTGCCACCTAGGTTTGAGGGTGGAAATAGGCATACCTTTATCACAGGAGACAACCTTCCTTGATATGAACAGTAATGGCCATGACACCTCATGAACTTTGGAGTTCTTAAACCATCGCTAGCCTGTAGCTGACAATCCTATAGCAGAGCTTATGAATTCTTCATTGAGCTCAAGCTATATATCACCTACTTTAGCCCTGCATCCGTCAAAGGTGAGGGTGAATTGTTGGGCAACCGAAAGGTTGAAACCCTCGAACCTCTGTATAAACACCAACCAACCACTATTTTCTAAATCTTTATGAGCATTATCGAATAGCAACATAGCTTAGCTACCATTCGGCTCTATGCGCGCCACCGGTACCATAGACAGTAGCACACGGTGAGCAGGGCGAGTGGGTAAGGGTTCGAACGGAGTATACACAGGGTCGATAACTCACAGGCTCGCTCGAAAACTAGCAAAGGTGAACCGGAATAGGGGGAAAACATTAATGACAGATCATGCGAAGGCGGTGGAGCTATTTCAATATATGAAAAACAGTCATATCCACGGTACAACCTCCAGCGCATATAACTGTTCAACCCACTATTGCATAGTTTAAAACTACGCCATTCAATCAACCAATGAAATCTATGGTAAGTGGATTAAACATTTGCGCGAGCAATAGTTATAGTTTCAAAACCAAAGCAATAAATTGAAATCACACCAAGGGTTTGATTATATGAACTATGTGTTGTATGAAACGATTTATACCAAGGGTCTTACCACAACACAAATGTTTTTTCATGAAGCCAATGTGTTAAGTGAATTGATCGAAAAACATATAAATCCAATCATCAATGCATCACAAAATCAATCACTCATAAAACGAAATTATATAATCAATCAAAGAATGTCAAATGAATAAAGATCAAGGGGTCTTGCCAACTGTATAACAGTAAGTAAATTGGAAACGCAATGGGCATATCGACAAGAATGATCATAACAATCCAGTGACGTTTTTAATATGACTTCGAAAACCAACATTTTCACGCTTGCAGTCATGAAAATGAGAATCCAAGGTAAGTGTGCAAACGCAAAATAATAGTGTCATTTTATTCATGGATTGCGACAAAAATCAAGGTTTGCAAAACACTGGTGTAGGTAGCTTATAAGGACAGTATGAAAATGTGAATTGGCTGCCAACAATGGCGACACACTGGTAGAAGCAGTTATCTCTACTAAAAGAACAAATTCAGATTATGATAATGAAAAAAATTCTAACTCAAAAATAACAACCAGAAAATCGTGTAAACATCATCATTAATCAAATATTCTAGCAGTGTTTAAAAGATGAAAACTGATAACAGTCTTAAGAAAAGTGAGCCACGATATTAAAGATAAAATCCCCAATACTGTTGACAGAGCCACTATTGCCAGCAGGCGTCCATAGCCTTGATAGGGTTTCCATTTAACCCACTCTGATATCCGTATCCTGCCCAAAAGTTCGAGATCAGAATAAAGGACATGTTAAGGTCAAGTTATCTCATTTTTGCCAATTTTCATATACCCGACATTTCTTCACTACCAGCAGGCCTGTTCAGTACCCCGGTGAAGTTGTCTTGGCATCATGCATGCATTTACCCGCTGCCAGCAGACCTGTTCAACGTCCCGATGGGTTTACAAGCACTTCCCACAGCTCCTTTATTGATTTTTTTTTTTTTTTAAAGATATATAATCGAGCGGGGTGACGGTGAAAATTATGATATTTGAACATATTTTTTTTAGACCTCATCAGAATTTTTCAGAGCTGTCGTTTTTTAAGATCCAGAGATGTTTCATTTATAGAACCAACTTTCTAAGGCAGGGAGACATCTTCTGAGTCATTCCCTTAAGGAATAGGGACAACGTAAAAAGATAATAGATGATCATGACAGGCTTTACTCATAGATCGAAATGAGTTAACTTCTTTCAAACAACAGTCTTTTCAACACAAATGTAAATTTCAAAAGTATGTAATTGATGTTTATACAATTTTTAGCAGTCATTTTAGTGAAAGAATTTTTTGTTTTTCTTTGTCTGAATAGTTCCAAAATTCAGGTATGTGTATTTTCAAAAGAAAAACTAGTAAGCATAAGGGAGAAATCAAAACACACCAGCGAAAAAAAATTGGAAAGCAAAGAAATCCAAACAACAAAAACAAAAAACAAATATGCACAGAAGATGCATCTGAAAACCTCATGCAACAAATCCCTTGGGAAACTGAAAGAAAGTAAGAAAATCCTGAATGATGGGAAAGCAGTCCTACTCATGGTACCTTGGGTCAGGGCTGATTTAGATTTATTTATCTCTTTACTTTCCATTTAAGATTTTCATGACGATACTTCCTTTTTGAAAATAAACGTTCAACTAGAAGTAAAGAGAAAAAGGATCAAGGGGACTTCCCTGACAACAACCATATTATGGTTCTCGTGGTGCGCCCACTTGCGTTCATGACTGCATTATTACAAAGAGAAATATTGAGAAATAGAACTACAAGAAAACCTATTCCTAAACCTACCCTAACTTTTAAACAAATCAGGATACTACATGAAGTCATGCTTCCAATGTAGCCATCGGAGTAACTATAATCCTGCAACGGAAACAAGATCAAGCATTACTAATAAGAATGGTAATAGATCAACAAGTGATAGGAACATATCACACTTACCTTCATAATCATCATCTAAAAACAAAGTAAGCATGATCTTACCATTTCCTTGGATATTCTTGTTGTACGAATCCTCCAACCATTGCGCAATCTTGTCGTGATAAGGGTCATAATGGCATGCGTGAGTGTAAGTAGGTTTGAAAAACTTGTCAGGATTATGAGGAAATGAAATAACCATGAACCAAGGCTGAGATGTCCCATCCTCTTGAAAATTCTCTAAGTGTTCATTAATTTCTTCACATGGAGGATCTAAAAGAAATATGTCACACCTACTTCCAAGATACTTGGGTAAAAAGAAAGCAAGCTCAACTTTGTCTTTATTATGAAATTTTTTCATATATGAATATTCAAGCCATCCTAAGATCCTGTCACAAAAATGAGGATGCAAACCATGACTTTGATGAAACAAATATATCAATGAGAAACTCATCATAGGAGGATTTGTGCAATCTATTGGATCGTTGGTTTGAATGTTTCCTTCGATGAGATTGATCACTTCAACATGTGAAGCATAAACATTAAGATTCGAACCAAGCAAAGAACAAATATGCAACTTAGAATGTTTGATTTCCATAAGATGTAATGCATTGTCCTTTTCAACAAGAAACTGTGTAAAATCGTCTTGCAACATGTCCTTTTCCCATGTGAGTGATGAAAGTGAACAAGAGTCAAATCCGTTTTTATCAATGTTATGCTCGGAATTAATTTCACCAAAATTTAGCATATTGAAAGGATATGATTGTGTTGGAAGAGAGTAGGGTGTTGTAGGTAAGGTGTCAAGTCCACTAGAATCCAGGAATAGATCAGGATATAAAGAATAAAAGGAATGAGAAATAAGCAAATGAAAAGAATCTCTTGAACTATGATACTCAACAATGGTATTCTCAAGACAATTCTCTTCACTTTCTTTAAAACTCTTACTCTGTTTTGGTGACAAATTCCTCAACATAATATGATCATCTGGATTTGCCTTTTGTGTGATAGATAATTCAAAATTTATGTGACCAACATCTAGTCTTTCCTGTGAACAAAGT